>CM053783.1:187405528-187695528 GCA_028749045.1 Cupressus sempervirens
GATCATGGTTCTGACTTGCAAATTGTAGAGGGCTTGTAGATGGATCAATGGATGCAAATATGGCAGATTGATCTTGTTGAGGCATGATTGTAGAGATTTTTTGGATTGGAGATCCATGGTTCTAGACTTGTGATGTGGTACTAATTGATTGTTTGTGTGAGCTAGTAGGTTACGATCTAACTTGCAAACAATTTGGGAAGGATTTTTTGTACAAGGTTGATGAAGATCTTGGAAGATGTCTCCAAGAGGATTGGACCTTGGGATAATTACAAATCTTTGTGATGTAGTGGAGAGGAGGTTTTCTGAGATATCTACTCAATTTGAAGCTAGTTGGGATAAGGAAGGAATTCTATAGATGTTTTTAGAGTTGGAGACTACCGATCCAAAAGAGAGTTGTCTAGCTAATTAAGAGACTTGTTTGATAGAGAAGATGACATAGCAAGATCATGGTGGAAGAGATTAGTTTTGTTGATTAGTTTGTGGAGTCTGATACAAAACCTACAGAGCAACTTGAGGTTGTTGCTAAGGTTATTCCTAACCTTGTTGATGCTAGTATGGAGGTTGATTTTCATGATCATTTAGTTGGGTCCAAGATGGATATTATAGAGCACTTGGTTTTGGATGATTTAGTTGTTATTAGTGATGAGTTATATGTTGTATAGCATCTTGTTCCAAGGAATGAGATTTCTAGTGTTGTGAGTTTGGTATGTGTTGATGGAGATCTACATAAAAGTGTTGATATGGAGTCTTTTGTTGATGTGGATGAGGGTTTGTGTTGGATATAATTATCTAATTGTGTGTAGTCTTTGATGTTACAAAAATTTCATATCAGTTGTCATTTATTGCTTACTGAGATCACTTGGTCAGCAATACAATTTTCCTTGTCTACTAAGCATTCCTAAAGATTACTCTGCGAAGATAGTGTCTATTGAGCTCACTCGAGCATCAAAAGAATTCTGGCAGGAAACAATGTTAACTGAGTTCACTCAATTGCCAAAGGATTTTTTAAGTTCACATTATTAACCAAGCTCCTATTGGTTAACATAGGAAATCATCTTAGAACTAGTGTTTACCGAGCATGGTCAACCAATGAAGGATTTTTTTAGTTTTGGCATAAGAAGCTTAATTATTTTAAGTATGGTTTCTAGCCAACTATGGTGATGATTATTGGTCATTGTAAGTTGTAATTGAGCTAAATTGATAATTTGGGTGGTATAAATGGAAGGTCAAGTTGAGATTTGTGTGTGTGCAAGTGTGCTGATTCAATTTAGAAAGTAAGAGTGAGAGTGAACTTGAAGGATAAGTAGGTATCCTTGTGGAGAAAAAAAGCTTTATTTAATCAAGAAGGATCTATTATAAAGAAAAATAGAGATCTATAATCAGAAATTCAATTGCATTACTATCGAGTCATTTCATTTTTACTTTCTTACCATTGTAGTACTGATCTAAAATCTCTTAACAGAGTTGGTTTAACAGCTAGTTATAAATCCTCTAACTAGGTGATAGTTTCATTGAATTTTTTTAAGAATTCTTGCAAAGTCACTCCTTACAGGGTGATTAAATTCTCTAACAAGGTCACACCTAGTAGTGTATTTTGTAACCTTTAACCAGGTTGGCTCCTAACAAGGCCCACTTCAAAAGAGTGAAAACAATAACTAGTTACATTGGTGGTTTTTCCCATATTGTGTTTTTACATTAAATCCTACTGTCTCATATGTTCATGTTATTTCTCTTATGTTTGCAAATTAATTACTATTAATTTTTTAAGATTAGTTACAAGTAAATCACACTCTTCATTTACTGAGTTACAACATTTTTTGTGTGTTTATCGAATAATAGCAACAATCAGTTTGATTGTTAACATCCAAGTGATCTAGGATATATTTTACCGGTAACTAATTCACCCCCCCCCCTCCCCCTCTCCCCCTCCCCCTCCCTCTTAGTTAATTCTTCTATATTTCCAATAGGTTTGTTGATAAAGCATTATGTTTAGTTTGTTCCTAGGAGTGAGCATGCTAATTGGATGGTTGAGATTCTGGTGTTTGATAGAATGATGCAGATGTGGATAATTTGAAGATTGGTTTTCTTGTTCTTGTTGGAGCTCTAGCCTTTGGTGCAGATGAAGATGGTTTTTTGTATTTCTTTGGGCATCAAAGTATGGGACACACTTTCCTATTTACTAAGGGAGTCTGATGTAGGAGCATCTTGGGTTTCCTTAGTGTTTACTTTGGAGTTCATGGGAGGAGGCTTGATAGTTGCTTTGGAGGGTCCTTAGACTGGTACTTGATTGAAGGGCTGGTGCTTGGCATGGTCTATGGAGCATGACATGGTCTAGGAGCTCAGTATGGTCTTGGAGCTAGGCATGGTCTATTGTGCTCAGCATGTATTGGGAGTCCAGTGATGCTTGGGAGTTTCTTGTCACTCAGCAGTGTGTTGCTATCTACTAGAGTTCTTAGTGTATTTAATGCATGTAGCATGTGATCATGACATGGATTGTTCTAGGACTTTGTGTGGACATATGTGTGGTATTGGTGATCTCTTCTATATACATTTAATCAGTGTTGTAAAAGTAAGGCTTGTCCTAAGTATTTTATATAGTTATCGCATGCTAACTATGGGTTAACATGAACGTTAACATTTTTTATTTAATGTTTTTTGTGAGATGACCTGTGGCTTAAATATGCATTTAATGCAAGGAGTTTATTTAATTTGTAATTCATTTCAGAGGAGTGAGTCTAGAGAGTAGTTGAAGAGAAAGTTTTCTTGAGTCTATGGATAGAGCACCAAATGTGAGGTAGTTTATACAAGGATTGTGGTGGAGTTTCCATTTTGGAGAAGAGCTAGTGGCTACAATTTAGAACCAAGGAGGTTGCTTGGTGGCTTGCAAGAAAAAATTAGGATCTTGGAGGTTTCTACTAGATTGTTGTTATGTTATTAATCTGGGCTAGCTAGGATAGGATTTGAGTTGGATCTTAAGAAATCTTGTAGAACTATTATTGTAATTGCTATTGTGTTTGGCCATAACCCAAAAGGCCTTGCAGTCAGGCATATTGCATGTAAATAGTTATTTTATAAATAAAGAGTTGTGATTTGGTATTATATCTTGCATTTGTCTTGCTTTATTATTGTGTTTCTACTACATGGTTATTTGTTGGGGGCTAGGACATCTCCTTTGGGGATTCTCCTACCTTGCACTCCATTATATTAGGATAGATTCAAAGATATTTTTAGACATATTATATGTAGTCCTCAAAAAAATAGAGTCTATAATTTTATGAGAGGTCTTATTTTTTACATTTTAATGTCAATTTTTGGTCATTTTAGGTTTACATTTACAAGTATTGAAGTCTACTTATACATAGTTGCAGACCAAGTCCTCAAACTTAGTTTTTAAACTTTGTCTTTAGAAGTTGATGAATTCAAAGTTTTGATTTTTCTTATGGATTCAATGCATTTAAGGATTAACTATCTCATTTTGGTAGTATTGAATTTCATGGAGAATCAATGTAGTTGTATCAAGCACTACCATTGTGTTTGGAATGTGTGTTCCAAATGCAAAATCCTTTTAGATTTATATATAAAGAATAGAGCATAAATAGAGATTTCCCTTCATAGGACATGTCTATTCTTTAATTAGATAATTAATATCATAACTAATTTAATCATATATATAATATTAATTTTCCTCATATAACAATTGTTAAAGCATATAGCGTCGATTAGACAATAACTGTATTCAAATATCTATATACATATGTCTATATATATATATATATATATATATATATATATATATAATCCCATTGAATGTCATCCTACTATGATCACTACATCTAAAATTGATGTACATATATAATTTCATCTAAGAACATATCTCAGTCATTATCAAGATATAGTCCAATCCCTATTGATTTAGATCATTATCGATCTATGTAAATATCAGTATTAGGTTGTATATGAAATGAGTTCATTATGATCATTGACATAAGTTTAGACTTGTGTAATGTCTAACTAACTTCAAATAGGTATGATAATCAAACACTGAATAGGTGTGACAATGAATGGTCATGTCTCCTTTCAGAGATATGCCCATTTACTCTCACACCCTTCCTTGATATATATATATATATATACTCGATTTGCTTGATATTGCTAGGCATCAAAATCTATTAATGCAAGCATATCAAAGGAACATAAGAATCACATTTACAAGAACATATCTATTATTACTATAGTGCTATAGATAAATTTTAAATTAAATCATATCCATTGGCATTAGTGTTTTGAACTTGCAAACAAAATCATTCATCAATCAACATTATATTAAAATTTGATTATAAACTTTACAACAATAACTTTATATCTCAAATATAAAGAATAAACACACACACACACACACACACACACACACACACATATAAATTATATCTTATGTCTAATAGGTTTATCTGATTGAAGCAATCAAACATCAACACTCCCTCCTAGTTTAGAAGGATAACCACATAAAAATAAATATTACTTCAATGTCATATTACAAATAACTATTTTAAGCATATCTCATTTGATATCTTAGAAGATTTCCACCATTTGATATCATATTCAATATCATGAGCATTGGTCTTCTACAATATCAACACATAATATTCACCAAGTACTTAAAATAAGGTTATTGAGATTATAAAATCAAAATATCAATATCAAAATATTACAGAGTAGTACTATTTTTTGGTACATTAATTAGGATTTTATAACATGTTGAATTTCATCAAGGATTGATGCAATTGAACTAAGCATTTCCATTGTGTGTTGGTATGTGTGTTTCAAATGCAAAATCCTATTAGATTTTTAGATAGAGAATAAACCATAAATAAATATTATCCTTCAAAGGACATGTTTATTCATTAATCAAATATTTAAAATAATAACTGATTTAATCATGAATTTAATGGAAATGATATTTAGATGACAACCTTGAAGTCACAGAATGACCTACTATAGAAGGAACTGAGAGTTGAAAGAGAAAAGCTTAATAAGCCTAGTGAAGCCATAAAATATTCTAAGAAATTGATGGAGTCACCAAAACCTATCAATGATACTAATGGATTGGGTTATACTACTACTAAAGAAAGGAGAATCAACTATAAGTGATGAACAAAGGGGCAACAAAGGTAAGAATAGTGAACCCACTTGTCATAATTGTAGAAATCTGGGTTATATAGCTAATATCTACAGGAGTAAATTTTTTAACCAAAGCCCTAAGCATAAATATAGAGGAAACTATTACAAAAACAACAAGAAAGGACATTAGGTGCATGAATTCAAGAGCAAGACCATGAACACTCAAAATTTTTAAGGATATTGTTATAATTGTTAGTAGGTAAACCACAATGGAAATTCTTACAATGGGGATTATAACACAAGGTGTCATTTTCAGTATTTTCAAGAGTATGAACATTATCCTAAGAATTTTAGAAGAACACATTTTAGTAGTGATTACAGAAGATGGTTGAGTAATATTACAAGCTTTGGTTGATTGAAGACTAGTCATACTAGCAGAAATTGTCCAACAAGATCACCAACACAAAGAAGTAAGTCCAACAAGGGTAAAGAGAAGATTGATGTTGAAAAGGTGAAGGTTTAGATGAACAAAACAGGGAAGAAGAGAGAAGATTGCAACACATCAAGTCAAGATGAGATCACATCATCTAATCAAAAGATATGTGTGGGACTAATATTTAAAAGTTATATTATGCATCATTTCAAAGAATTTTAGATATGAAAAGATATTATATATGCATGAATTAAGATACAATGGAGTGTTTAGAACCTAGAGAAATTATTTAGTTTTGTTATTTTCTATGTTGTTGTTGAGCATGGAAAGTTTCATAGTTATTGTTGAGCAAAGGAGTTATGTTATTATTGGTCGAGCTTGTTGTGTAAGCCAAGTGATTTGGAAACCCTATGATATTCAAGCTTACAGTTGTGTAATTTAACTAAGTATTTATTATCAAATTCCAAGGGTTATATAGTTATTTTTCAAGTCATTTGCATTCAAAAGCGATTGAAGAGAGCACAAAGAGCATGAAGGAAAATTGCAACAGGAGATTCTTGTGTTTGTGAACCGAATTCGATTGTGACTTGAAAGGATTCATCAAATTGAAAGGTACTTATCAAGTGTCAAATTTGATTGTTTGAATTTTCATAAAGCCTAACTAGAAAATATGGAAGCCATCTCTTTTGTGAATGTTATGAAGGAAGGAAAAGAAGTATTTACTATTCAATTAATGAGTAATGATGTTAGACAACCACCTTTCTAAGCAATACCTAAGATAGAATATAAAGGAGACTCGTCTGGAGCATTATCGATGATACCACTAAAAGTTCTCATGATTCAAGCTATCAAGTGTTGTTATTATTGTAAAGTTGGAAGTTTGGGAGACATGGAGATAAGGGAATTGTCTTAGCATGAATGTTGATGATACTACGTTAAGGGAGTATCCTAAGCATTGGAGAATATTGATAAGTTGCATTCATGATGGTGTTTGTCATTGATGTCAAAAAAGTAGTAATTTTGTAAAGATTGGAAGTATAGAAGTCTAAAATCTTATGTTGTGCATAAAATAAGGAAGGTTTAGGTGGTGTGTAGTTAAGACATTTGCCATTGGTTGTCCTAATGACATGGTTAAATACACTAATTCTAAGTTGTTGGTGTATAAAAGTTACACCTGATATACTGAGAGCAGTGTAGAAACTGAGTATTGGAAAATGGTTTTCTAATGATCAATCACTATCTTCCATTTGAGATGTAATGAAGAGATGCATAGTCACATAGTGATAAAGGATAGTCGTGTGGTGATGTCAGTGAGTGTACAAGAATTGGTATCATATGTATGAATTTTTGTATAGACTGTGAGCGGACATTGCTATTGTAATTGTGAATTAATTAATTATCTTATTTTAATTAATTTGGAAATCCTGAAGACTACCCCAAGGAATTATTATGAAGATATGGTATAAAGGAAAGATGTTTTCCTTAGTTGTAGTCTGTGTGGATCTAGAGAAGAGGATCAAGCAGAGTGTAAAGTAAAGTTGCTAAGTGTGAAAAGGAGAATAATTCTCACTGAATGCAAGTAAGTGATATAAGGGATTATTGGATGTGCAATATGAGATCTGGTTACAAGATCTGAAGGAGTAGAGGTCTGGTTGATGGGATAAAGAAAGAGAAAAAAGTACAATTTAGTTCTATTATTTTGCAAGTAATAATATGGAGATCATTTAGACACTGGTTTCATTGATCTTATACTTGAAGTTGTTTGGGCAGTGGCTCTAGCTATCTTCCACAACTCCTAATAGGGTTGGAATCTCCTAACAGGGATTCAAAGTCTCCTAATAAGGACTCATATGTACTGAATATTGTAATAGACTCCTAATAAGATCTATCCTATAACAAGGAATATTTATATTAGTGCATCTTATGGGTATCATCCGAACTGAGGCTTTCCCTCTAATCAAGGGTTTCTCTAGTTAAAATATCTGGTGTAAATTTTGTATGAGTATCTTATTGTGATTTTAGTTTATATTGCACACATGGTTAAGTCTTTTTAAGGTTAATGATTGTGATAATAGTTGGATAACTGATTCACATCCCCCTCCCCAATTATATTAGTGGATTAGATATTCTAAAAATTGGTATTAGAGAATCATGTCCTTTAAGATAAGGCTTAACAACTTTAGGAGATTGATGGTGAATATGTTTAGGAAGGATAGTCCAAGATTCGATGGGGCCAACTATGAAAGATCAAGACTCATCTGTTGTACATGGGTCCAAGATATTGGCTTTTGACAAAAGCTAAGAAGGCAATTATTGAAGAGACAAAGCTAGGGGAATGTAGTGAGGGAGGAAGAGATATGCTCATGTGTAACATGAGAGCCAGAAGCCCTACTATTAGCTCTTCTAGAGAATGAATACACTTAGGTAAAAACATTCCAAAATTCTTATAAAATTTGGAAAGCATTACAAGTTTGTTTTTAAGGTGATGATCATGCAAAATGAATGAGATTGCAAAATTGGATTTTCACATTTCAAGATACTAAGATGATGGAATATGAATCTATGAGAAGTTATGTAGGTAGAATATTAGAAATTGTTGTAGTAATTTAGTCTCTTGGTGGAACTAAAGAAGATGATGAGGTTATATGGAAGATCTTGAAAAGTTTGACACCATCATTCAAGAAAATAGCTCAAATGATTTAGCTAGTAATGCCCTAGGCCAAAGATTTCACAAAGGAAATATTGCTTGGAAGATCAAAATTTATACAAGTAGAACTAAGATAGTTTTGAGAACTAGTCAAACTTGAGATAGCTTTCAGTGCCCTGAACATTTGACCTAATCTATCAAGAAGTGCAAGCGCAAGAGATGATTTTTCTAGTAGTAGCAAATCTAAAGAAGATAAGAAGTTTGAGGAAGGAATATCCCTTCTAGTAAGAAAAGAGAAATGTGGTAAGAAATTCTTTAAGTATTGGACTTGTGATGAATATGGTCATTATGCATCTAAATGTCCTAAAAGAGAGAAAATGTTTAAAGGAAAATTTAAGCCTAGAAGAGATAAGGATAGAAATTGTTTGTATGCTAATGAAAATGATGAATTTGATGAAAGAGGTTAGAGTGAAAGTGATGATGAATTAGTATTTGTTGTTGTCAAGGAAGATGATCTGGATAGAGAGATTAGAGAAGAAAGAGCTTCAACTTTCGAGGTTGAACTGAAGTTAGATTGGATAATTTATGGTGGTTTTTCACATCACATGACTAGTGATATGAATAAATTTGTTAAATTTAGAAGTTATGATGGAGGTATTGTTAGGGCTGGTAACATTACATCTTGTCACATTACAAGAATTGGATCCTTCACTTTAGATGGAAGGACTAACACTAACAATGTTTACTTTCTTGATGGTTTGAAACATAATCTATTGAGTGTTGGATAGTTGGTGGACAAGGGATATCTATTGAAGTTCACATAGAAGACCTACATTATCAAGGATAAGGATGGAAAGATGATTGGAACTGGAACCAAATCTAGAAGTAATGTATTTCAAATGAACCCTATTGAGATGACATGTTTGGTTGCAAAATTTGATAATAGTTGGTTAGTGCATATGAGATTCTATCATATAAACTTTGACAATATTTTGAAGGTTAGTCACACATTTTTTGTTAAAGATTTTCCTAAGATAACACAGCCTACTAATGTTGTGTGCAAAGAATATATTTTGGCTAACCAAAAAAGAGTATCCTTTGCTAGCAAGAAGTTTACTACCATAGAAAAGTTGGAGATTATTCATATAGATCTAAGTGGTTCTTCAAGAACAAGAGGATTCTATTGTGAAAGGTACTTTATGTTTTTTTTTTCTTATTTTACTAGAATGATGTGGGTAGCTTTTCTTAAAGAGAAATTAGAACTTTTTGAGAAGTTTAAGATATTTAAGAACAAAGTTGAGGATGAATCTAATGTTAAGATTTTTAAAAAAATTAAGATCAGATAGAGGAGGAGAATTTATCTCTAGAGAGTTTAACATCTTTTGTGAAGAGAATGGAATAAAAAGATAGTTATTTGCACCTAGGACACTTGAAAAAAATGGGATTGCTGAGAAAAGAAATAAATCTATAGCAGAAGTAGCTAGAGTGATGTTATTTGAGAGTGATGTCTCAAAGACATTTAGGAGAGGAGCAATTAATATAGTAGTGTACACTCTGAACAAAGTATAGATCATACAAGGTATGAGCAAGAAACCCTATGAATTATGGTCTAGTCATTCACCATTAGTCAAATATTTTAGAATATTTGGGAGAAAATGTTATAGTAGAAAGATAATGACATTGGTAAGTTTGTTCCTAGAATTGAGGAAGGTATGTTTCTTGGCTACTCATTAAAGAGCAAGGTATTTAGATGTTTCAACTATAGAACTAAGACAATAGTTGAGTACACAAATGTAGGAATTGATCAAAAGTTTGGTACCAAAGAAAAGATGGTAGATTATAATTTTGATGAAGAAGAGTATAATTCTAAAATTGTTAGATAGAATGTTGAAGGTTTTTTTAGACTAAGAATGACCTGCATAATGATGAGCATAAAGAAGAATAGAGGTATGAACCTAGAGAAGAGATAAGAGTTGAGATGTCAACTCCTACCTCCAATAGAAACATGACAAAGAATTACCCTCCAAAGTAGATAATTGGGAACAAGGATAAAGGTGTGATTACAAGGAATAAAGTGAATGAAGAATTGTGTCTAATTTATCAAGTGGAACGTAAAAGCACAGATGAATCTTGTAAGGATGATCATTGGATCCAGTCAATGAAAGAAGAATTGGATGACATTGAGAAGAATGAGACATGGGAATCAGTTACTAGACCTAAAGACAAGAATGTGATAGGAACCAAGTTGACATTAAGGAATAAGACGAGTGAGCAAGGAGAAGTTGTGAGAAACAAGGACAAAATTTTTTGCAAAGGTTACTGAGAATAAGAATGCATAGATTATAAGGAAACATATGCACCTATAGCTAGAATGGAAGCAGTAAGGATGTTCTTAACTTATGCAGCAAGAAATAATTTTAAGATTAATCAAATGGATGTCAAATCAGCTTTTCTGAATGGAGAACTTGAAGAATAATTCTACATTGAGAAGCCTAATGGATTCCCTCTAACAAAAGAAAAATAGATGGTATGAAGATTAAAGAAATCATTGTACAATTTGAAGCAAGCACCTAGAACCTAGCATGCAAGGTTGGACAAGTATTTCTCTAAGCTTGGATTTATTAAAGTTACAATAGATGAGAATTTATATTTGAGAAAAGTTGATGATGGTTTTTTTATCATTGTAATATTTTTGGATCATGACATAATGTTTGGAGGAAATGATAAAGAAAGTGATAAGTTTTTTGAAGAGATGAAAAATGAGTTTAAATGAGCATGATAGGAGAAATTAAATTTTTTTTATGATTACAAATGGCATAGAGCAGAGATGGGACATTTATTTCACAAGCCATGTATCTGAAAGACTTGTTGAAAAGATTTAGTTTAAAAAGTTACAAACCTATTGCTGCTATTTTAAATATAAGAGCAGTAAACAAGAGGGGAGGGGTAAATTATTTACTACTAAAATAAATTCCAAATCCCTTAGATATTAGTAAAAAATACAAACAGATAAATGAATACTGCTGAAGCTTAGTAAACATAGAATTTTGTTGGTTAGTAATAACTAGATTAGTTCAATAAATGATTGACGTATAAACCTTTAGAGGTTATCTATGATTACCATTACTTTAACTTAGTTTCAAACACATAAAATAAAATAGCATGAACACATTAGACACCAAGATTTAATGTGGAAACCCAATTTGGGGAAAATCACCAATTGTAACTAGTTACTATTTTTCACTCTTCTAAAGTGAGCCCTATTAGGAGCCAACCCTATTAAAGGTTATAATAATTTTTTTTTGGTGTGACCCTATTAAAATATTTAATCACCATGTTAGGAGTGGCTTTGTTAGAGGTCTTGATAACAATTCAATGGATTTTTCAACTTGTTAGAGGATTTGCAAAATAATTGTTCAGCCAACTTTGTTAGGAAATTTAGATCACTAATAAAATGGTTTGAAAGTAACAATGAGATGACCTAATTTATATATAACTACATTTCTAATTTCATATCTTTTTCCTAACTTATACTTGATCCTTCTTGATCAAATATGGCTTTGCTGCTCCACAAGGATATTCTGCTTATCCTTTAAATTCAATTTCTCTTCTCATTATCAAATCTTCAATAACATCTTCATGACTTGCACACTTTGAAATCACAACTTGATCTTATACTTATATCTTCCATTCTATCAAGTCAGCTCAAATACAACGTAGAAAAATCAATATTCACCACCTTAGTCAGCTAGAATCAATAGATAAATTAATAAAGCTTAGTAAAAAAAATAAAAAAAATCTTTCATTAGTTGACCCAACTTGGTAGAAATTGACTCAGAAATGATTTCCTTTGTTAACCAACTGAAGCTTGGTTAACACTTCAAACTTACAAAAGTCCTTTGGCTACCGAGTAAGCTTGATTAAAGCAATGGTTCCATCCTACTTTCCTTCATTACCCAAGTGTGCTCAGTTAATACTTGCTTTCTACAACTTTTTCTTTGATGGTTGAGTGAACTTAGTAGACACTACTTTTTGAACTAGAAAAGCACAGGAACACTAAGAAATATCTTCATCAGATACTAAGAACTATCTTCACTACCCAAGTGATCTTAGCATATACAGACTGATTAGGATATGACATTTGTGTAACATCAAAGACAACACACAATTCATAACTTTCTCCCTCTCTGGTTTCTTACTTTATTCTAGTTCAAAAAATTTCTTAGTGATATTATAGTAAACTTCTCCCTCTTCAAAAACACATGGAAAAGACAATAATTCTATAAATACTAATTTTACCTTAAGTACTAATTCATCTGCAATATGCCCTGACCAATTTTGCATCAACCAATTGATCTTCAATAGGTTTTGGTTGATGTATTCACTAAACTTCATTTAGTGAATTTCAAATAGGGTAATGACCCCTAGCTCACCTCTTAGATACAAAAATACATCATTAGGTAATGGCTTGGTCAATATGTCTACAATTTGTTCCTTTGTATTCACATATTATAGTTTGACTTTTTTTTTTACACTAACTCTCTTAAGAAGTGATATTTTATAGTAATATGAATTACTAGATTCTTCAATATGTTGATTTCACTAGTGTTGTCAAAATATATGACAATTGGATCTTTTATCTCTATCTTCATTCCTTCGAACAATTGTTTTACCCAAACAATGTTAGAAAAATTGAATCCTGCTACTACATATTCTGCCTCTACTGTGGATTGAGATGTACAATTTTATTTCTTACTTGTCCAAGATACTAGTCTTTTACCAAGTAAGAATCCTTCATCACTAGCACTTTTTCTCTCATCAAGACTTCCTGCCTAATCAGCATTAGTAAATACTTTCAAGTCCAAATTGCCTCCAAGTTTGCACCATAAACCATAGTCTTCAATACCTTTTAGATATCTCATGATTCTCTTGATTTCCATAATTTGATTTTATTTAGGATTTGATGGGAATCTTGCCACTATTCCAACTACAAGAGTAATACTAGGCCTTGTGTGTACTACATACTACAATTTTTCAATTATTGATCTATAAGTGGTCTTATCTACTTCTTTGGAATCATCATTTTTGGAAAGATTATGTCAAGTAGACATGGGTGTTCCAACTGGTCTTGAATCTTCCATTCCAAATTTCTTTCGTATCTCCTTGATATACTTAGATTGAGTGATGTAGATACCATTCATGTTCTGCTATATTTGCAATCCAACAAAGAAATTTATTTCACCAAATATGGACATCTCAAATTCGTTACTCATTCTTCTGAGAATGCTTTCCATAAGTCATCATTTCCTATAAATAGAGTATCATCAAAAAATATTTCTACCAACATAACCTTCTTCTCTAGTCCTTCCTTCATATATAGACTATTTTTGTCATTAGTTCTTTGAAAACCAATCTATACCAAGTAATTATAGAGTCTTCAATACCAAGCTCTGGGGGGCTTTTTTGAGACCATATGATGCTTTGTGTACTTTGCAAACCATGTCTCTTTTCCTAGGATCTAAAAAACCTTTTGGTTAGTAGACTTCCTCATCAAGAATTCCATTCAAGAATGTAGATTTAATATCCGTTTGATATACTTTAAATCCTTTATATGCTGCATATGCTAGTAAAGTTCTAACACCTTCTAGTCTTGCTACAAGAGATAAATTCTCACCATATATTGGCATTATGTTGTATTTTTCATAAGTGACAACACTTATTTGATTTTGAATGCTTACTAAGCTCATCACTCAGTCTACATTTTATACCAAGCATTCAGTGGTTACCTTGTAAGTTTAGTAGTTAAGCAGTTCACATCGAGTATTCCTGAAGCTACTGAGTGAATGTGTAGTTCAGCAATGTGTACCAAGCTTACAGTGGTCACCAAGCTTCACAGTGTCTACCAAGTCATCAATTTGTGCAATATGAAACTAGTTTCTACCGAATGATGGATGTGTAGTGTTTACCAAGT
The DNA here is from genome assembly GCA_028749045.1 of Cupressus sempervirens. NCBI lineage: Eukaryota > Viridiplantae > Streptophyta > Pinopsida > Cupressales > Cupressaceae > Cupressus > Cupressus sempervirens. Next base: position 187,419,698 of record CM053783.1, read on the forward strand.
GTTAACAAGGTAAAAAAAGGTTTTAGTATTTACTGAGTGACATTATATCTACTGAGTCTCCAATGGTTATCGAGTTCCAAGATACATTGTGTGATTAGTATGGACCAAGATTCTACTTCTACCAAGTGTATAATGATGCCAAGTAATGCAGTGGATGTTGAGTATCAGAAGGTTACCAAGTTATCTTGAACAACGTGAGTTTTCTCCTATTTGGTTGACTTAGTACTTAACAATCTTTGTATAAATCTCCTAACAGAGTGTATACTTCATTGTATATTTGTAAAATCTCTAACAAGGTGGACCTAGCAGTCCAAATTGCTCTTAACAGGGCCGATCATTAGAAGTGGTCAATGTAAGCCCTAGTAAGCCAAATTCATATTATAAAAGTGAAGTTTTTTGGGTATCATCCCCACCCCAATTTTACTTTCTATTTGAAAGGTTTCTGGGTCACCAAAATACTATGTTCATGTGTTATGTATGTTTATTTTTCTTCATGCATGTAGTAGATTAGAAGAATTAATGGTGAATGATTTGTATGGTTAAGTGCTAAATTGATTTAAAAAAATTTGAGGTTACTAATTTATAGCCTTAGCAATTTTGAGGATAAATTTTGATAGCCTAAGCAAAGATCAAGGGTAATGGAGATATTAAGAGTTGACAAAGCTATTGAAAATGAAAAGCTAGATCCTGAAGTGGCCATAACTCAACTCAAGGAAACAAAAGAGCATATTTTCCAATCCTTGAAAAGAAGGAAGGGACTTGCAAGACAAGTATGTTGAAGAAAAGGTTGAATACTTTTTCCCATCAAGTAGTTCATATGAAGCTAATGAGGCAATCAAAGAACTCCTAGCAAGGAATGGCTCTCTGCAAGAAGAGGTAAGAAAATTGAAAAGAGAACAAGAAGTTCAGTCAATAAGAATGTATGAAATCTTGGAACAAAGGAATAAGGTAGGTGAAGACTTGGAGGTATGGAACAATGCAAATCAAAACTAGTCCCTTCAACAAGAAAATCTTATCAATCAACTCTCTAATCCAAATGAGGAAATCATGAATCTAAGATCTAAAAATGAAAGCTTAAGGAATGATCTAATCACTGAAAGAGAGATCAATGAAACATTGAAAGATGATATCATTTCTAAAAAGAAATCCAATGAAAGGATGATGAAGTTACAAGCAGACATGGATCAATTGACTCAACAAAGTGAGCAGAACCGTCATAGACAAAAGGGTAAAGCAAGACTTTGTTACAAACAAGAAGGTGAATCTTCCAAACAAGGTGCTAAAAGGAATCAAAGACCTATTTGCAATCATTGTGGTAAGTTAGGTCATACATCAAATTTTTTTTGGAACAATGGAAAGGTAAAATTCAATGGGAAATGATACAATTGTAGTAAGCATGGTCATAAAGCTAATGAGTGAAAGGAGAAACCAAAATTTGAAAGTAAATGTCACAAATGCAAGAAACAAGGTCACAAGGCATCTGAATGAAGATCCAAACCATTCAATCTAGCTAAACAAATTGTCAAAGCAATATTTGGTTGGGATTACAATACTTGGTGCAAATGTCACTATTGTGGACAATATGGACACATTGGCATAGACTACACAATGCATCACTTGAGAAAGAGAGATTCAACAGTAAGATGTTATACATGTACTGAAATAGGTCATATAGCTAAAAATTGTATGAATGTTGGAAGAGTTGAAGATGAGAAGAAAGCTAAAGCTAATAATATTAGGAAGTAGATGAGACAGTAGTGGATTCCTAAATCTATAGAGTAGAATAATTCAAATGATGGAAATGTCACTCAAGAAGTGGGTGACTCCACCATTTCCAATTAGATTTTTCAAAGGAGGGACTGGAACTATATCTTCAAGCTATATCTCAAGAAATTTCAAATTAAAGAAATTAGAAGATCCAATTTAGTATATCAAATACAAAAGGATCACATGAGTTTAGTTCATACTGAGCAAGGTTAGTCATAGACTCAACTGAGCTAGGTTGGGAGAAGTTTTGTTTAATTATCAAGTCACAAATTTCTACTGAGCTAGTGAGTGGATGACAGTCTATCACACACTATGTCAGTATGGTACCTAGCATTAATGGATAATTTTTTATCAAAAAGGGTAGAATTAGACTCCATTTTTCATTGCAACTTTAGTATTCACAGAGAAAAGAGATTTCCAAGTGCACACAAGCAATTTTGAGTGAATTTCTAGTGATGAAATTGTTCAAAAATTTATTTCACTTACTAAGTAGCGATGGCATCTAGAAGCACTAGTATTAGGAAGGCAAAGAGGGGTTTAGAGATGTTGGTTAAGGGTGTGGAGTGGAAAGTGTCAAATTTCAAGATAGTTCCAATAGTTGCAGAGGCACTTAACCCTAATGGTGTGCAATCTTGAATTCCACCAAAGGTACTATTAATTAATGATATTCAAACTCATTTTAAGTGTTCTATTTAGTAGATAGAAACCCTAGAAATGGATAGTGCTTTAGAGGAAATGGATCTTGATGGCTCATTGAAACCTAAGCACAAGCATCTTGAAACCAAAGGGTTGACACATATCTCACACTTACCGAGGAGTTTTTAGATAAAATGGATTAGGCATATTCTTAGTCACATGCACAATGGTCAATTATGGTTAGAAAAACCTATGTTGATAACCAAAAAGATGATTCACAAGATTACTGGTCTTCCCATGCTAAACAAAGAAAAACCAAAACCCTAGGTAAGGATGAACTCCAAAAGAAAACCCTAGCTGAGTGGGATAGAAGAGGTTTGAAAATTAGCACCATTTCTTATGTGGAGTTGAGGTTTGGTATTCATGTAATTTCCCACAAGATTTATAGCTCTAGTCATTTAAACAGTGTGCCATGTGAGGTAGTGGACTTGGCATTTAAAGTTGTGAACAAAAACATGGAATTTGACCTGTCAGAGTTACTACTCAAACAATTAAACAAAAATATGGAGAACATCTAAACATCAAAGAACAACCCTTGTAAATTTGGTTTTTTATTGATGTGTCTTTTATTTAATGTGCAAAATTTCTTTCCATCTAATGGTTCTATTGTATGGAGAAAGGATGTTCCCATTTTATATTAGATAAATGAGTTTATTGCAAAAATGGGTGAAAAATTTGATAGCATAATGGATAATTACTTTGAAGATTTTAAGGAAAGAATGAGCAATAGGTTCAAGACTCCTCCTAAACTTGTTGAGGATTATAAAGATGATGTTTTTTTTATGGTAGACTATGATAGAGTACACATTCAGGTAGTTAGGCCCCAAGTTGCATGGGTAAAACCTCTCCCTTATGAGGTTAATGTTGATGAAACCAAGGACATCATTGAAGCATTGGTAAATGAGCTTGTAGACTCTAAGCAACCAATATTTGTTACATGATGATGAGGAAAAAGCCAGAATTGAATTGGAAATCAAGCTACATCAAGAAATCAGCAAAGGCAAAAGGAAAATAGCAAAGATGAAAATTGCTACTAGCCCTCTAATGCTTATTGAGGGAAAAGGAGAGGATGAAGAAGAAGAAGAAGAAGAAGGATAAGAGCAAGAATTAGAAAAAGGAGGTAGAGCTAGCCAAGAAGAAAGGGAGGGTTATCATTACAAAACCTCTAAAGGCCTCCACAACTATTTTCACTAGGAGAGGCAAAGGAAAAGGAAAAGGTGAAGTTTTGCTCAGCAATCCCCCACTTACCTTATAGGAAAGGTTGAAACAGATAGAAGATGTAGCTGGCATCATAAACTTCAAGGCCTTAAAGTTTGAAACAAGGACTGATGTTGAGAAGATGCAGATTGAAAAGTTGGTACTCTCCAAATTTGGAAAGTGGAAGTATTCCCCAGACCAGATTGCTCCCCAAGTCTCAAAAGAATTTTTAGTGAGATTGTAGCCAAGATGGGAGTCAATTGCATAGATAGCCAAAGATATCTATGAACAATCCTTGAAGAAATTATTACCGAATCTTATTGATGTAGAAGTAAAGGCAGCCATGAAAAATAATGAAGGTAAAATGATGATCAGATTCCACACATGTTTGATTTTAGTTAAAGATATTGAGTATGTGGTGAGAGATGTGATAAACATGTGGAAGAACATCTATCATCAACATAAGCCTAGTGATGATCTAGTAGAGATCAAGGATGATAATGTTGATAGTGATGAAGAAGATGGTAACACTCCATGTGTTACATTTGATGTTGAAGACTATTAGGCACTAAGGGCTGATGATGAAGAGAAAGAGGAAGAAATTGAAGAGAAAGATAAGGAGAAAAATGAAGAAGATGATCCAATAAAGATTGTAGTAGAAGTCATTACTTCCCTTCCTCACTCTCCACCTAAGCCTACAAAATCATCAAGGTTGGAGTTAGCTTCAGTAGGATTGATTGCAACTACATCATAAATATCATTTGTACCTACTACCTCACAGCTATAAGCATCTTCAATGGAAGTTTCAGACACTTCATCTATTGCGCTATAGCCCTCTTCATCAACTCCCGAGCAAGCTACTTCAGTAATATGCATAGCTTCCAGTTCATAAATTGTGTCAACTTTTTCTACTCCTTGTTCAATAAGTTTGCTAGTTTGTTCTACAATTTTGTCTACTACAACTTTAACAGCACCAATTTTTGTTATAGTTAACTCTTTATTTGTAAATAATCTATTTTTTACATTACCTATTGCTACTTGAACTATTGTTTCTATTTCTAAGTCCAAGGAATTAAGCACAGAAGTAAAACCAAAGACTCCTCTAAAACTTCTACTTGGAAAATAATTGACGAAGACATAGATTTGGACAAAGAAATTGTTATTACTAAGATAGATCTAGACATTGCCATAACTAATGAAATGAGATTAACAGTTACCTTTTAGAGAAAAAGGCAAGGCAAAAGCAGCTTAGAGAAGAGAGAGACAAAGAATTTACTATAATTAAGAATGCCAAAATTATAATTATTGAGGCCATAGGTGTTGATGTTGACTCATCTCAACACATTTTGTTACAATTAGAAGAGGTTGTGAATAAGTTCAATGAGGACACTTCTAGCCAAGAGAAGCTCATTGAGAAGGCAAAAAAGAAATTTGACAATAAGGTGCTTGAGCACATTGCTCAGCACATTGTAGTAAATCAACTAGAATTGTCTACAATTTTGAGCAAGCTTGATCAATCCTTCACAAATGTAACATCACTTTTTGGTAAGCTTTGTGATGTTACCGAGTACACCAAGGATATAAAGGAGAAATTGAATAAGATTAATGTAGACATGAAGGCTAGTGCTCAAAGGTTACAGCTTGACCCGAGGTCAAGCTCAACACATCACATGAAGGTGAAATTTTTGTCAGAAATGCAGGCAAAGCTACTCGGAGAGGAAGCCATGATCAAGTCTAAACTGATTGACATTCAAAATATGATCCTTCTATTTATGGACCCAATGCAAGAGCATATTGCATATTCAAAAACATTGGTCCAAGATAACTATTTTTTAGTAGCAAATCATATGATTAAACTTTCTATACAAGTTCAAGTGGCCCTCTCCACCTACACGATTTTGCAAGATAATTGGGATAAGATGTTGGCTCTTATTCTCAAGGTACACTCCAAATTTCTCTCACATTTTGATGTCTCTATTTGAATATATTGTATATACCCTTTGGCATTATTGTCAAAAAGGGGGAGTATGAGATAATAAGAATAGGGGAAGTAAAGAGATAGTAAGAGACTTGTGGAGAAATAAGGGAGAAAATAGATTGATAAATGTATAGATAAAAGCTATGTATATATTATGCCATATGTATGGGGGAGATATGTAAGATATGTATATACAACAGCTTTATAAAGATCAATTTTGAAAAATTAAAAAATAGTGTGTTAGTATATAAAAGTTTTGGCTCATAAGTTTTTTTGTAACTAATGCCAAAGGGGGATATTGTTGGCATAAAGTTATATTTTTCATTAGTGACAACACTTATTTGATTTTGAATGCTTATTGAGATCATCACTTAGTCTACAATTTATACTGAGCATTTAGCAGTTACTTTGTAAGTTCACCAGTTTAGCAGTTCACACCAAGTATTCCTAAAGCTACTAAGTGAATGTGTAGTTTAGCAATGTATACTGAGCTTACAGTGGTCACTGAGCTTCATAGTGTCTACTGAGTCATCAATTTGTGTAATATGAAGCCAATTTCTATCAACTGATGGATGTGTAGTGTTTATTGAGTGTCAGCAAGGTAAACAAAGGTTTTAGTATTTACCGAGTGACACTATATCTACCGAATCTCCAATGGTTACCAAGTTCCAAGCTATGTTTTGTGATTAGTATGGACAAAGCTTCTACTTCTACCAAGTACATGATGGTTCCAAGTAATGCAGTGGATGCTGAGTATCAGAAGGTCACCAAGTTAGCTTGAAGAACCCAAATTTTTTACTATTTGGCTAACTCAGTAATGTTTTGTTTACTTGTGTTTTAGCCAACCTTGAAATTGTAATTATTGAAATGGTATAAATTTAATGTATTGTATCATTTTCAATATTATAATAATAAGGAATGTTAAGGAATGGACATTTAATATTTGAGAAGAGTGAATGCAAATCAGCAGTAGAGTAGAGTATTCAACAAGGTCATTAAGGAGTAGCAAAGATATATCAGTCACATGAGGTGATCTATACTTCAAGATCTATTCAGTAATCAAGTTGTAAGTTAGATCTACTATTTCATCCTAATAGTTGAATGGGTTTTCCAAATCATTTAATAGGGTAGACTTAACAACCTTTGTATAAATCTCCTAATAGAGTGTATACTTCATTGCATGTTTGTAAAACCTCTAACGAGGTAGACTTAGTAGTCCAAATTGCTCCTAATAGTGTAGATTATCAAAAGTGGTTAATGTAATCCCTACCAAGACAACTTTATATTTTAGTAGTGAATTTTTTTGAGTATCATCCCCACCCCATTTTCACTTTCTATTTGGAAGGTTTTTGGGTCACCAAAAGACTGTGTTCATGTGTTATGTATGTTTATTTTTCTTCATGCATGCAGTAGATTAGAAGAATGAATGATGAATGATTTATATGGTTAAGTGTTGAATTGATTTAAAAAAATTTGAGGTTACTAATTCACCCCTCCCCTCTCAGTAACCTAGCTATTCTTGATTATTTCCAACACCATAGTCAATACCTTCTTCTTGAGAATAACCTTTGCACACTAATATTTCTTTGTTTCTTGATACTTGTCCATCTTCATTCATCTTATTTCTAAATACCCACTTTGTACCATTTAAATTTTTATTCTTGGCTCTAGGAACAAGAGTCCATATTTTGTTATTTTCTATTTGTTCTATTTCTTCATTCATTTCTTTAATCCAACTATCATGTTATAGAGCATCCTTAACACTTCTAGGTTCAAATTCAACAAGTAAACATGTACCTTTTAATTTGCTTCGTGTCATTGTTCTATTTGATTTGTATCAAATGATCTGATCAAATGCATGATGTCTTCTAACTTATATTTCTAAAACAAACTCTTTGGTCTTTGAATGAGTTCTGCCATCTTCTTGAATTTTAGTTTCCAGCTTGTGTCCTTCTTTTTGTGACTCGGGTCCATCAAGCTCAGTTTGAACTAGCTCGATAGCCTCTAATTGTGACTCGGGTCCTTGTAGCTTGGGTTTCACTATCTATAACTTGGAAACTATAGGATTTTCTAGGGACTTAGGAAATGAAGCTTCTTTTCTCTCAGATAGATTTGGTAGGGTATCAGGTTCATAGTAAATGAATCTTTTGTAATCTTCAAGTTCCTTGTTGCTTTCTTCTTCACTCTTTTCTACAAATTTATCAATTTTGACACGTGCACTTTCTATAATTTTGTGAGTAGACAAATCTAAACATTTGTATGCTTTACTCCTATAGGAGTATCGTAGAAATATTCCTTTATTGTCTTTTACATCAAATTTTCCTTTTCAAGATTCTTTCAGTATATAACATTTGTTTCCAAATACTTTCAAGTAACTTACATTAGGTTTTTAGCCATACCATAGCTAAGAAGGTGTTTTGTTTGAATCTTTCTTCAACTAAACTCAGTTCAAGCTATGAATTGCAATGTTGATAGCTTCCTTCTAGTATTTGAGAGCAACATTCTTTTCAATCATTAGCATTCTTGCACAGTCCATGATAGATCTATTTTTTATTTTTGCTATACCATTCTACTATGGTGTACCAAGGGATAATACTTGTATTTTTATTCCTCTTTCAATGTAGAAATTATTAAATTCATGGGAGATGAATTCACCACCTATGTTTAGTCTTAAGCATTTCAACTTCTTTCTAGTTTCTTTTTCTACTCTTGCTAGATACAACTTGAAATTTTGTAAGGCTTCTGATTTTTCTTTTAGGTACATTATTGTCATCATTCTAGAATAGTCATCAACAAAAATAATGAAAAGCTTTTCACCACTATAACTCTCTATTCCAGTAGGTCCACATAAATCTATATGAGCAATTTCCAAGACTTTTTCTGATTGATAGTCTTTTCTTTTGAAGCTTTTCTTTCCCATCTTACCAATTTGGAAATTCTTGCATAGACCCATGTTAGGTTTCTTCAAACTAAGAATAACTCTTACTCTTCTATGTTTTCTTATTTTTACTAGATTATCAAACTTCATATGATATAGCCATTTGTGCCATAACCAACTTTCCTCTACTTGAGCAATAAAACATGAATAATCACTGAGATCAAGATAAAATAAATTACCTTTTGTTTGCTTGCTACATCCAAGCAAAATTCCTTTCCCATCCAGTAGTTTGGCCTATCCATTCATGAATTCTGCCTTGAATCCAATGTTATTTAGTTATGCCCCACTTAGTATATTATTCTTTAGTCCTTCAACCCAATAAGAATTGTCACATACAAGTTCTTTAGTCAACCAAATACATCATTTTCCTTCTATGTTACAAGGTTCATTATTTCCAAATCTAACACAACCTCCATCATAATATTCCATATGCTCAATTTTTTTTTTGTCGCTAGTCATATGATGTGAGAAACCCCTATCAATAATCGATATAACATTTTTGCTAACATGAGATATAAGTTCCATCTTACCTCCATCATCAGATTCATCTTTCACAACAATATATACCATTTCATCTTCACTATTACCATAATAATTAGCTATAAAAATCATTTTTCTTACATTTTTCTTTGTAGTTTATGTAGTTCTTGGAGTCCTTCTTTCCTTTACACTTACTTCTTTTCTTCTAATCCTTGATTTCCTATTTGGACCAATTTCTTCACAAGAAAAGTAGATCAGAGGAACTTTACCTTTGTACTTTCCTCTTCCTTTGGAATACTTCCTTTCAAGAAAGGCTTCAACAACTTCAAGATCACTGTATGAACTTTCTTTTGATGATCCATCTTCTTCACTTCCTAATTGACTAGACTTTGACTTTTTACCCTTTTCATTGAGTGAGAATTTACCTTTAAATGTAGATTCAATATTATTTGAAGCAGGAACATAGTTATTATAATTGTCTAATTCAAAAGTTTTTGATCTTCTTGTAGACACCTAAAAACTTTTAGAAAATAAACTATTTTTATTTTCTGAAAAATTCCTGATGACATCATCATTTATTAATTAATTATTTAATTAATTTTTGTGCCATTAAATCCCTTTATCTTAATTAAAAATATTTAATTAAGGAATCCCTCCCAAAAATGTTTAAATCTTATTTAAACATTATTTCCTTATTTATTAATTATTTAATTAATAAATTGACCAAAAAACCCAAAATAAATTTAAAAAAAAATTTTGCCCAAACTTGGCCAATTTCCTTAAGACCACTAACCTCTTCCAAAATCTTCTAATCCTTCTTTGATTTTGATTAAAGGCTAATCCCATCATTTCCTACCCCTAATCCCAATTCAAAATATTTAATTAAGATTAAATGTTAATCCTCATGTTTATTAAAATTTTTTTAGTAAATATCTCCTCAAACCAAACCCTTGAAATAAATAAAAGTTTATTTTTTTCCTAAAATCTAATTTATCCTCATCCTAAGAAGTTCTAGACTCTTCTAGAAAGTCTTCATCCTCATCCTAGGAAATTCTAGACTATTCTAGAGAGTCTTTATCCTCATCCAAAGTCTAGACTCTTCTGGAAAATGTCTTTAATCCTAATCCTAATCCCCTCCTAACCTTGTCACATTCTCTAAACATGGGTTAAGACTTACTAACCCAAGCCAAAGTTAACAAATATCTCCTCCTTCACCCACCCTCATTAAATGCCATCCACTTGCCTATCCCTAAGCTAATCCTAAACCATCCTAATCCATCCTCTAATCATTTGCACAATCCTAAGCAAGCTTAAAACCTTCCTAATCAAGCCCAAGTCGAAATTTCTCTCATCGCCCTCAAAATATCCCAACCATAAAACTTTATGAAGCCCACTAGGCCATAAATGACTCTTCCAAAGCCCTTTTATTGCTCTTACAAGCCATTATGAGGATCTTTATGAAGATTTTATCCCTTGAGGCTCCTTTTTTGACTCATCCTTCCCCTTTTCTCCATCCTCTCACCCTATGACATGTGTCACTCTCTGATTGGCTGTAAGGAAGCACAATCCATGTGCTCTCCTCTCATGAAATCTGAGCCCTCCATGAGCTTTTTCCCATCCTTGCATCTTAGCCCTCAATCCCTCAAGCCTCTTGCCTATAAATTGGATCCTTCCCCTTTGCAAAATAACACAATCCATGAAGTAAAGTCATAATGCCATTTTGAGAAGCCATTTTACATCAAAACCATACACTCACACCCAAATTCCAACTCCATTTGAAGCCCTTTTTGAAGCATAAAGCTTGAGCATACATCCTATCTATTTAGACAAAGCTACTCAACAAGAGAGCTTCTCATTGAGAGAGCCCATTAATGGCTCATATTCTCAATTGAGAGCTCAACTTAGTCTATCTTGAAGTTTATGAATTTTTTTAAGTTTGTAGAAGCTTTATTTAAATTTGGTTTCTATTAGCATACTAACATTGCTCATATACATTTTGGCATGCCCGGTGGGACCCCACATTGGTCATCTTCATTAGCTTTTTTAGTCAAGTTTTGTATTTCATTTGCTAATTTGACTAATTTTGCTTGTTTTTGTGATTGGTAGGATTGTATAAATTGGTTTTGTAGGTCCACATGAGCATGAAAAAGAAAAAGGAACTCATAATCTATCTCATAGTGTTTGCAGATTTTTCAAGCTTATAGGTGGACAAAGCACATGCAATTCTTCTTCCTCTTCTTGTCTATATTCTTCTTATTCCATCTACTTCTTCTTCTTCTTGTGGGAGATCTTGGCCATTTTTTTTTAAGGAAGCAAAATCATACACACTTCTTTTTAGTGCTTAAAATGAACCCCCAAATCATACTTAAATCCATTAAAAACTAAAAATTTGCAAAAATAAAATAAAAACCTTTGAACAAGTGAAACTAAACCAATCCAATCATTTGAATCCTTGCAACATCAAGGTTTTAGATGCATTCATGCAAAGTTAGGAACACTTCATTTTTTGGGAATTTAAAAAGAACTTCAAGTTTCCATTTCAAAAGGTTCAAAATCAACACTAAGTGCACACTAAAATCTAAATCAAACTCAAAGCATCAATCAAGGATAAAATGAACCTCATTTGCAAATATTTTAAAGTTCTTTTAAAAATCTCATGAAAACTAAGAGTCCTAAATGGTTGCCAAAAATTGTCCTAAAAGCTTTGTTATTTGTTCCAAACAAATGTCTTGTTGCAAAATCTTGAATGTTTCTTAGGTTTTTCATGCATCAAAACAATCTAGCAATATCATTTTTGGGCTTAAAACATGCAAACTAGAAAACAAAATCTTGAATGAAAAGCAAAGTCCAAAGAGTCATTTTCACTTTTAAGTCCAAAACAATCTTGAATGATCTAAGGTTAAAACAAAGCACTTCAAAGTTCTTAAAACAACACACAAAATCTCAATCTTGAATGCTCAAAGGAAAAAACTTGAATGTTTAATCACTTGTCTTTGAATCCATGTTGCTAAAATCACTCTTGAGTGCAATGGATTAAAATCGAGTTTTTTTTTTTATGAATGCATGATTAAAACAACAAATCCAATCTTGAATGCCATAGATCAAATAATCATCTTTTGGGGCATAAAATGAATCCACATTTTTGAAATCTTCTAAGTTATAAAAACTAATAAAGACGCTTTGAGTAAGTTTGTAGTTGGACTAACCCTCGTTAATCACCCATCAAATTAACCATTGGTTGCAATCTCAGCACCATCTATGGGGATGGGTCTACCTAAGAGGGTTTTAAGTGCTCCACAAAGATCAAACTCCACTCACTTGGGTCTTTAGTGGTTTTTCTAAGTTAGAAAATTCTTTGAATGCACATTAATCTCACTCACACTTCATTTGGGCATAAAAAATAGAAAAATCTTGATGCAGAGGGCCTCTGGGCGCACGCTTGACAATCGAGTTTCACACATCTTTGTTTTGAGCTTAAAAAAAACTCACACTCAATCTTGAATGCCTAACAATCAATGAACATCACATGGTTTTGATGCATTTTCAATGACGCTCGCATTTCTTATGTTGACAATCTCTCGACTTTCATTATGCTAATGATGCTATCAAATTGGAATGAACAATGTATGCTATAATCACAAGTGTCTTCAATCATAGCTTACAAAATCTAAATCATCAATTGGAATGAACGCATGTCTTTTAAAGCCCAAGATCATGTATGTGGTATTGTTTTACACTTTTTAGGAGGCCTACTTGGGGATTTCATCACCCCTTGGAATGACCTCAACTCCAGTGTTCTGGCAGAGTATAAAAATCGGGAGCTGAATCCAAAGACACCTCTCTTGGAATCAAGATTTTGCCACTCAGGCTAAGCCTCAAGGAACTTTATACCCTTGAGAAGTGAAAGAGGAGAAGTGGGTTACCACTCCTCTTAGCTGTGTGACATCTTTTTTATTTCATCTATAGATTTGGGCCTCACGTAACGTGTGTATATCGAGGACTCCCTAGCTATAACAAATTTCATCCTTGTAGAAAGCTTCCTAGGATGTTGGTGTGTTTGATGTGCTTGCTCCAAAATTTTGTCTGCTTGTTTCTTCATCACTTTTGAATGAATGTTTGCCAACTTTGGTCAAAATCTCAAAAAAGAAAAAATCTCCCAGCTCAGGGCATACTTAGCGTAGCCACTGCCTCATCAGAAAATCATCCAAGCTCCCTCGCTGCAATCAAATCTATCTAGTTCCTTGTTTTAGAATAATCCTAAATCCAAAGTCTCTCCAAATCACCCCCCCTAGCTAGCTAGCAACCCAATCCAAAATCACACCCAAGCCTTTAGAGAGTTGTTTTCATTTTGCTAGAATTTTCTATCCAATCAATCTAACCAATCCACCAGCCTCACCAAGGTTATCCCTTTGAGAGAGCTTTGTCTAGTGTAATCTAGCTTTGTCACTTATTATCCCTCATCACCTTGAGCTAAAGGTTGGGATCCACAAGTGGTCAATCTCGTGTCATGCCCATAGGATCATTAGTCTATCCTTAAGTTGACACAATCTCCACCAATCTAGCACATAGGAAAGCAAAACTCACTTTTTGATAGCATGCCCTTGAAGTCTTCCATCCACAGGAAAGCCAAAAATCTCTAGCCAATCCTCCTTAGGTCTGTCATGCAACTTTGACTCTCCCTAGGAAATCTTTCATTAGCCAAACAAAAATCTAGGCTTAATCCAAATCCAACCATGAGCTTCTTTGTTCATCCATATGCAAGACCCCATCCCCTTCCAACTCATCATCAAAACATGAAATCCCAAACCTATCATGATGTGTTTGTTTGTATTGTCCTTTCTCCCACAACATCCTATTCCAATGATGGGTATCTTGAGAGCCTTAGAGGCCTTCCACCAATGATCCCCCAAAATCCAAGAGTTATTCCAAACTATCTAGTCATGCCATCTGATATCCCAGCTTCTCCTCCATCACCCAATCAACCAAGCTTCCAATCTTCCACCCTCATCACACCAGCTATTCCTATCAATCCACCATCTCTACCTTTGACACACAAGTCTCCAAGGAATCTCCTAGAGGAAATACAAGAAAAGCTGCCTCCAACAGTCGATAAGCCATGTCATCTAATCCAACCATGTGAAGTAGTTAGTGATGAAGCTTCCCCATCTATAATATCATCCCCATCTCCCATAGCTATCATCCCCATACCATCCATCAAATTGCTTAAAATCCTTCCACTTCTTGCAAGCATCAAATTCCCACCACCCATCGAATCGCTCCAAATCCAATCCACATCTCCTCCTCCAAGCATTATCCAAATCCCATATAATGAACCTCATGCATCCACTCCCATCCATTCCTGTCAAGATCTTGTCCAAAAGCATGTTGAAATATTCTCCGATAGAACAGAAGATCCCGCCATCCCACTTATTCCCCTACATGATCCACTTTTACCATCCCCTCCATATCTAAATCCTACCATCTTACTTACTCCATCTCAAGATCCCTTGCCCTCAGCCCACCCAACTCAAGATCCTATCCTCCCATCTCCTCTGCTTCATGATCATACATCTACCATAATCCATGATGATAGATCCATCAAAGAAGAACTAATTATCATATTTGAAGCTCCAACTCCTTTAGCTAGTAATGGACTCACATCTTCTATTCCAAATAATGAACATCATATTTAAAAAAGAAATGAAAACGTATTTCTAGATGTTGGTATCCCCGTTATTCCTGCATGGTCCCAAGTCCTTCCATCTCCACCCCAAAGTTTCCATCCATCTTATTCCCCATCTATTTTGGGCCCTCATCCTACTCCTTATCTCCAACCCTCCATTTTGGTTCCATATATCCCTTATCTAAATCCCACACCCTTTCCATCCATTTTGGGTCCTTACATACCTAATATGAATCCTTTATCCCCTCCATCTATTTTGGGACCTACACCTTCCCCGTTTCCATCTATTTTGGGCCCATATCCTTCCTTCCCTCCATCCATTTTGGGCAATTATATCCATCCATATCCTATGTTCCAATCTATCCTTCCATCCCCTCAAATCCACTAGCTAGATCATCAAAGGCACTCACCCTTGAATCCCTTCCAACTTTTAAACCCTATCACTCCGTCAATTATCCCTCCATCTCCTCCATGATCTTGTTCCCATCCCATGCCTAATAGAAGCATATTAGATGCCAAAATACAAAAGCATAAATCCAAAAATCCACAAAAATCCAAGTCTCAACATGTCCCTTCTAAAATACATGTTCAAGACAAGAAACATTTAATCCCAATCAAAGAAAAAGTCAAGAGGCCACAAAAGCCCAACCTAAAAAAGTCAAAAATCATGTGGATACCCAAGATGCTCATAAAAGAAATGCAACTCAAAGAAAAATCTCAATTGGCATCCATTCATGCTACTCAAAAATCCTCATCCATCCATCCTCATCCAAATCCCCATATAAGCATCCTTCATCCCCCTAATCCACTTTTAGTCCTGATCTTTCTCTTCCTCAATTTTCTCCTCAACCTCGCTCAAAACCATCTTTCCCACTACTTTATCACCTCTCAAGGTGTGTGCCAATGATGATCTTTCCATTTTCCTCATCCATTTACCCACAAGCCTTATGTCTTTGCATCCATTATCTGTCAAACTCCCACCCACCATTTCACTTGTTCAATCCAACCCTTTTTCATCCATCCTACCTACATCTATGAGCCAAAAATAGCTGAAGAAAGCCAAAATCATTCCAGCTAAGTCCAAAGTCAAAAAAAAATAATAATAATAATAAATAAAAATAAAGCATCCACTGGTGAAAACTTGGCAATTCAAGCACCTTGGACAAGTACCATGATGAAAACTTGGCAAACAAGCATCATGCATAATCCCACCATCCCTAGCTTAGCCTATCACCCTCATGCTTTTGGTCATCTCTTGACATCCAACTCCATCTTCCAATATATCCACCTATCCTCCACCCTCCATCTTCCATCTCACACCATCCACTTATCTCCTGCAGCTTCAGCTAATCATCGTAGTTGTCATCCATCTCCCTAGTACCTTTAGCTTTTCCATCCTAGCTTCAATCCTATCACATCCATCATAAGACCTCCTTCTGCATGTCATCTTCTAATTGGGGGCACTATATTCCTTGGAGATCTTGTCTTTTCCATCCTCCCTTTTCATTGGTATCTCGCTCTAGGCTATCCTCATGCAAATCCAATGGCATCCTCTCATTAGCCATTCACTCTAGCACCATCTCTCAGCTCAGTTACCACCAACCTTAGCATTGTCCCCATCCTTGGTCGCACATCCATCATCATCATTGGATGCATCCTTGCACATCTATATCTTATGCTATCAACTCATCCTTGGCTTTTGCATCTTGCACCAACTTGAGCCATCCTGCTACCTTATCATCCAGAGCTCTTGTACAGCTTGTAAATAATCTTGTATCCAACACTTGTATCATACCTTGTATCATAGCTTGTATATCCAATCTTGTCCAAAACAACTTGTACATTTGTAACATATCTTGGTTTTTCATCTTGTACATCCTCTTTAGCTTAGTACCATTGTATCTATCTAGCTTTTGTATTAGTTTGTCCTTGCTCAACATCTTGCACACATCGCACAACCCTTGGTTAGCTATCCCAATGCATCCTTTAGCTAGATCTCCTGTCACCAAAGTGTTATCCTTCTTAGTTCAGCTTGCCAGATGCATCACTCATCCAGATCCACTAGCTTAGGTGCTCTCTGATAGATCCTTGTAGGATATAGCATTCCTCATGTCTGATCTTTGTCCATTAGTACCTCGTCCTACCCATCTCATTCGCAAATGGTTCTCTTTTGGATTTTCACTTTCTTTTGATTTGGAATCTTCCCTTTTGGGTCTTGAAGTATCTTTTCCAAGCAATCTTTTTGTTTTCTCCTCAAGGTTGCCACGATCTTCCATATCATGGTATGCTATGAATGGGGCACTCTGAGCATACAGTTTTGATCAAGTCTTTCGTTTGTTTCTTTTTTGCTTGTGGGTTACCCAGTGTCAGTTCCACACTGTTTCCTTCGAGTTTCATGTGTGATGTTTGGTCAATCCTTATGTATTTGTTTTGAGTCAGTCTATCAATCCTCTGGATGGTTGGTGACATGGCCTTGATGTTCTTGGTAACCTTGGCAATTAACCAACAGTCCTATAGCAAATCTAGTGCTCAACTATGTGGTGGTACTTCTCTTTGAAGTATCCCCCTGCTCAAAAAGCTTCAATGGAATCTCTTCATCTCCATTATCCCCCATCCATATCCAACATATGTCCCTCCTACCCCAGCTTGTGCAACCGTATCTCTTAGAATCAATCATCACTCTTAGCTTTAGGGATCCACAATCCTAGTCTTAGGGATCCACCAATCCAATCAATCCACTAAGCCTCATCTTTCGAGATCCACAATCTTAGTCCTAGGGATCTCCAAAACCCATCTTCCACCAATTTGACTCTTTGAAATCTTGTTGCATCAGCTTTATAGTCCCCTCATCCATCTCCCCATCCTGGATTCCTTTTATAGCGCTCTGCTCCTTCATCCTCTGCAATCCCTGAGATCTTAAGCTTGCTTCCTCTTGTGCCTCTAATTCTCCCTTTATCATTCTCCAGTAGTGAGAGTTTGAGCTAACTAAACCTCTTCTCTTAAGCCAATCTGAGTCTTCTTGCTCATCTTAGATTCTTGTACTTTTCAAGAAGTTGTCGAGCCTCGCTTTCTCTCCCCGCCACCTTCTTGAGGGGGCATCTTGTAGTCCATTCTCTCCTCTTCTCCTCTAGCCTTGGGCATCTTATTTTCTTATCTTTGATGCCATGCCACTTGTGGCATCACATCAAAGAGGCGCAAAATGTAGACACCTAAAAACTTTTAGAAAATTAAGTATTTTTATTTTTTGGAAAATTCCTGATGACATCATCATTTATTAATTAATTAATTTTTATGCCATTAAATCCCTTTATCTTAATTAAAAGTATTTAATTAAGGAATCCCTCCAAAAAATGTTTAAATCTTATTTAAACATTATTTCCTTATTTATTAATTTTTAATTAATAAATTGACCAAAAAACCCAAAATAAATAAAAAATTTATTTTTTGCCCAAAACTTGGCCAATTTCCTTAAGACCACTAACCTCTTCCAAAATCTTCTAATCCTTCTTTAATTTTGATTAAAGGCTAATCCCATCATTTCCTACCCCTAATCCCAACTCAAAATATTTAATTAAGATTAAATATTAATCCTCATGTTTATTAAAAAAGTTTTAATAAATATCTTCTCAAACCAAACCCTTGAAATAAATAAAACTTTATTTATTTCCTAAAATCTATTTATCCTCATCCTAAGAAGTTCTAGACTCTTCTAGAAAGTCTTCATCCTCATCCTAGGAAATTCTAGACTATTCTAGAAAGTCTTTATCCTCATCCAAAGTCTAGACTCTTCTAGAAGATGTCTTTAATCCTAATCCTAATCCCCTCCTAACCTTGTCACATTCTCTAAACATGGGTTAAGACTTACTAACCCAAGCCAAAGTTAACAAATATCTCCTCCTTCACCCACCCTCATTAAATGCCATCCACTTGCCTATCCCTAAGCTAATCCTAAACCATCCTAATCCATCCTCTAATAATTTGCACAATCCTAAGCAAGCTTAAAACCTTCCTTATCAAGCCCAAGTCGAAATTACTCTCATCTCCCTCAAAATATCCCAACCATAAAACTTTATGAAGCCCACTAGGCCATAAATGACTCTTCCAAATCCCTTTTATTTCTCTTACAAGCCATTATGAGGGTCTTTATGAAGATTTTATCCCTTGAGCCTCCTTTTTTGACTCATCCTTCCCCTTTCCTCCATCTTATCACCTTGTGACATGTGTCACTCCCTGATTGGCTGTAAGGAAGCACAATCCATTGCTCTCCTCTCATACAATCTGAGCCCTGAATCCCTCAAGCCTCTTGCCTATAAATTGGATCCTTCCCCTTTGCAAAATAACACAATCCATGAAGTAAAGTCATAATGCCATTTGGAGAAGCCATTTTACATCAAAACCATACACTCACACCCAAATTCCAACTCCATTTGAAGTCCTTTTTGAAGCATAAAACTTGAGCATACATCCTAGCTATTTAGACAAAGCTACTCAACAAGAGAGCTTCTCATTGAGAGAGCCCATTAATGGCTCATATTCTCAATTGAGAGCTCATCTTAGTCTATCTTGAGGTTTATGAATTTTGTTTAGTTTGTAGAAGCTTTATTTAAATTTGGTTTCTATTAGCATACTAACATTGCTCATATACACTTCCAACTAGAGCATCCAAGCCTATTTTATTATTTGGATCACATCTCATTTCTTTAATAGTAGATACTCTAATTGCATAAATAGGAAGAAGAGTTCTGAGCACTTTACTTACAACAATATCCTCCTTAATGTCTCCTCTAGATGTTTTGATTGTGATGTAGAGTACCTGATCAAATATTTTTTTTGTTTGATGTAATAAGGTATAGGGATTGATCAAGTGATCTCCCTAAGACCATCCACCCATGTAATGGATACAAGACCCCATGGTGCAATTATAAACATGGGTATCATTTGGTGAGAATAAGGTGGAATTTGATTTGCTTCATGTTTTCTAGGGTAGTTTGAGTGTTTAGAGAATTAGGGGAACCTTTAGGAATGGATAGAATTTAATTAGGAAGAAGATGTGGTTATATAGATATAATTGCAAAAATTGTAAAAAGTTGCTTACTAACTTTTTGAAATAACCTCTTCCAATGGCTACAACTGCCATAGGGTGGTTTTACCCACTCAACATGGCCTATAAAGGTTCTAAACACTAGAAGGCAGGAAATGTATGAAGAAAACCATTGTACTTGCTCTTTGGATGAATAAAAAATGTTGTTCTAGTACAGTTTTGTCTATTTTTCCATATAGTATGATATTGGATGATTGGAGGCAGAGAACATTGCATTGATCTAATATCCCTATTCAATTGTAAGGTTTTGGCTTTGATTTCAAGTTTCTATCAATCATAATATTCAAGTTATCAAATTTCTTTGCTCATTGCCCTGTGAAACCCTCAAAATTAGGGTTTGGCCAAAGAAATGGCCCTAACTTGAATCTTCACCATTGTAATTTGTTCCAAATTGGCATAGAGTAAGTTAGGGTAATCTATTTGAATATTTTTCAAGTCTTTGAATAGGAGGTTGTAGTAGTGAATTATGGGAGTAAGCCCTGGCTCAAATATTCTTATGTATTTAACCTTGTTTTTGCGCAAATTGGTTGAATAAAGAGAAGGAAGGAAGTTGGGGACTTGGTGTAAGAATAAAATATCCTTGTTTGGGTTAGGAGAACATTTTTAAGGTCAAGGTTTGATTTCATGAACCCATCCTTTGTCATTTACCTTGTAGACCATGCCTAAAGTAGCTAATTAGGCTTGAGTGGAGTGAAACCTTGAAACTTTGGAGTTTATTAGCACTTGAAAAAGGGTATTCAAAATTGCATTTTTTTTGCTAGGTCCTTTGGAAGAATCTAGAGTTATTGGTGAAAAACTAAATTAGGAGGCCTAATGGGCTACTAGGTCAAATGCAACATCTTGCATTGTGGGTTGTTGGGAGTGGATCCATCAGTTGATTTGCCTTGTATTGGCCAAGTATAAGTGTTTTCAAGCCTTGTTTGGTGATAGGAATGCCAAGAGCATCAAATTTCCCATTTTTCCATTTTGGGGTAGTAAGCCTTGTTTGCACCAAGTTGGGTGTTGTTGGGTTTTATGCCTTGCTTGAGGAGTGGGACTAGAAACTTGTCGAAGAGTTTGTGATATTAGAGTATTGTCTATTGGGAAGTGAGCCAAGCCATTGAATAATCCTTTGTGAATTTTGGAGGTTTTGGTAGAAGGTTGAATTGAATTTTGCTTCCTTTATTCTTACTCTAAATCAAGTGGTATTAGAGCCATTTTGATTTGTTGAGATACAATGTCTGATGGAGGAGAAGAACCTGAAAGGGAGATCCCCTTGAGGATCACAATTATGGAACTAGCCAAGCTAATTAAGGAATAGATGGAAAAGAGTAGAGTTGTCTGGGAAGAGAATAGGACTATTAAGAGGGAGTTGGATAGATTGAAGAATAAGATGAGGAAAGGGAGTGATGGTGAATTAGAACCTAAGAAGATAGAAGTGAATGAAGAACAAGAAAACATCCCTATAGATTAAAGGCCCTTCCTTGCTGCATTAGAGAGGGTTGGAAAGAAAAGAGAAGGGGACTTACCCACTTTTCATGGTAAGTTGGACCCTGAAGAATGTATGGACTAGATTGAATCCATAGATAGCCATTTTGAATGTGACATGACCCCTAAAAATTAGTAGGTCAAGATTTCTAAGGCCAAACTCAAAGGCCCTACCTTGAGTTGGTGGAACTTTTTTGCAAAATGAAAGATTAGATGAGAACAAGAAGTAGATTGATGCTTGGAAGAAGATGAAGACAAAGATTAGAAAGTAGTTCATACTAGAAGACTATGAGCTATTGGTACATAAAAGGTTGCAAATCTCAGACAAAGGGACTTGGATGTTAGCACCTACACTCAAGAATTCCACAATTTGACCCTCAGAGCCAAGATGTATGAGACTGAGAAGCAAAAAATTGCAAGGTATGTAAATGGTTTAAAGTATAGTATTCAAGATGAATTAACATTGATTACTTTAGGTTTAGTACATCAGTGGTTTAATATGGCTTTAAAATTTGAAGAAAAACATAAGAGAAGAGGGGATACAAGAAGTAGGGGTAGAGGTAACAAAAATAGGGGTAGAGGTAGGTTCCATGGAAGGGGATCATTTAATAAAAGTCAAGAAGAGTCTAGTGAAATAGATGCTGATGGGGAGTCCACAAATAGAGGAACTTTTAGGGAAAGGAGACCCAATGGTAGAGGAAGGTCTAGTGGAAGGGGGCCTAGTCTGTTCACAAACAAATGTTTCACTTGTAATCAGGTAGGAAATCAATCCTTTAGATGCCCTAAAAAGAACAAGCAAGGGGATAAAAGAATTCAATTGACTCAAGAGGAGGATAGTTGTAGTGTCACTTCTTACCAATTTGCCACTTCAAGGCCTACACTTCCAGAGCATGGTGAGTCTTTGATGATGCAAAGAACCATGATCAGAGCCCTTGCGACTATAGAACCACCTCAAAGGAAAACACAACTTAAAACCATATGCAAAGTCAATAACAAAGTTTGCAAGGTCATAGTAGATTTTGGATCCTCTGATAATGTTCCTTCTAAGGAGATGGTAGATAAGTTGAAAATAACAAAAGGACCTCACCCTTATCCCTATAAGGTGTCATGGCTAACAAAAGGAAAACAAACCCTCATTAATGAGAAGGTATGGATGGAATTCAAGATAGGAGAATATAATGACAAGGTTTTATGTGATGTGGTAGAGATGGATGCATGCCATTTGCTTCTTGGGAGGCCATGGAAATAGGATGTGTGTGCCAAACATGATGGTAAGACAAATGTATATACTATAACCAAGGATGGGGTTGAATACACTATGCCACCTTTGCCTAATGATGGGAACCCTGTTACAAATGGGGTGATGTTGGTAGGTGAGAAAGAATTCATGAGGGTCACTAAAGAGAAGGACACACCTTGTTATACAATATTGGTTGTTAGACCTCAAAAGCATCCCATCAAGCAATCACAAGATCCACCCAAATTTGTCAATGTTTGACCCAAGGAGGTAAGAGATTTGTTAGAGAAGTATAAGGGGATAGTTGTAAGTAGCCAACCAAAGACATTTTCACCTAAAAGAGACATCAATCATTGTATAGACTTCATCCCAGGGGCTATACTTCCAAATAAGGTAGCCTATAAGATGAGCCTAGAACAAAATGAAGAGATAGCAAAGAAAATTGAAGAGTTATTAGCCAAGGGGTTCATTAGGAATAATATAAGCCCATGTGTAGTCCCTATAGTCTTAGATCCTAAAAAAGATGGTACTTGGAGTTTTCTAGTGCAATTAATAAGATAACCATTAGGTATAGGTTTCCTATGCCAAGAATAGAGGACCTATTGGACTATTTGGGGAAGTCAAGTATCTATTCAAAGGTGGAGATGAGTGGAAAAAAACATTTAAGACCTTAGAAGGCTTGTATAAATGGCTTGTGATGCCTTCTGGTTTATCTAATGCACCTACCACCTTTATGAGACTAATGAAGTCCTAAAACCTTTCTTGAACAAGTTTTTTGTTGTGTACTTAGATGAAATTTTGATATTTCTCAAGGACAAGGATGAGCATTTAAGACACCTTGATTTGGTTTTGAATACTCTTTATGAAGAGAAACTTATGATAAACTTAGAGAAATGTTCTTTTTTACAGACAAAGCTAATCTTTTTGTGGTTTGTGATATCAGGAGGAGATTGAAAATGGATCCTTCCAAGGTTGAAGCCATCCTTAACTAGCCACCACCCACCACTCCATCAGAGGTAAAGAGTTTTTATGGTATGTTTAGTTTTTATAGAAAATTTATAAGAAATTTTAGTGGTGTGTGTGATCCAATGATAAATACCATCAAGGGAGGAAGGAAATGTGTATTCTTTTGGACCAAGGAGGCTAATGACTCTTTTGAATGCATGAAAAGGAAAATTGTAGACCAACCTATTTTGGTGCTCCCTGACTTTTATAAATTATTTACAGTGGAGTGTGATGCTAACAACAAGGCAATTGGAGGTGTTCTAAGTCAGGACGGTAGGCCTGTGGCCTTTCTTAGTGAAAAGCTTGATGAGGAAAAACAAAAATATTCAACATATGATCTTGAAATCTATTCTATGGTACAGTCCCTTAGGAAATGAAGGCATTACTTATTGCTTAAAGAATTTTTTGTATACACTGATAATCATGCATTAAGTTTCTTGAATTGGCAATAAAATTTAAATCATAGGCATATGAAATCAATAGAGTTCCTACAAGCTTCTACTTTCACTATTAAACACCAAAAGAGATAAAATAACAAGGTTTTTGAAGCACTTAGCAAGAGGAAGTTAACAATTCAAGAGGTTCAATTGGAAAGCATTGGCATCCATGTAATGAAGGACATGTATGAGCAAGATGAGGATTTCAAGGAGGCATACCAAGTCTACAAGTCCATGGGTGAAAGATACCATACTAAATTTGGTGAGTACATTTTGCAAGAAGGCCTTTTGTTCAAGGGTAGTTAGCTTTGTGTTCCCAAGGGATCAACTCGGGAGAACATTATAAAGGAAAAGCATTGTGGCAGTTTAGCAAGGCATTTTTGAGTGGATAAAACTTAAGAGCAGGTTAAGAGATTTTATTTTTGGCCAAAATTTAAGACTGATGTTAGAAGATATATAGAGGAATGTTTGATTTTTTAACAAGAAAAGGGAGGCACATCAAATGTATGGCTTTGTAACCCACTTCCAATACATCACAAGCCTTGGGATTCAGTGAGTATGGACTTTGCTTTTTGTCTACCAAGAACCAAATCAGGTTATGATACCATCTTTGTAGTTGTGGATAGGTTTTCTAAAATGCCCCATTTCATTGCTTGAAAGACCACTCATGATGCCTCCCATGTAGTAGGTTTGTTCTTCAAAGAAGTTTTTAGGCTTCATGTTCTACCATAGTCCATCATATCTAATAGGGACCCTAAGTTTTCTGGACATTTTTGCTGGACCTTGTGGAGAAAATTAGGAACCAAGTTGTGTTTTTCATCTACCTATCACCATCAATATGATGGGTAGACTGAGGTAGTCAATAGTTCCTTAGGGAACATGCTAAGGTGTCTTTCCAAGCAACATGGAGTCTCATGGGATTGTGTCTTACCCCAAGTAGAATTTTCCTTTAATGACTCCATTAATAGGAGTACTGGCCTAACTCCTTTTCAAATTGTTTATGGTACTCACCCTAGGGGTACCTTGGAACTCAAAGAAGTTAAAGACATAGAAAGGAGAAATGCATAGGCTGAGGATTTTTTAGAGATCATGAAAGAAGTCTACTGACAGGCACAAGATAGGTTGAAGGATACTTGCATCAAGTACAAGTAGTAGGCAAATAAAAGAAGAAAGGAACTACAGTTTAGGGTGAGGAATATGGTAATGGTCCATCTCAATAGGGCAAGACTTCCCAAGAAAATGCACACAAAATTGCAGATGAAGAAAATTGGCCCATTTGAAATAGTGAAGAAGTGTGGTAACAATTCCTACCAAATTGATTTACCACATGATATTAACTTGTCTCCAATTTTTAATGTTTTTGACCTGTATTCTTCCAAGGGTGTTATTTCAAATGATGTGGATGCAAGCACATTTGAATATTTCAAGGAAGAGTTGAGGAAGACCATCCCACCAATTCCTAAAACCATGGTGGAATCTATTTTAGACAAGAGAATTAGTAAGTAGAATAGGAGGAAGACATACTATGAGTACCTAGTATAGTGGAAGGGGCATACAACAACTGATGCAACTTGGATGACAGAGAAATATCTTAAGGCTTATGGTTTTAATCTTCCACTCGACAACACTCCAAAGACTAAACTTTCTTTGATGCAAGGGAGAATTTTGTAGAGCACTAGATCAAATATTTGTTTTGTTTGATGTAATAAGGTCTAGGGGTTGATCAAGTGATCTCCCTAAGACCATCCACCCATGTAATGGATATAAGACCCCATGGTGCAATTATAAACTTGGGTATCATTTGGTCCAAATAAGGTGGAATTTGACTTGTTTCATGTTTGCTAGGGTAGTTTGAGTGTTTAGAGCATTAGGGGAACCTTTAGGAATGGCTAGCATTCAATTAGGAAAAAGATGTGGTTGTATAGAAAAAATTGTAAAATTTGCAAAAAGTTGCTTAGCAACTACTGTAATTCCTTGACAACTTTTTGAAGTAACCTCTTCCAATAGCTACAACTACCATAGGGTGGTTCTACCCACTCAACATGGCCTATAAAGGCTCTAGACACCCAAAAGAGGGAAAGACACTCAAAAGAAGGAAATGTATTGAAGAAAACCATTGTGGTAGCACTTTTGATGAATAAAATATGTTGTTCCAGTACAATTTTGCCTATTTTTTTGTACAGTACAGCATTGGATGATTGGAGGGTGAGAAAATTGAACTGATTTTATATCCCTATTTAATTTTAAGGTTTTTTCTTTGATTTCAAGTTACTATGAATCATAACATTCAAGTTATCAAATTTCTTTGCTCATTGCCCTATGAAACCCTCAAAATTAGGGTTTGGCAAAAGAAATGGCCCTAACATGAATCTCCACCTTGGGAATTTGTTCCAAATTGGCATGGATCAAGTTAGGGTAATGTATTTTCATATTTTTCAAGTCTTTGAATAGGAGGTTGCAGTAGTGCATTATGGGAGTAAGCCCTAGGTCAAATATTCTTATGTATTTGACCTTGTTTTTATGAAAATTGGTTGAATAAAGAGAAGGAAGGAAGTTGGGGACTTGGTGTAAGAACAAAATATCTTTTTTGGGTTAGGAGAAAATTCTGAAGTTGAAGGTTTGATTTCATGAACCCATCCTTTTTCATTTACCTTGTAGACCACGCCTAAAGTAACTAATTAGGCCTGAGTGCATGGTTTTGGTTGAGGCATGCTGGAGTGCAGTCAAAACTTGAAACTTTGGAGTTTATTAGCACTTGAAAAAGGGTATTGAAAACTATTTTTTTTTTCTAGGCCCTTTAAAATAATCTAGAGTTATTGGTGAAAAATTGAATTAGGAGGCCTAATGGACTACTAGGTCAAATGTAGCATCTTGCATTTTGGGTTGTTGGGAGTGGATCCATTAGTTGATTTGCCTTTTTTTGGTCAAGTATAAGTTTTTTCAAGCCTTGGTTGGTGATAGGAAAGCCAAGAGCATCAAATTTCCCATTTTTCCATTTTTGGGTAGTACGCCTTCTTTGCACCAAGTTGGGTGTAGTTGGGTTTTATGCCTTGCTTGAGGGGTGGGAATAGAAACTTGTTGAAGAGTTTGTGAGATCAGATTATTGTCTATTGGGAAGTGATCCAAGCCATTGAATAACCCTTTGTGAAGTTTGGAGGTTTGGGTAGAAGGTTGAATTGCCTTTTGCTTCCTTTGTGCTTACTCTGCATCAGATTGCACTTACACTGGCCTGATTTGTTACACATATTTTTCAATGTTTTCATCTTCTCTCATTCCCATTTGATCAAAGTGTCCTCTAAGGCTTTTTTCTTTGGCTCTTTTTACATTGGAATCTCCTCTATAGATATCGTTCAGTTTGTTCCACATTTCAAAAGCAATTTTGCAATCTTTTACCTCATCAAATTCAACATAACTAAGAGCAGATGCAATATAACCATCATGATATTATGATTCTTCTATTCAATAATTTCGTCAAATGATAAAGTTTCAATGGGAGTCTTATATTCAGCATCAACATACTTACAACCTCATAAGTCCTTGACATGCTTCAAAATTGTCTTTGTTCGGCTTGGGAATCTCTCTTTTGTAAGACATCCTGATCTTTAGCTTAGGTCCTTGAAACTTTCTTTGCAAGAACCAAAAGATCTAATACTAATTGTTGGAAATATAAGAGGAGTAACTAAGAGGGGAGGGGTGAATCATTTACTACTAAAATAAATCCTAGATCCCTTAGATGTTAGTACGAAATTCAAATAGATAACCAAATGCTATTGAAGCTCGATAAACACATAGAATGTTGTAACTTAGTAATAACCAGATTAGCTTGGTAAATGATTGACATATGAACCTTTAGATGTTATCTATGATTACCATTACTTTAACTTAGTTGCAAACACATAAATGAAAATAACATGAACACATTAGACACCAAGATTTAACATGGAAACCCAATTTGGGAAAAACCACCAATTGAATCTAGTTACTATTTTTCACTCTTTTGAAGTGAGCCATTTTAGGAGCCAACCCTATTTAAGGTTACAAAACACACTTTTAGGTGTGATCCTATTAAAGGATTTAATCATCCTATTAGGATTGGCCTTGTTAGAGGTCTAGAGAACAATTCAATGGAATTGTCACCTTGTTAGAGGATTTCCAAAATAGTTGCTAAGCTAACTTTGTTAGGAGATTTAGATCACTGCTACAATGGTTAGAGAGTAACAATGAGATGACCTTATTTGAATGTAACTAAATTGCTGATTTTAGATCTCTATTCTGGCTTATACTTGATCCTTCTTGATTGAATATGGCTTTTCTGCTCCACAAAGACATTCTACTTATCCTTCAAATTCACTTTGTCTTCTCATTATCAAATGTTCAATAACATCTTCATGACTTGCACACTTTGAAATCACAACTTGAACTAACACTTATATCTTCCATTTTATCAAGTCAGCTCAAATACAACTTAAAATAGTTAATATTCATCACCTTAGTTATCTAGAATCAATAGATAAATCAATTAAGCTTAGTACAACAAAATAAGAAAATTGTTTGTTAGCTAACCCAACTCGGTAGAAACTGACTCAAAAATAGTTTCCTTTGTTAACCAATAGAAGCTCTATTAACACTGCAAACTTACAAAAATACTTTAGCAACCAAGTGAGCTTGGTTAACATTGGTTCCATCCAACTTTCCTTCATTAATTGAGTGAGCTCGGTTAACACTCACTTTTTGTAACTTTTCCTTTGACACCTAAGTGAACTCAATAGAAATGCCTTTTCAACTATGCAAACACAAGAAAACTTGATAGACATTGAGAACTATCTTCACTACCTTAGTGTGCTCAGCATCTATTTATTGATTATGATATCAAATTTGTGTAACATCAAAGACAACACACAATTAACTAATTGTATCCAACATAGCACATCCATGATAACTAGTCATGTAAGTTGTCTAACAAAAATGAGATACATATAGTTGAATAGAAGAAGTATAGATCTATGATTGCAGAATTGCAATATCTAACTCACACTAGACTATATATAAAAAATATGGTTATAATTGTAGCAAAATTGCAAGTTGATCCAAAAGGGTATCATTATGCAACAGTGAACAAAATATTTAGATATTTGAAAGGAACATCTAATTATGGGATTTGATATGATAGTTCAAGTGATTTCACTTTGTGCACATAATCTAATATGGATTGGGAAAGCAATATGGATGATAGAAAGAGCACCATTGTAGAGCATTCTTTCTTAGAGGAAAATTGGTTTCTTGGTTGAGCAAGAACTAGGACTATATTCTCAAAGTACAGCTAAGGTAGATTATGTTGCAGTAGCAAATAATTGAAATCAAGTTATGTGGATGAAGAAAATGTTGAAACACATTGGGATTGAATTTACAAAACATGTTATCATTTGCTATGGTAACACAAGTATAGTGAGTATGTCTATGAATCTAGTATTGCATTCTAAGACAAAGCACACATCCATTAAGTATCATGTTTTGAGAGAAAAGGTAGTTTAAAAGGAGATAAGGTTGGAGTATGTAAGTTCCAAAGATCAGATTGCACATATATTTATGAAGCCTTTTCTTAAAGATACCTTTGAGTACCTGAGAGGTATGCTTGGGGTTATGCCCCTACCTACTTCTAAGTAGATGATGCAAGGAGTGCATTAGTCTAGTGATACAAAGTAGTATGATTAGATTGGACTGAATTCTAATGCTTCCTATATTGGGGAGTATCTGGAATGTATTGAGCTATTTAGGACTCTTTGTATTTGGTATTTGGTATTGAATAGTGTCTTTGGATACTTGAGCTAATTGAAGAGTTGAAGAAGTTGTAACAATTGGAAACAATTGGTATGTAACAATTGTATAACAATTGGTATTTTTTATTTTTTGGAGACCTTTGACATTGATGTTAATGTAGGAGAGAATGTGTACATGAAAAACATATCCTGAGTTATGGGGTAGAAGTGTTATCTCTTTAGGGAGATTTAGAAAGATTTGTGTAAAGAGGCAAGAGTATGCACCTAATACACATCTTATGTATTGAGAGCACCTAATACACATCTTATGTATTGAGATCTTTTAGTGTATGAAAAACTCATGCTAGTTCTAGCAAGTAGAGGTGTTGGCTTGGTTTTTCACCATTCTTGTTTTGTTGCATTCAATAGTGAAAAACCCTAAGTGTGTGTTTTAAAGTCTTGAATTTAGGTCAAGACCCTAGGTAAGATTCATGAAAAATCCTAAAGCCTTATTCTATTTTCCCCTAGCCCTTGAAATTTTTTGAAAATAATATTTCTAAAAGAATTTAGGTGACACAAATTTACCCTAAAGTTTCATGTTGCAAGGATTGCGATATATATTTCTATTATAAACCTTCGCTAAACTAGCTTTTAATTGTAGTTATTATTTTGAATGTTTTATTTAAAAGCCTTAACTGTAGCAACCTTTTTTATTAACCATCGATCCTATCAAGATCAAGAGTGAGCACTTCCTCACATTACGAAAATGCAAGAACTTTAAATAAAGAAAGCAAGCACCTTTGTGCAACATAGCCCTTACTGATCACAAAATGTCAGTGTGCCACAAAGTCTGTAGCCTATCAAAATTTGTTAGATCCTTTTTGCAGAGTTGTTAGTGCCTGTCAGTGCATGTTCAAATTTTTTTGCAATGTTATTAGTTGGCTCTTTTAATGAAGTTATCACTCTATGTTCAATTGTGATGCACCATTGATGTTGGTAAGATTGATGGAGAGTGTTTCCCTACATTAAGAAAATGCATGATAGTTACACAAAGTGGGGAAGTGCCAACAAGACATATAGCACATAGTGATGTCATGGACCCACTTTGTCAAAAGGTAGCAATGACATTTTTTCATGGCAATTGTCAGATGAGCTAAAGCATAAAGTATTTCATTGGTTGAATTGTCTAACTGGATCCTAATGGGCAAAGATTTTGATTCACCATTGATCTTAGAAAGATTGATGGAGAGTGCTTGCCCACATTTAGTAAATGATCAAACTTTAAGTAATGCAGGCAAGTGCCAATGTGTTGTGTGGCACATTGGGACCAAGCTTTGAGAAGGTTTTTTAGCCACACTAGGTTGTATAGCTTTGATGAATTGGAGCACATTCATTGGTGGAATATGACATGTATATGCCAAGTTGGAAATGATGATGTCATGGGCACATAAATTCTAAGAGTTGATATTGTAGTTTGTGCCATTGTCAAACTTGTCAAAGCACGTTGGTTTGAAAGGTGATATCCTATTGGTCAAGTTAGCTGACTAGATGATAAGGATACAATTTTTTGTGATTGTCAATCTGTGCAAGATCAAAGGTCAGTGCTTACTTGCATTATGAAGTCACATGGCATTTAAATAATGTAGGGAAGTGCTAATCTAATATGTGGCAAGGTGGGGACCAATTATAATTGAGATGTGCTAAGGTGTGCCAGGTTAGAAAGAGGTGTTGAAGTGTAATGTTAGTTGGATCTCAATAATAAAGGTTGTACTTCAAAGATGTTTGAATCCTCATGACTGTAGATATTTTTGAGATAAATGGCCAGCACTTACCCATATTATCAAGATGCTTAAACTTTAGATAATGCAAGGAAGTACTTGTTTGAGACATGGCCAGGAGCTCTAAAACATTAAAGCAATTTTCTTTTTTCAAATAAAGTCATCTGATGTTGGAAGATCAATGGATGAAATTCAAACATGAACCATGAAAAAAAATTAATGGCTAAAGGGAACTAATGTGTCTAACAACTCCTTCATGTTATTTTAATGCCCTAGTATAATTCACAATTTCACTATTATTGAATCACATAATCATGGTAGGCTATCAGAGTGCAATGGTTTATTAGAGATGTGACACAAATTTTGCAAAGTGTTCAGAAAAATTATAGTTAAAATTCCAAAGAGAAAGAGGCACAATTCAGCTGGTAAGTGATCTGCAACTTTTCAAAATTAAGAAATTGGTGTTGTCAAGTTTAAAGTTTTCAAAAAATGCCTCCAGAAAAGGAATCCTCTAGACACATAGACTATCTCAAGAGGTCTACCCATCATAATTTTATTGAGCAATTTCTCCCATGTGTTCATGAAATAAAAACTAGTAGAGATTTCATTCCAAAGAACCCTAGGTTAGTGGTTGTTGAGGGTTTCTACAATAAAGCAAATGATTTAAGAGATGCCTAGGTTTCCATGGGAGGGTTAGAATTGTTCAAAAAATGGTTTGTTCAAAAAATTAGATACCCCTTTAAGTAATTTCTAGAAGCTTGATATTGAAAAATTAATAGTCCTTAGAGTTTTCTTTGACAATGATCTACTGGTTGACCTAGCTATAAAATATGATCATATTACTAGATTTGTGAAGAATTATGTTGGAGAAAATATTTTTAGGGCTTCTATTGAATTGACTAGTGAGGTTTTCAACCTCAACCCTAACCATGTTGTGGATAAGATTATTGGCATGGGTGACCTTCAAGAAAGGTATGATGCATAGAGAGTGTACCTAAGAGTAGGGCCTCTACAACAACATTTCACCATAATTGGTATTCTACCCTTGGTCACACCTAATACCCTAGAGCCACTGATGAGGAAATACCTTAATCCTAGGGCTCAAGCTTTGTAGTTCACCCTATTCCAAATATTTGGGTTGGATGAAGGGGATTACATCCTAGGATCTATTGTTATTATTATGGCTCATACATTATAGTTTGGAATGAGCAATATTTTGGATTTTGCCTCTTTCTTGGCAAAAGAAATACACAATGGTTTGCTAGGAATATCAAAAGGAAAGGTAAATAGACCCTTTTTTTGGTACTCCTTGCTCATGCACATATGTCTTTCTAATGGAATTACATTTTTCTCTAAGGTTATCAAATTGGATTTGACAAGAGAGCGTGAAAAGAAACCAATCCAACTATGGAGTGTTAATATGACCTAGGAGGCCAGGAATGCCAATTATGTCAAAATTGCTAGACATTTTGCATCTAGGCTCAGATTGCTTTTGAGAGGGGATAGTCCTAGAATCCCACAACCACTTTTGCAGTTGATCAAACCTAAAGATCATGCAAAAGGACTCTTGGTTAGTCATAATTAAGGGGATATAATCCAATATAATGTGTTTACAATGATTAGAGTGTATAGTTTCTTGGGAAGCCCTCATGTCCTACCTTTTCATGTGCCTTTGAAGATAGGGATAGTAGAATTACTTTGGAAAATTAGAACTATTAAAGAAAGAGATATGATTAGTAAGGGTAAGGGTAAATTCTTCCTAGTTGTTACTCTAGCACATGATTTTGTTTTTGTAAGGAAGGGATGGAGACATCTCAGTTTATTTTTTAATAAGTACAATATGGC
Organism: Cupressus sempervirens; assembly: GCA_028749045.1. Taxonomy (NCBI): domain Eukaryota; kingdom Viridiplantae; phylum Streptophyta; class Pinopsida; order Cupressales; family Cupressaceae; genus Cupressus; species Cupressus sempervirens. The sequence continues at coordinate 187,453,063 of CM053783.1, forward strand.
AGAATCTCATGCAATGTACATCGACTCAAAGGAATTATTTGATCTTCTGAGAGAAAGGAAAAAAGCCATTTGTATGACATACCAGGTGTATTTCCCTAAAGATATTATTAGGAATATCTTCTCCTTATAGGAACAAGAGGTGAGGAAAGAGAATGGATAGTATTCAATAAAATTTTGGAAATCATTAATGCATATGACTCTGATTATGATCCTTTTAAAGACAAAAAATATTGGAGAGCCAAAATGCATGTATTGATGAATAATTTTATTGTAATAATAAAAACTATGAATGAGAAAAAGGCTACATATGTTAAAGCCTATCCTGATAGAGCAGCTGAGTTAGAAAGAAGAATAAATAGTAGAATGATAGTTGCTCTAGGATAGTATACATTACAGAAGAGGGTAGGGTACATAGTACTTCAGAACATACTACAAGTTCCCCCTCATAGAAGACCAAGGCTAGAGAGCCCACCTACAGCTAGTGCTCGAAAGAGGCAAAAATTGGAACAAGGATCCTCTTCTCATGTAAAAGAGTATTCCCCAACTCAAACCTCAATAAAAATAGAAGATGAACCATCATTAAGAGAGTAGCTGAGACAAATAGGTGGAGAAGGGGATGTAATTGTCACTTCCATAGACATGGGAAGAGGAGTGCCTCAAGAGCCTCCCATGGCCTCCTTAGACCTCACAGTTGCTAATTATCAAGGTAAGGAGATAGACCCAATCATTGCTCAAGCTTCTTAGAAGTTTATAAATGATGAAAAATTTGTTAAGTCTAGGGATTTTGTACAAATTTTATGCAGAAGGAATATAGGAAATTTTAAGAAGATATGTGAGAAAATAAAGGTAGAGTAGCCTGGCAAACTAGATTTTGTTATTGAAGGAGAGGTAAAATCTAAAATTTTGAGTGATTTTGCCTAGCTAACGCCTAAGGCCAGGAGGCAGTTAGTTAAGGAGATAGGGGTCCTAATTTTTCCTAAGTGGGACATAGCTAACACTATGATCTTTGACTCAATTAGAAAAGAGAAAAATGTGCAATATAAAACAAAGGGGGAAATACTATAGGCACAAAGGGGAATTAGATTTAGTGATGATCATCAAGTCCTAGTAATTTGGTCAATTGAAAAAAGAGAAAAAACTAGAATACGAGAAATTTCTAGTGCAGAACATACTGGTACTCTTACAGTATATAGGACTGATGAAGTAAGTAGCCAACAAATTTTTGGAATTACTTAAAAAATGGTAAAATTTGGGAATGTGGTGTCTAGAAAAGAATAGGGTAAGTTATTAGAACTAAATGCTAAATTTGAAGAAGTTCTAGAGGCCTCTGAGTAAAGGGGAATTCAGATACATTTACTAGAAAATCAAGTGTCTCAAATGGACAAGTAGCTTGGGAAGAGAAAGATGCAAGAATCCAGCTAGCCAAGAATTGTATATCCCTGGCCACCAGTTGAGCCATTTAAATAAACTTCTATTGTTGAAATACCAGACACTACACCAAGGCTTGAAATCTACACTAGAGAAGAATTTGAAGAACAAAAGAGTAAATTATATGCAATGAATTTAGAATGAAATAATCAATATGAAGAAAAACTAAGGCATGTTGTTATGCACTTGGTACATAGAATTGAGTGGCCAACATTTTATGATCAATTGGAAAGAATTGTAGCTATTTGGGATGAAATAAAAGGAGATGAAGTTAAATTGGTATCCATTGTATAGAAGTGGAGTGAAAGAAATAATGACATTACCACTATGTGCATATCTGTCATTTAGTTGCCATGTCACCAAATAGAAAAGATTTTTCATCTACTTAATAAGCTAGAAGATTTTGATAACAAACAGGTTTCTATTCAAAAAAGAATAACAATTTGTTTCTCCAAGTATATAACTAAGAAGTTCAAGCTTTTCCCTTGTGCTCTCAAAAAAGCTGATAGAATAAAAGAAAAGGAAGAATGGAGAAAGGAATTACATGAAATATTTTGCCAAAGAATGAATAATATTCTAAATGAAAAGGGGCATCTACTATGGGCAATGACCAATGAAGAGTTGGTCAAGTAGTAGTTGTTTTATAATATTATTAGGAAGGATCCCATTGAAATAGAAGCAAATGGAAATTTTGTAATAAAAATATAGAGGGAAATCCTAAATTTTGATTGGCTTGATGACACTACTTTCAACATGTAGAAAGAGAAATTTATGACTGTAGAATAGATGGCAGAAGGTGATAAGGTAGAAGAAGATGCAAAAGTAACTGTTACCTCAACAATCCTTGATGAAGATAATGAGAACCCTTGAGTTGAGGTAAGCTTGTAGGTAATAGAATAGTGCACATCACTCTCAAGCCTACTAGCCACGTACTCTGATGAATCAAAATAATATGGGAGAAAATCATTGATTTCACAATTTTGTAAGTGTAACAGAAAAGTGGTTTGCTCAAAAGAATATTTTGATGTAGAAGTATTTCTGTTACACACCTTTTTGTCTTTTATGATAGCAAAAACTTGTAAAAAATATTTTTTCTATCAGACAATTGTAAGTTCTCTATGCTTGAAGCTTGTTGCATCTCACAATATATAAGTGAGGTTCCAAGGTTAGAGAATGGTCCAATTTCTAATACAATTTTAGTTTATATTAAGTATGGTTCGATCCAGTTAAATGTATGAAAAAATTATGATGTATTTTCTCTTCAAATATTTGGAATATATTGATATTGCAGGGGTCTAATGTCTTTTCCAGAGTCATTCTGAGTCTTATTGCAATTGTATGAAAATCTTCAAAGGAGATTAATACAAAATTGAATTGTTTCCATATCTGTTCTTGCTTAATTTTTTCTCCATTGTTATCACCTAGTTATTCTGATATTGTGTGAACAAAGCTTGTCCATTTGAATGCAATTCACTTAGGTTGTATGTCAATTCAGTATTGCTATTGATTCAATGAATTAATTAAATGCTTTAGTGAATGTGATGTAATTGCTATGGTAATAGAAAGGATGTCTATAAGAGTGAATTCTAGTAAGAATTGCTGATAATATTTGTTGTAATGCAACAAATTAGAGCTATAAATTGGAGTAGACTCTAAATCCCAATAGAATAGGCACTAATCTAGTTAATCCAATTTGTAGACAGGAAGATCATGAATAAGCATCAAGTCTAAAATCAAAATCAGCTTTATTTTACTATTTGAAGAGTTTCAAAGATGGTCAGCACTTGTTTTCATGTAACCTTTAATCTTTAGTGAGCTACTATTCTTGAAAATACTTGCAAATTTGAGAAGAATTATGACCAAATCTTCTTATAAGGGATGTCTATCATCTAAAAAGGTCAAGGGATGGATAAATTATATATATGTTAAGAATAAAAGATGAGAATCATAATGGAACTAATACAATTTGCATACAATAGAATTCATTTGAATCATCCCCTATGTATACCCACCTTGGTTTTGTAGAGCCTAAAGAGTAGAAAATTATTCCTAGTTTTGTTGAAGTTGGATCCCAATAATATGCATACACAAATGATAATGGGAAGTAGCTAGTCCTTAGATTTGTGAGTGTTATTATCTTGGTATTGAGGCTTTTTTGTTTAATAGTTGAAAAATACCAACAAAATGGTGACTCTACTAGGGAGTTGTCCAAAACATGTGTAAGAAGTACAATAGTTTCTTTAGTCTTGTTGTGTACATGTTTGTAGGATCTTTTAGTACTGCTTGTGGCTATAGTGGACATGTTTTAGTGACAAACCTTGAGAATTTAAAAAAGAAAAAAGAAAACCAAATGTCATACATGTGCACTGATGTACACAACCCTTCTAAGATTCTTATCTGTCAAGCAAGAGTTGCAATCTTATGATCTTAAGTGATTGGTTCACCTGTATGTTAGATATTTCTATATTATCTAGTGTCCTTTCCTTAAAGTCAAGATTAATTTTAATTGTTGTATTTTCCCTAGAATAGGGTGGTAACTCATTCAAGGTTTTGGAGCTAGTGCTTATTTGATAAACAATAAATATGGCTGACAAGAGAAAAAACACAAGAGCTTACACAAGAGCCAATCCTAATGTACCAATGTATACTGACTTACCTCAAGGTGTTAGGAAGAACCTAAATAAGAAAAAGGTAGACCCAAACTCCACCTAGAAACCAAGAGATAGTGTAGTACTTAGTTCTCAATACTAATTGGTCATAGGGAGAGAGTCTTCTTCACTCAACTCTGAATTAGAAACCACAAGACTCTTAGGAGGAATATTTAGTACCCCATTACTAGATGAAAGAACCTATTAGGATAAGAATATGTCACCAGTAGGCAATGTATCCCCTAGGCTAGATTTGATAGCTGAGATGAATCATAGGCTGGGACTTAGTAGTTCAATTGGAGATCTTTTTAATCCTAGAGTGGTCCCATACATGGAAACTAATCTTATAGACCTGGAAGATCTTCCTGATTTAAAAGCTAGTTTTATATATACTAAAGAAGTATGATTAGAGATAGAAGTTTGAAGAAATGGGTTGTTGAAGAAGAAGCTAAGCATATTTGTCTAGAAAAGGAAAGAGAGCAAGCCACCGTAGAAGATATAGTGGAAAGAAATAATCTACTTAGAAGGATGGTTTCCTTAAAAGAAAAAAATAGGTTAGAAGAAAGGACTTCAATCCTTCACGCTGATGTCTTTGGAGATGTAGATAGCTTGAGAGCCAAAGTTCAAGAGCAAGAAAAGTTTCTAAGCCAAAAACAAGAACTTATTATTTCAAAAGTTCAACCCTACAAGTCCATCAAAAATAACCTAATAGAACCTACTGTAAAAAAAGATAGATAAAGGAAAAGGAAAAGCCATAGGGATCTAGATAAATGAGCCTCAAATAGTAGCAAGTAAATCTGTAAACTCCCCTATGTCAAAATTAGATCTAGATCTAGAAAAGGCTAGGAAAGAGAAAGAAGATCTTGCAAAAGAACTTGAGAAGGTTGAGAATGAAGCCCAAGCAATAGAAAATAGGAAAAATATCTAGCTCATAAAGTCTAATTATGAATTGGCTTCATGGAAAAACTTATCTACCCTAGTTGTAACTTATGTACCTACTTGTGGACCAGTAATGTCTAGTCAAGGAATATCTCAATCTAGTCTTGCCTCATCATCCAACATTGGTACTCAAGTCCTAGTCATCCAACCTCAACAATCTCAGAATGTTATTTTCAACAAAGCCAATGTAGCAAGTACCTAAAATGTTGCTAGTTTTGAAAAGAAGCCCATCTACATGGAAAATTACAGAAAAATGTCATTTGTAGGTATTCTTGGTGCTCCACACCCTATATCTTTTCATTTAAGAGATAAAGTTTTCAAGTTCTTTGAAAATAATGTTGTTACTATTGAAGAGAACTTGAGAATTTCCATAGATATGCTAAATGACTTTGAAGTTGAACATGAGGATGTGTTGATGAAATTTTTTGTTCATTCAATAACCAAAGATGCAAGAGATTGGTTTAGAAGATTACCTGATGACAACATTAGCTCATGAAGTGATTTGGAGAAATTTTTCAAAGAATGATATGGAGATAAACTAGTGTTGGGTTTATGTTGAATGATTTCAATAACATCAAGAAGAACCATAATGAGTTGACATTTGATTTCAATGTAAGATTCCAAAAGGATATGTACAAATTGTTCTAGGTTATGAGGTTGAATAAGGATGTTTGTCTTACAACCTATTTTAATGCTTTTGATAGCAAGATGGCTTACAAGTTGAGGGATAAATATCCTAAAACTTTGAGGGATGCTTATAAGATTGCAGTGAATATTGAAAATAATAGGAAAGAATTTGGAAAGCTTGGTAGGAGAGATGATCCAAAGTTGTTCAATCCCAAGAATAATAACAAAAGGGAAGTTGATAAAACCCCCACAGAAAAGAAGCTTGAAGAACCCACAATAAGTTAGGTGTTGTACTTGGAAAAAAAGATGAACCCAACTACTTTCAATACACATAAGCCAAATATTGGTGAGAAATCCCCAATGAACAATTATAATTTTAATAGACAACCTAGAATGCAGAACTATCCATATACCACTCAATGGAAGGATGGTAAGCGAATCCCTAGCCAAACCTAGAATGTAAAAGATAAGGGTACACCAGATCCTCTGCAAAGAAGTTTTATTAATATGAATGAGAATGTAACATGGTTATCATTTGTCAGTCACCTCACTCTTTAGAGTATTGTGCAGTTGCTCAGTCATTTGTTTTAGATCATAGTGCACAAAATGAGGAGGAAGAAGAAGAAAAAAACCATGATGATGTAAGTTGTAATATGGTGAGCATGTGCAATGATTGTGTGGATTCTAATTTTGAAGAAACCAAAAGTGATCTTGAAAATAAAAAAATTGCCTATTAGTCACATCATCAACAAGTGTTTTCAAACAATGAAGGGTATGATGAAAATCAAGTATGTACTATATCTTTTGAAGTTGGTCATGTAAACTTGAGAATGCCCTCTAAATAGGATCACTGTAAAGATGATCTCCCAAGTACATAGCAGTTACAATTTGAGAAGCAAAACAATTAATAATGTTGTTGGGAAGCCTATTGGTATATTCATTAAGGATATTACACATATGATGAAGGATGAAAATAAGGAGTCTAATATAGAGACAGTTAAAGCTAAAGATATTAAAACCAGGAAGTGGGAACCCAAGAAGAAGGTTCAATTCCAAACAAATGAGACATTAAAAGAAATTGTTCAAGAAAAGGGATCAGGATCTAATACTATCAAGCAAATAATAGTGCTTGTTGTTCAAAAGGTTCCTACTCCAGGTATGATTGTGAAACCCACTATATCTGATCTTATTGACATGATATCTATGTTGTCACAAATTATTGTTAATGTACCCTTATCTAAACTATTTATAATTGAAGAGCATAAAAGTAAAGCCTTATAATGGTTGGGAGGGATAGGAACTCATAAAAATGTTCTAAAACAAGATGTCATCCAAAAAACCCCATTGGCAATAGAAGATAGGGGTATTATATCTCAAATTCCCCAAATGTTTTTGGATGATTCATCAGTAGCATATATAGAAGATAATGACTCATTCTTTCTCAGCCTGATTATAAAAGTTAAAACCCTAAAAAATTGGATGATAGATTCAGGAGCCTCTAATGCCATCATGCCCTTTAAAGTAATGGAAGCCCAAGGGTTGAAAGTAGATACTAAGGAAGATGTAGAGGTATGGATGCAAGAGAAGTCCTAGTTATAGGTACTATTAATTCTTTACCATTTAAGCTAACTGCATACCTTGAGGTAGAGTTGACCATGTCAGTCCTTCTAGTTGATATTCCTCCACATTATGTAATGTTTCTCTCTAAAAAATGGAGTGTTGCTATGAGAGTTAGCCTACAGTGTGACCTAACCTATGCAACTTTTCACATGGGAGATAAGGTTGTTAAAGTAGATAGAGAGCCAAGGGTCAGTCATACTTTTAGGGAAGAAATTGACAAAGATGCTACTTGTTTTTTAGACATAGGTGTGAATGCATTTAGAGCTAAGTTAATTATCTAAGTAGTTGAGAAGTTGCCTACTATGATTGAGCATGATGTTGAGTGTTGTATGAATTCATCAATATTATGTACCATGTCTTTGATGGGGCTAGCTCTAAAGATGGTTTAGGGGCAAAGGTAGTTTTTGTTTCTTCTAAAAAGAATACTTCTAGATATTCCTTCACCCTAATTTTTTCATGCACCAACAATATAGCTGAATATGAAGCCTTATTGTTAGGACTGAAAGTTTCTACCCACCACGGAATTAAAAATTTGATTGCTATAGGTGATTCAAAATTGGTTATCTCATAGATAAATGGGACATATTCATCTACAAATAAAAGATTGAAATAGTATAGAAATGTTGTCTAGGATCAGATAGAATTCTTTGATGCATTTGTTATTTCATGGAGTGATAGAACTCAAAATAAGATGGCCGACCTATTTGAAAATGTAGCAATTAAACCACAAGATGTATCTTTTGCAAGAATTTCATAGATTGAGGTATAGAATAGATCCTCAATACCTGATAATATTGAACATGGGAAAATATTTAAAGATTGCAAGGACATTGTGAATTCTTATTGAATGAAGATAAATACCATGGTCAAGAGTTGGACTATAGTGATTTTGTTGAAACCATAGATGGGAAGGAAAAAATCTTTGGTCAACAGGTCATACAATTAAAGACTAATAAATTACCTAAGGGTTTAGTTATTTTAGAGAACATGGTTGACAACCAAGGTAGGGTAAGACCTTGGGCTAAATATTGTAAACCTCTAGAGCTAGAAGAGATAAATATGGGTAATAATGAGGCTCCTAGGAAAGTTTATATTGGTCAAAATTTGTTAGCTAAAATTAGAAATATTTTGATTGACCTACTAAGAAAATAAAGACATGTTTTTGCATGGTTGTATGATGACCTAAAGGCTTATAGAGAAGATCTTTTTTAACATGTCATACCATTGAAGGATAATATAAAACCTTTTAGGCAGAAACAAAGACCAGTCAATCCCACTCTAACCCCTAAAATGCAAGAGGAATTGATGAAGTTAAGGGATGGAGGGATAATTAAACCTATTAGAAATTCCACCTATGTCTCAAAATTAGTACCTATTAGGAAATTGAATGGAGACATCAGACTATGTGTGGATTTCAAAAACCTAAACATTGCTTCTTTAAAAGATAATTATGGGTTGCCAAACATGGAGGCAATGTTACAACAAGTGACTGGTTCTGAGTTGATGTCCATGATGGATGGGTTCTCAAGGTATAACCAAGTCTTGGTAAAAGAAGAAGATTAGTTTAAGACAACATTTAGAACTCTATGGGGACTTATGTGTATGTGAGAATGCCTTTTGGATTGATTAATGCTAGTGCCATTTTTCAAAGAGCTATGGATGTAGCTTTCCATGAGTATATCAATAAGTTCATGATTGTATACCAAGATGACCTTACACCTTATTCCAAAAAGGCTAAAGACCACTATAGACATTTGGAGTGTCATTAAACCCTAAGAAGTATACATTTGGGGTAATTGAAGGAAAACTATTGGGACATATAGTATCAAAGGATGGAGTGAAAATAGATCCTAAAAGAGTGGTAGCTATTGATAAGGTACTAAGACCAAAAAATGTGAAAGAGATACAATCTTTCTCTGGGCAAGTAAACTTCCTAAATAGATTTGTTACTAATTTTTGTTGAGATTAGTAGGCCTATTCCAAAAATGCTTAAGAAATGAGCTACTATTAACTGGGATGGTGAACCTTCATAGGCATTTTAGGATATTAAGAGTGCTACAAAAAATGCTCCAATCCTTAGGACCCCTAACTACACAAAACCTATGCACATATTTTCTTTTATATCTTTCCATATTGTAGCTATAGTTTTGTTATAGAGGAATGTGGAAGGATATGAAAATCTATTGCTTTCTTTAGTAAGTCACTATAGCCTGTGCAACTGAAATATGAGATAAATGAGAAGCAAGCATATGCTTTGGTGAAAGATGTTAAAGCTTTTAGATGCTACTTGATAGGTTCCATTGTCATTGCATTTGTGCCCAGTGCTATTGTAAAAGACATATTTTCTCAACAAGAAGTGTCAGGTAGAAGATGCAAGTGGATCAATAGGATCCAAGATTTAACATTGAAATACAGATAAAAAAATTAGTGAGAGGCTAGGGATTAGCTAAGCTTATGGCTCAAACTAACTTAGATGCCAATTAGATTAATACAATAATAAATGATTTGAAGTCAAGCCTATGTGATATGGACCAGTGTAAATGGTACACCAATGTCATCCATTATCTGCAACATATGGAAGCCCCTCCTCATTTGAATGAGAATGAAAAAAGAAGTACCAAGCTACAAGAAATCAAGTACATTATTGTCTAGAGTAATTTATGGTGGAGGAACTTTAAGGGAGTGTTGTTAAAATGTGGTTATCGAGAAAGATCAAGAGAAATATTAAAGGAAATGCATTTTGGAGTTTGTGGAGGACATTAAATGGTCAAGACCATTGCACATTAAGTAATGAGAGCTGGATTCTGGTGGCCATCCCTTTTTGAATATGCTTAGATAATGATTAGAAAATGTGATGCCTGTCAAATATTTGTAGGTAAGTTAAATTTCTTAGGAAATACTCCATTGAAGTTAGTACAGGTTCAAGCACCATTTCAACAATGGGGAATAGACTTCATAGGAGAAATTTCTCCTAAGTCTAGTATAGGTTATTCTTGGATCTTAGTTGTTATTGATTATTTCACAAAGTGGGTAGTGGTGATCCCAACAAGAAATGCAACTAGTAAGTTTGTAAATAATTTTCTTCTCAACAACATCATTTCAACATCTAAAGAATTCATAAAACTTTATGACAAATATGGAATCACAAGATCAACCTCTTCTCCTTACCATCCACAAGGAAATGGACAAGCTAAATCCAGTAACAAAAGCCTATTAAAAGTTACTAAGAAAACCCTGTATGATAACAAGAAGGCATGGGATTCCAAGTTGCAATTAGCAATATGGGTTGACAAGGTAACTGTGAAAAAGGCCATTGGTGTAGCACATTTTGACATTGTATATGGAATCTAGGCAAGGATGCCTCAAAATAGGCTAGTGGGCTTGTATAACTATACTCAAATGTATGATGAGGATATTATTGATGATATGCAAGAAAGGTTGGATGAATTGGCTGGACTAACTGAGACCCAGAAAGAGGCATCAATCATAAATTAGAAGTTGCAACTACATGTCAAAGTGCTCTATCATATAAAGACATTGAGTAAGAAATTTGAGGATGAAGATTTAGTCCTCATGTGGGATGCCAAGAATGAGGTTAAAGAATGAGGTTAAAGGAAAACATGGTAAGTTTGATTCTATATGGTTAGGTCCCTATTTCATTGAAAATACATAGGGAGAGGACTCTTATATTCTCAAGGATTTTTTAGGCAACATTCTTGAACTGCCAATTCATGGACAGTTCTTGAAGAAGTATTTTTCTTGAAAAATGTTTGTTACTTCCATGAATAGTAGTCTAGGTTCTCTTGTATATTTTCTAAAATCTTTGTGTCTTCTATATAGCTCTTTTATTTTTTTTGTTCTATGTTTTTACTCTCTAAAAGTTATCAGAAGTAAAAAGGTCAAGCTTCTAGTCTGCTTCCCCCCGGGATTCTAAGCTCTCATATGAATTTTTCTTATTCATTATCCCTAGACAAAGCCACTAAGGCTTGGTTTTTCACCATTCTTTTTTTGTTGCATTCAGTAGTGAAAAACCCTAAGTGTGTGTTTTAAACTCTTGAATTTAGGTCAAGACCCTAGCTAAGATTCATGAGAAACCCTAAAGCCTTATTCTATTTTGCCCTAGCCCTTGAGATTTTCTAAAATAATATTTCAAAACAAATTTAGGTATCACAAATTTACCCTAAAGTTTCATGTTGCATTGATTGCCATATTTATTTACATTATAAAGCTTTGCTAACCTAGCTCTTAATCGCAATTATTATTTTGAATGTTTTATTTAAAAGCCTTAGTTACATTAGCCTTTTTGATTAATTGTTGATCTTATCAAGATCGAGAGGGAGTGCTTCTCTGCATTAAGAAAATGCATGACAATTACATAAAGTGAGGAATTACCAACAAGACACATATCACATAGTGATGACATGGTCCTACTTTGTCAGAAGGTAGTAATGACATTTTTTTGTGTCAATTGTCAAATGAGCTAGAGCATTAAGAAAGTATTTCATTGGTTGACTTGGCTGACTGGATCCTAATGGGAAAAGATTTTGATTGACTGTTGATCTTAGCAAGATTGACAAAGAGCACTTCCTTGCATTAAGAAAATAATCAAACTTTAAGTAATGTGGGAAAGTGCCAATGCATCATGTGGCACAATGGGCCAAGCATTGAGAAGGTTGCTGAGTCATGCAAGGTTGTAAAGCTTTAATAAATTGGAGTGCATTCATTGGTGGAACATGAAATGTGTATGCCAATTTGGAAATGATGATGTCATGGGTGAAAAAATTCAAAGACTTGATATTGTAGTTTGTGCCACTATCATACTTGTCAGAGCACATTGGTTTGAAAGGTGATATCCTATTGGTCAAGTTAGTTGACTAGATGATATACAGATACAAATTTTTGTGATCATTGATCTGTGCAAGATCAAAGGTCAGTGATTACCAATATTATGAAGTTGCATGACATTTAAATAATGTGGGGAAGTGTTAATCTAAGGCATGGTGAGGTGGGACCAATTGTGAATAATATGTACCGATGTGTGCCAAGCTAGAAAGAGGTACTAAAGTGTAATGCCAATTGGATCTCAATAATAAAGGCTATATTCCAAAGGTGTTTGAATCCTCATCATCATAGATCTTTCTGAGATAAATGGCTAGTGCTGACCCGCATTATCAAGATGCTCCAACTTTAAATAATGTGGTGAAGCATCTATTTGACATGTGGCTGGGAGCAATAAAACTTTAAAGCTATTTTCTTTTTTCAAGTAAAGTCATATGATGTTGTAAGATCAATGGATGAAATTCAAACTTGAAGCTTGACACAAAATTAATGGCTAAAGTGAATTAATGTGCCTCATAACTCCTTCTTGTGATTTCAATGCACTAGTATAATTGACAATTTCACCATTATTGAATCACATAATCATCATGGGTTATCAGAGTACAAGAGGTTTTCAGAGCTAGGGAAAAAAATTTGCAAAGTGTTTAGAAAAATTATTAAAAAATTCCATAGAGAAAGAGGCACAATTTAGTTGGTAAGTGATCTGCAACTTTTGAAAATTAAGAAATTGGTGTTGTGAAGTTTAAATTTTTCAAAAAATGCCTCCATGAAAGGAATTCTCTGGACACATTGACTATCTCAAGAGCTCTTTCTATGATGATTTTCTTGAGCAATTTCCCCCATCTATGCATGAAATAACAACTAGTAGAGATTTCATTCCAAAGAACCCTATGTTAGTGGTTGCTGAGGATTTCTATGATAAAGCAAATAATGTAAGAGATGCCAAAATTTCCATGGGAGGGTTAGAATTGTTCAAAAAATGGTTTTCTAAAAGAAAATTAGATACCCCTTTAAGTAATGTCATGGAGTTTGATATTGGAAAATTAGTAGTCCCCAGGGTTTTCTTTGACAGTGATCTACTGGTTGACCTGGCTATAAAATATGATCATATTAGTAGATTTGTGAAGAATTATGCAAGAGAAAATCTTTATAGGGTTTATTCTAAATTGATTAGTGAGGTTTTTAACCTCAACCCTAACCATTTTGTACATGAGATTATTGAAATGGATGACCTTCAAGCAAGGTATGATGCACAGAGAGTGTACCTAAGAGAAGAGCCTCTACAACAAAATTTCACCATAATTAGTACACTACCCTTGGTCACACCCAATACCCCAGAGCCAATAATGAGGAAATACTTTAATCCTAGGGCTCAAGCTTTGTAGTTCACCCTATTCCAAATCTTTGGGATGGATGAAGGGGATTACATCCTAGGATCTATTGTTCTTATTATGGCTCAGACATTATAGTTTGGAATGAGTAGTATTTTGGATTTTTCCTCTTTCCTAGGAAAAGAAATACACAATGGTTTGGTAGGAATATCAAAAGGAAAGGTAAATAGACCCTTTTTTTGGTACTCTATGCTCATGCACATATTTCTTTTTAAGGGAGTTACCTTTTTCTCTAAGGGTATGGAACTGGAGTTGACAAGAGATGATGAAAAGCAATAAGTCCAATTGTAGAGTGTTGATATGACTTGGGAGGCTAGGAATGCAAGTTATGTTAGATTTGATAGATATTTTGCATCTAGGCTTAGATTTTTTTTAAGAGGGGATAGTTCTAGAATCCCACAACCACTTTTGGAGTTGATTAGACCCAAAGATTGTGCAAAAGGACCCTTGGTTAGCCATAATATGGGGGATATAATGCCATATAATGTTTCTACAGTGATTAGAGTGTATGGTTTGTTGGGAAAACCTAATGTCCTACATTTTCACATGCCTTTGAAGATAGGGATAGTAGAATTACTCTAGCAGATCAAAACTATTAAAGAAAGAGATATGATTTGTAAGGGTAAGGGCACTTTCTTTCTAGTTTTTACCCTGGCGCATGATTTCATTTTTGTGAGGATGGGGATGAGACATCTCAATTTATTTTTGAATAAGTATAATATGGAAAAATCCCATGCAAGGTACATTGACCCAGAGGGATTCTTTGATCTTCTAAGAGAAAGGAAAAAATCCACCTGTATGACACAATAGGTGTATTTCCCTGAAGATATTATTAGGAGTATCTTCTCTTTACAAGAACAAGAGGTGGGGAAAGAGAAATGGATAGTATTCAGTAAAATTTTGGAATTCATTAATGCACTTGACTCTAATTATGATCCTTTGAAAGACAAAAAATAATCGGGAGCCAAAATGCATGTATTGATGAATAATTTTGTTGCAATAATACAAACTATGAATGAGAAAAGGCTACATATGTTAAAGCCTATCTTGATAGAGCAACTATGGTAGACAGAAAAATAAATAGCAGAATGATAGTTGCTATAGGATAGTATACATTGCAGAAGAGGGTAGGGTACACAGTAGTTCAAAACATACAATAGGTTCCCCCTCATAGAAGACCAAGGCTAGAGAGCCCACCTACAACTAGTGCTTCAAAGAGGTAGAAACTAGAACAAGGATCATCTTCCATGTAGAAGAGTATTCCCCAACTCAAACCCCAATAAGAATAGAGGATGAAGCATCTTTAAGAGAGTAGCTAAGACAAATAGGTGGAGAAGGGGATGTAATTATCACTTCTGTAGACATGGAAATGGGAGTGCCTCAAGAGCATCCCATCCCCTCCTTAGATCTCACAGTTGCTGATTATCAAGGTAAGGAGATAGACCCAATCATTGCTCAAGCTTCTTAGAAGTTTATAAATGATGAAAATTTTCTTAAATCTAGGACTTTTGCTCAAATTTTATGCAGAAAGAATATAGGAAATTTTGAGAAGATATGTCAGAAAATCAAGGCAGAGCAACCTGGCAAACTAGATTCTATTATTGAAGAAGAGGAAAAATCTAAATTTTTGAGTGATTTTTCCCAGTTAACACTCAAGGCTAGGATGCATTTAGTTAAGGAGTCAAGGGTCCTAATTTTTTCTGAGTAGGACATAGCTAATGCTATGATCTTTGACTCAATTAGAAAAGAGAAAAATGTGCAATATAAAATAGAGGAAGAAAAACTATAGGAACATAGGGGAATCAAATTTAGTGATGATCATCAAGCCCTAGTAATTTGGTCAAATGAAAAAAGAGATAAAACTAGAATGCAAGAAATTTCTAGTGTAGATTATATTGGTACTCTTACAGTAAATAGGGCTGATGAAGTAAGTAGCCAACAATTTTTTGGAAGGACTTTAAAAATGGTAAAATTTGGGAATGTGCTATCTGGAAAGGAATAGAGTAAGTTCTTAGAACTAAATACTAAATTTGAAGAAGTTCTAAAGGCCTATGAGGAAAGGGGAAAGTAGATATATTTATTGGAAAATCAAGTGTCTCAAATGGACAAGCAACCTGGGAAGAGAAAGATGGAGGAATCTAGCAAGCCAAGAATTATATATCCCCAGCCACCAATTGAGCCATTTAAATCAACTCCCATTGTTGAAATACCAAACACCCCATAAAGACTTGAATTCTACACTAGAGAAGAATTTGAAGAAGAAAACAATAAATTATATGCAATGCATGTAGAATTAAATAATCAATATGAAGAAAAACTAAGGCAACCTGTTATGTACTTGTTAGATAGAATTGGGTGGCCAACATTTTATGATCAATTGGCAAGAATTGTAGCTATTTGATGAAATGAAAGGAGATGAAGGTAAATTGATACCCATTGTATAGAAGTGGAGTGAAAGAAATAATGACATTACCGCTATGTGCATATCTATCATTCAGTTGACATTTCACCAAATAGAAAAGATTTTTTATCTACTTAATAAGCTGGAGGATTTTGATAACAAATGAGTTACTATTTAGAAAAGAATAATAATTTTTTTCTTGAATTATATAACTGAGAAGTTTGCCTTTTTTCCTAGTGCTCTCAAAAAGGTTGATAGAATAAAAGAAAAGGAAGAATGGAAAAAGGAATTAGATGAAATATTTTGTGAAAGAATGAATAATGTTGTAAATGCAAAGGGGCATCTACTATGGGAAATGACCAATGAAGAGCTGGTCCAAGTGAAGTTACTTTACAATATTATTAGAAAGGATTTCATTGAAATAGAAGCAAGTGGAAATTTTGTAATAAAAATATAGAGGGAAATCCAAAATTTTGATTGGCCTAATGACACTACTTTGAATGAGTGCTTTATGACTACAAAATAGATGGTAGAAGGTGATGGGGTAGAAGAAGATGCACAAGTAACTATTACTTCAGTAGTCCATGATGAAGACATTGAGAAACCCTAAGTTGAGGTAAACTTGTAGGTAATAAAATAGGACACATCACTCTCAAGCCTAATAGCCACATACTCTGAAGAATTAGAATAACATGGGAGAAAATTATTGATTTCACAATTTTGGACGTGTAATAGAAAAGCCATTTGCTCAAAAGAATATTTTAATGTAGAAGTATTTTTGTTACTATTACCTATTTTTACCTACCATAAAAATTTTGAATTCAAATATTTGAGCCCATCCAACTGTATTTAACCATCTTTTATATTATTTAATGCCATGGATATACAAAAAAAAAGAGAGTAAAAAACCTTATTGTATCCCATATATTCCCTAAGTTTATTTTTGTTGGCCTGCAACTTTCCCCACCATCAAATCTTTTGTGATCTATTGTGGGTGCTTTCTTGCATTCTCAAAATGCACAACCTTTAAGTAATGCAGGAAAGTACTTGAAGGCCACATGGTAGGTGGGTCCATCTTCTTTTATGGGCCATAGAGAGGAGAGCTATCCAGTGAGCTAGCAGTTTGATTGGTAGGTGCTTTCTCACATTCTATGTTTTGTCAAACTTCCTGACAATGCAGATAAGCACCCTGGTGACACATGCCCTAACAATATCATAGAAGATGTTCGCATAGGTTCAAAGAGCATGAGTTATGTACACTATTAGATCTCCCAGATCAAGGGTTGGAACTTGCTCACAATATGAAAGTGCATGAGTTTTAAGCAATGTGGGCAAGCCCCTCGCTGTCACGTATCCTTGTGGGGTCAAGTTATTATGAATCTATAGGGTGATGCCAGATGGGGCCAAGTTATGTTTAAGTGTATACTGGGAGGTTCTTGGGCCTCAAAATTTTATAGGATAGGTGCAGTATAAGGAGAATCTTTCATGATCATTAATCTTATGGAGATCAATGATCGATGCTTCCTCCGAATATGAAGATGCAAGGAAATTAAACAATGTGAGGAATTGCCTAAAGGACACATGTACTTGTAGGCCTAGGTAGATAACATTACAATTAGTGTTGGGAAGGTGGCACAGTTAGTTGGTTTGGTGGTCAAACTCAGAAAGGTCTTGCGAGGTGGTAGAAAAATAAAAGACTATTGGCCCACATGGCCCATTTTGGCTGTAAGACTAAGTTGACCTACTGACTTTGCTGATTCATAGGCCAAAAATGAAGGAAATCAAGTTTTCTTACACAATTTGATCCTTATGATCAATTCCAACCACTCTTGAATGAATTTTGAACCCAGTAAATAGCAGGAGAACACTCCACCACCCCATTTTATCCATTTACTTGGTTAGAATGGTTTAATGGCATTTTTTTTGTTAGGGCCTTGTTTCAACAAAATATCAAATTTCATTGTATCTGAATCTGTGCCCAAATTAGATTTTCTCCACATATCTAAAGGGACTTAATGGTAGTGGTTGTGGAGTAACTTCAGTTAGAGAACATCTCAATTATGCCTAAGCTATAAAGGCAATTTTTGTAGATTTTGTTGAGGTTGAATCTTCTCTATTTTCTCTGATATTGCTCTGTAATTTCATTGTAAATCCCCTTTTCCTCTTAATCATATGACATTCTTATCTTGTTTAGCCATTGATGTGAAGTGCAAGAACTATTTTCCTCTCATTGGTGTATTGTATATATATGCAATCTTGCATGATTGTATCTCTTTTGGCCTATGAATGGTATATAAGTGAATCCTCTATTTCCTTGTGCCTTCATTTGGGTTTTTCTGATCTTCATATGATTATTAGATTAAAGCAAGTCTACATGTGTATATATTTTGGTGTCATGATGGTTCAATAGTGCATGTATGGGTAGAGATTGGTTTGAACACTCTATTTTTGGTGCATCACCCTCCTTAGGTTAGAATAGGTAGATTTGTTTCTATGCATTCCTTCTCCCTTTTCCTCTCCAAGAGTAGTTAAGTGCACCCTAATAGTAAAGGAAGCCAACCTTCTCCAGAGACTCAACCTCATAGTTCAAGTCCCATAGCTTGGAGGTTTTTTCCATGTTTCACAAGGTTGTCCTTAGGTAAAAACTTTGGACAAGGGTGCAAACTTTTGTGACAACAATTTTTGGCATGCCCAATGGGACAATATTCAAAAAATTTCAAGTCTACTGGTGTCAAAAGGAAGATTTAAAGATTAATATCGAGGTGATAGTACTGGCTTTGATGTTCAAGCCTTCAAGGGATTCATTCTTCAATTATTTGGTGACTCTAAGCTTCAAATACATCTGGTTCTAGACCAAAGTTGTAGTAATTCATGTCCAAAGAAGAAACAAGGACATCTTCTAGAGGTAAATTTCAGTACCAAGAGCTTTCATTTTCAAATCCTAGAAGAAGGAAGACTAGAGTATCTTTATCACCAGTTAGGAGTGCAATAGTAACAAATAAACCTGCAAGATCCATCTCTACTCCTCCAACTATTAGATCTCAGCATAGATTGCCATTAGCACATATCAATAGATCACTTGTCTATATGGCACAACCTAGAGCTCATGCTTTTGCCACCTTTAATGGTGGAAGTCCTCTGTTATTGGCCCAAAGACATGACATACCAATAGCTACACTCAAAAGTATACCAAAATTTACTGGTGAAACTTCTACCTCTCCCTTAGAACACATTCAAGAAGTTGCAAATATCTACAATATCCATGGTATTACAAAAGATGATGTTTTAGTTAGGATTCTAGCCTCATCCTTGAAAGAAAAAGCACTAAAATGGTATAGAGGTTTGGCTCATGGTTCTATAGCAGATTGGGATGGATTAGGAGTATGACTGTAGAAACACTTTGAGGAAAAAAGTGACCATTTGTCACTTTTAGAATAGTTGACTACTATAAAAAGAGCCCCCCATGAATCTATGATCGATTTCAACTATGGATTTCAAGAGACATGGGATAGAATACCTAATTTAGTAAAGCCTACCCCTGGTAATTCTTTCTTGCATTACCTCATAGCTTTTAATAGTGACATTGCCACTACAATCCAAACTATGGGAGGAGATACCTTTCCTAATGCTTATGACATAGCAATAAAGTTAGAAAACATCCTAATACAAGGAGGTAAGCTAGCTCCAAGAACTCCTTTGCCTTTCTTCCCTGACGTTCCAAATCACCAACCAGCAATGGCTCCTCCTCCCACAACTTCCACATCACAATCCCTTTATCTAGTGACTCAAGCTTCCACATATTCAAATGGAGTAGATGAAATCAAGGAGATGATGCAATCTATGATGCTAAACATAGAGATCATAGATAAAAGATTGCACAACCAAGAGAAGAAGCTAGAGGATGGCTTCTCTGTGATGCAGAAAGTGAGCAACAAGGTGGTGACTTTAGAGAGATAGCAAGCTCAAGGTAGTAATTCTCATCAATTGCAATATCAAACTCTAAACAATGGTATGCCTCCAAATCATAATCATGGGAACAATTCTTTTGATCAGAATAGGTAGAATTAACCAAGAGAAGAAGCTAGAGGATAGCTTCTCTGTGATGTAGAAAGTGAGCAACAAGGTGGTAACTTTAGAGAGATAGCAAGCTCAAGGTAGTAATTCTCATCAATTGCAATATCAAACTCTAAACAATGGTAGGCCTCCAAATCATAATCATGGGAACAATTCTTTTGATCAGAATAGGCAGAATAACTATGCTTCAACCTCAAATGCAAACCAAAGTAGGGCCATAGTTCCTCAAAACAACATGGCCCAAGATCAAGATTTTTGTCCCTCTTGTAACTACTCCTATGCCTATTGCATGTGTCAGAAGGCTGAATCTTATTTGGCTATGATCATCCAAGAGCCTACAACAAGACAATCATACAAGGAGGACCAATTTAAAAATGTCTTTTATATGCAAGGACAAGATGATTTCTCCTTTATGAATCATCAAGTGGAGGAACATTGTAATGCAAACTAGGATTTCATTGCTCACAACACTAGGAGAAAAAGAAGAGCTATTGAAGATTCTACCCCTCCTCCTCCCTACCAAGCCTCAACTTCAAATACAATACCTCATGAACAAGTAGTAAATGATCAATGAAATAACTGTTAGTAATAAAGTCAAAATAATGGCAGAAAGGATGTAACTGATCCTCAAGTTGTTCCATTTCAACCTCCTACAAATGTAGCTTCCAAGGCTTCTACCAAAGTATCTACTATGTCATTCAGTGTGGTACAACAAATGAAGAAGACAAATGTGAATATTTCCATGTGGGATGCTATTGCTACTATACCCATGCAAAAGAGGTTGATGTAGCAAGAATTGGAAAGTATTGAACCAAAGGGTCAACCACCCAACATCTAAAGTTACACAAGCCTAGTACAGCCATCAAAGAAGGTAGAAACAAGTAAAAAGATTAGATCACCTCCATTTTATGTTTCTCTAATTATAGGGGGTAAACTAGTCCACAATTGCATGATTGATTCAAGGGCTAGTAGTTCAGTGATGCCTAGGTGTGTTGCTGATTTTTTGGAAATGAAATATGAGCCCATTATTAGAGATGTATTACAGTTGGATGGTAGTACTGTCAAGATTGTAGGGATCCTTAGGAATGTGGAAATTTCCTTACATGCATGCCCTTGTTGTACTATAACTCAAGATATATGCGTTGTTGAAGTCAAGTGACATTTTTCCATCTATCTGTCAAGAGACTTCATTGCCCAAATAGGTGGTTACATATCTTTGGATTGGTCATATATGTCTTTTAGAACAAGATATGTGACCAAATCTTCAATCAGAGTAGAGCCTCTAGCCCTCCATCATACTAAACCCTACACCCCTAATCTCATCAACTTGAATTGTATTATCCTAGAAATGGATGAGAATGACATAATGAATGAGCCTACTCCTTCCCTAGCAAAGATACTTGATTTTCTCTTAGATGAATGGGCTAATGCATATCAATTTGATCCTATGTTAGAAACCCTTGAGACAGGCCTCAGTACATGTTGTATATTTCCCAATCTTGTGGAGACTAAAGAAGATGTGAGTGAGATATGGATTATGTACTTTAATGGATCAAGGAATAAGAATGGATCAAGGGCTAGTGTGATGTTGATTTCTCCTACACAAGTAAGGTACTACTTCTCCTTTAGGCTCTAGTTTAGTTGCACTAATAATGTGGCCGAGTATAAATCCTTGATTTAGGGTCTCCTACTTGCTCAAAAAAGAGGAATTCAAGCCTTAAGTGTATATGGAGATAGTGAGTTGGTGCTTAATCAAGTGAGAAATCATAATATCACCAAGAATGGTTTTCTCAAGTCTTATAAACATAGGGTATGGGATTTTCTTGAGGGTTTACTTGCATTTAACATTCAAAGCATCCCTAGAAAAGAAAATAGATATGATGATAGACTTGCAACAATAGGTGCATCTCATGATGTGTCAGGGAATCTTGACGAGAAGAAGAAGCAACAAATCAAAATGGTAGTAAGGCTTTCCATCCCTAAAAACAACATTCGTTGTCAAGTGTTTGAATCTAATGAAAAAATTGTAAGCTTCTTGCAAAATGAAGCAGAATTTTTAGATAGAAACCCGTCAAGACTATAGGATTAGTATGGTGATCAAATCATTAATCTTAGTTCCAAAAAATTTCCTAAGGGTCTCTTTACCTTAGAGAGTGTTTTTAATCCTAATGACCAAGCAAGAGGCAGAGTCATGAACCTAGTTTCTGATGAAGATGATCACACCCCAGTCAGAGTTGCTAATGGAAAATCCTTAAACATGGGGAAGGTATGTTCTAAGATTGAGAAAGAAAGTTTTATTCATCTATGTCAAGAATTTAAGGATGTATTTGCCTAGACTTATGATGATTTGAAGGGTTTTGACCCAAGGTTGTTTCAGCATAACATAGATTTAATTGATAATGTCAAACCTGTAAGACAAAAATAGAGGCCAGTGAATCCCAAAATTGAACCCTTAATGTGAAAATAGCTATCCAAATTGATTGAGGCCACTATAATTTTTCCCATCAAGCACTTGTCATCGATAGCAAATCTTGTCCCTGTTAGGAAGAAGAATGGAGAAATTAGATTTTGTGTGGACTTTAGGGACCTTAACCAAGCTTCCCTTAAAGATCACCATCCTCTCCCTTCCACGGAGAAGATTTTGTCCAAGGTCAGTGGTTCAAAGAGGTTTTCATTTCTTGATAGATTTTCTAGCTACAATCAAGTGCTAGTCAAAGAGTCTGATAGGTACAAGACTGGATTCACCACCAAATGGGGTACCTATTCTTATTGTAAGATGCCATTTGGACTAACCAATGTAGGTGCTACATTTCAGAAGGCAATGGAGATGGCCTTCAAAAACATGGTTGAAAATTTTGTATTAGTTTACCTTGATGATATCATAGTGTATTCAAAGAATGTAGAAGATCATTTTGATAATTTAAGATAGGCGTTCTTAAGGTGTAGAGAGTTTGGGGTATCCCTTAACCCAAGCAAGTGTGTCTTTGCTACCAATCAAGGAAAATTATTAGGACACAATATATCTAAGGGTGGTTTAACCATTGATCTAGAAAGAACAAAAGAAATACTTGCTCTCCATCTTCCTAAACATAAGAAAGGGTTGCAAAGTTTCCTTGGTAGGATAAATTTTGTGAGAAGATTTATCCCTAATCTTGCTACCATGGTAAAACCCCTTATGGCTATGCTCAAGAAAAGTATTGTATTTGCATGGACCAAGGAAGGGAAGGAAAGTTTTGAATAGATCAAGGTAGCCATAGCCTCAACCCCTACTCTCATTAATCCAAATTTTGAAAAGGATTTCATCCTTTATGCCCTAGGTGGTGAGTCAAGCATTTTCGCTATCTTGACTCAAAAAAATGATAAAGATGAAGAGCATCCCATAGCCTTCTTTAGTGAAGGGCTTAAAGATTATGAAAACAAATATAGCTATGTAGAGAAGAAAGCCCTTGCAATCATCACAGATTTAAAGAAATTTAGACACCTCCTATCTCATAATAAAATTCATTTGTTAGTACCCCAAGCGAGTGTGAAAGATTTCCTTTTGAGAAAAGATATTAGTGAGAAGAGAGCTAGTTTTATTACTAAAGTAATAGAATATGATGTTGACATCCATATCACCCAGCTGGTAAGAGGGAGGGGGTTGTGTAAATGGATGATACCATATTAGGAATTGGATGAGGAAGTTTCTATGATACTAATAGAATAACAAGAGGCAAGAAATGATGACCCAAGGAATTGGATGGATGATATGAGGAATTTCTTACTAGCCAATGGATATCCTCAAGCATTAGATAGAACTAAAAGGAGATAGTATAGATTACAGTAAATTTCTTATGTCATAGTTGATGGTATCCTTTTCAGCAAATATTTTAATGGAGCCCTATTAAGATGCATTGACATAGACCAAGCTGAAAGAATGATCAAAGAGTTTCATGATGGTCTTGATGGTGGTCACTTCTCAACAAGGAAAACTGCAATGAAGATCATGAGGGTTGGTTACTACTAGCCATCCCTATTCTATGATTGTCATAGGTATGTGAGGAAGTGTGAAAAATGTGCCTTCTTGTCTAATAAGCAAAAGCATGTTGCTCTTCCTCTTCATCCCATTCAGGTGGACGAACCTTTTGCTCAATGGGGATGAGATTTCATAGGCCCTGTCAATCCTTCTTCTAGTTCTGGTCACAAATGGATTTTAGCTACTAAAGATTACATCACCAAATGGATAGAGGCAGTTGCATTGAAGGATGCCATGGAATCTTTAGTTGTTGAGTTCCTTGACGAAATTGTGACTAGGTTTGGTGCCCCTTCAACCATTATTTTAGATAATGCAAAATCTTCTATAAGAGCTCAAATTTGTGCATGGGTAGTTGACCATAACATCTACTTGAGAACATCCTTAAACTACTATCCTCAAGGAAATGGTTTGACTAAGTCATGCAAAAAAAACCTAATTAGGATTATGTAAAGAACTATAAAGGATAACCAAAGGTGTTGGCATCAAAATTTGAGGATTGCACTATGGGCTAATAGAATAACACCTAAGAGGTCAATAGGAAATTCACCATTTATGTTGGTATATGGCAGAGAAGCAAGGCTTTCAATTTCATTACAATTCCCATTCCTAGAACTAGCTCATCAGCTAGAGCTAATTGAAGATGATGCCATGATAGTGAGAATGGTAGAGCTAATGGAGCTAGAAGAGAAAATAAATCATGCCATATAGAACCTAGAAACACATCAATAGTAGGTGAAAGGGAGCTTTGACAAGAAGGCTAGTGTCAGAATCTTCAGAGAAGGTGATTTGGTTTTGAAATGGGATGTAGATAGGGAAAAACTAGGGAGACACTCAAAATTTGATGCACTATGGAGTGGTCCCTATTGGAATATTGAAATATGGAAAGAGTACTTATGAGAGGGGGGTGGGGGGGAGGGTGTGAATCATAAGTATCACACATTAGCCAATAAAACTTTCAACTACAAGTAAATAGCATGCATGTAAATATATCAAACAAATATGAAACTAAACACATGCATCCACAACTCATAACACTGGAATTTGGTAACCCAGAAACCCTCCAGGAATAAGAAGGTAAAATTGGGGTGGGGATGATACCCACAAAAATTATTGTAGCAATATTGTTCAACCACTTTTGATGGTCTGCCCTGTTAAAGGCTTTACACTGTATCAATACTGACCTGGTTAAAGGCTTTACAAACACTTAACATGAAGTGTCGCCCTATTAAAGGATTTTAATCACCTAATTAAAGGATCTACAAAATAGCTGTTAAGCTAACCTATCACCATAGGATCTTCATTCTAATACAATTGCTAGAAAGTATTACATATAATGAACCTGTTAGATTATAATCCTTGATTGCTAAATGCAGGCACTTTTTTTCACTTTCTCTGATCTTGATCCTTTTATGATCTGATAACCCTTGCTTTTGAAAGTAGATTTCTTTTAACACCCCTGTATGTCCACTCACATATCTTTACAATGAAATTTTATCTTCATTATAAAGACTTCAAAGACTTAGGGTTAGATATGGATCTACGATCCACATTGAATCTCAATTTCTTGCTCAATACTTAGTCTTTTACTGATTGGTTGCATGCCTTTATCATTTTTATTATTGGCTGCATGTACATTGCATAGGAAAGATAAAAGATTCAATCTCATCATTAAATCCTTCAAGATTTACCTTATGTCGGCTACAAAAACTGTTTGCATCATAGTTTGTGCAATTACAAACTCTTATGCTGATATTTTGAGTTACTCGGCTCCTGAAGCATTGTTGATGCTCGACACATGTTGTTTCCTCGATAGCTTGGCACCTAAACAAAATTGTATCACTTGGCACCTACTATTACTCGACATTTTTTAACACTCGACACTTGTTAACACTTAGCACTTTTATCACTTGGCACCTACTATTACTCAGCATTTGTTAACACTCGGCACTTGTTGTTACTTGGCACTTACTATTAATCGGCACTTACTAAGTGGAAAAATGGTTAAGTGTATTGACACTCAGTTGTAAAATTTATTCTTTAAGATAACAATCTCCCCCTTTGACATGAGTGGAAAAAACACTTAACTAAGATCCTTATGACTCCTTATTAGTTGATCCTGTATGTACACTCAGTGAGTTTTGTCCTATTTCTGCATTCTAACTGATCAAAATTTTCTATCTCTAAATTTGCTCCCAAAATTTTCTATCTCCCCCTTACTTAATCTCTTCTTATCACTCCCTCATACTTATTCTCCCCCTTTTTGACACTTATGTCAAGGGTTTTACAAGGTGATGCCATACTTGGCCAAAAATGTACTATTTACTTCAAGGAGTACCTTCAAAGCTGTATCCCAATTTGCTAGTGCAACATCCAATGTCTTATGCTAGATGGAAATCCCTACTGCTAGGTGTACAAGTCCATTAGATGAAGAAAGATTGGGGTCTTTCTTGAGGACTATCTCTGCATTTATCTGCTCCTTGTGAAGTAGTTCCAAATGAGGACTTATTCATGATTGAATTTGCATCAATTTAGCTTTTGTGGTTGCCTCCTCTGCTGCTAAGATAGCTAACTCTCTTTGTGTGTGAAGTGATTGGGCAAAATGCTTCTCACTCTGAGTTGGATTTGTGGGGAGTTGCATGCTAGAAATCTTCAGATTATTTTCCAAGCTCATTATTTTTTGGCTAGTGTCCTGTGTGAAGGTGGAAAAATCATACAACTTGTTGTATAGGGAAAAGATGTTTCCTAGTATAGTTTTAACTATTTTAATTTTCTTTGCCAATTCTTCTTGTGACAGTGCTATATCACCGGATATTTTACTATTTACCTTGCCTTGGAACTTCCTTTCTTACCATTCAAGCAATTTGGCATTTATTTCTTGGTCTTCATTAGTCACCTAGTCAACTATATCAGACAGTTGCTCTATAATTGGTCTTGACTCATCTGGAGACTGTAAGCAGAAAGCTTCTGTGAATATGTCTTTGATTTCATTCAAGGTAAACTTATGCTTGTGTTCTTTTCTTAGTGCTTCTTGTCTCCTTCTTCTGTCCAATGCACTCTAAATTTCATTGATCTTTTCTTCAGTAAGAGTGCTAGATTCATAATATGGGATCTTTATTTCTTCATCAAGCTTAGGAACTCCATAGTGAAGTTTCTTGACTGCCTTTGATGAGCTCGAGCCTGGTGTCTTGATTTGTAGCTGTAACCCATCTATGCTCGGCTACTGAAGAGTCTATGTTGGAGTACCAGATTTTGGTAATGCAACCAGTGTTTGTATTGCAGTCTCCTCCTTCTTCTTTGTCTCATCCTTTTCTTCAACTTGAGTATCCCTTTTATGATCGCTAGGTGGGGTTGAACTTGTTGGTTGTTCAGATGTTTCTTTTATTTCCCTTGCTGTTGTACTCAACATTTGAAGTGTATAAGTAACTACACTTGGTGGAGGTGGTGGTGGAAGAAATAGAATACCAGTAGTTTGTATGGTTGAAGGTGGCACTTGTGCTTTTACCTTGACTATCTTTTTTTTAACTTCTGGATTCTGTAATTCATCAACACTGACCAATACAGGATTTGCACTTAATTTTGCTACAAGTGATGATTGGTCAAGGATTTCTAAATCCTCTGCAGTTAATGGATTGATGTTTGGGTTTGAAGTGTCTCTAACAACTTTTATTTTTATAATATCTGTAGGTGTGATGGTGGCATGAGGAGGACTAGGAGGAGATACTTGTGTGTCTTGCATACTTTGATCTTGTGGCTTAGTTGTATCTTTCTCTTCCTCTTTCTCCTCTTTATATGTCTTTTCTTCCTTTTCTTCTTCACTTTTCTTCTCCACTTGTTCCTTCTCTTTTTCTTTGGTTCCTAACACCTTCTTTTCCCTTGTCTTGGCACTTTCCTCTACCTTATATTCTTCATTATACACATCTTCTATTTTCTTGTAAACTATTTTCCACAATCTTGTGGATTTTGTAATTACCACTTCAATTTTATTCTGTAATATGCTGAATGCTCTATGCTTGGGAGTGAATCTATTATTATGCCTTTTTACTACATTTTTTATTTGATCTTTAGTTAAATCAGGCAACAATCTAGCTAATGTTGACTCCCTTATCTCCTTTTCCATTTGTAAACAAAAATGCCATTTATCCTCTACAATTTTATACAATTCTTTTGGCATAGATTCATCTAATTCTAGAGGTGTGTGCTTATATTCAGCCATCATAGCATACACAGATTCCTCTAATTTATTTTGTTCTTCTTTGGTGAGCTTAGAAAAATTTAGGTTCTTTAAACCTTTCAAATCATCATTCCTAATTTTTGAACATAATTTACCAATAGCAGTCTGAGGTTTGTGTCTTACCACCTGAAATTGACTATTGTCCTCTAACTCTGTCTTCTCCTCATCTATTTTAGGTTGGGGAATGAATTTTCTTTTCTTAGACTCGGCAGCAGTCTTCTTTGAGTCTTTCTTCTTTCCTTTTGCCTCCTCTTAGGCTTTTTGTGCTGCAGCCCTTGTGGTCGGTCTCTTTGGTGTAGGAGCAGCTACTTTCTTCCCCTTGGATTGAGGAGCAGGAGGAGTTGTAGCTTTTCTTTTAACTAGTGCTTCCTTGGCTTCTTCTTCCTCAACACTTTCCTCTTTATCTTCTCCTAACCCTTGAGTCAAACCTTGAAGTTTATCTCCTTCTTCTTCAATGTCTTCTCCTTCCTCTTCTGTTGTTCCTTCTTCTTCCACACCAAATTTTCTCTTGATTTGTCTCACCATTTTTTCTTTCTTCTTTACTACAGAAACAATCTTCAAATCTGTTATCACCCTTGATTTAACAACATCATAGGTTCCAAAAGTTTTTGCACTTCTATCAGCTTCTTTTGTAAGTAGAGCTATTATCACTATAGAAACTTGATCAATATCAAGTTCATAACCTAGTGGCCTAAGCCATATTACTCTAGGTATAACTGCTTGTATATAGGTATAATCTATATCTACAAGGAAACAAATGTCCTTTTCATATTTCTCAGTCAATGAGACTAGAATTCTCATTCTTTGTTTCATGGACATTTTGAAGTCCTCAAAGTAACTAGTCATTTGGGCATCAAAATTTTCACCCATCTGTTCAATGTATCCATTGATTTGTTCAACACTTGTTTTTTCTAGATTCCATCTTACCTTACCCATAGAAGGGAATTCTTTCATTAAATAGAAAAATATGCATAACAAAACTGATCCAAATTTGCACTGAACTCCCTTGGTCTTCCTTATAGCTCCCAGATTTTCATTAATCTGTTGAAACATGAGCTCAGCTAAATCATAAGTGTGATCCTTTTTTATTATCTTGTATGCAACATCAACTGCTATACAAGGTACACTGTTTAATCTACTTGATTGATAGAATTTATGTGAAATGATTCTCATGGCAAAATCTAGTAGGGGATCTGTGACTGTGTCGATAGTCATTCCTCTATTGTTCCATTTAGCACCTATATTTTTCTCTATTACTTCCCTTTTGTCACTTTGTAGGGTCTTTGGACAATCTAGGGTTGGAATACCAGTAACCCTATGAATAGTTTTCTTGATGAATTTTACTGGCCTTGACTCTAACCAAAAAGCTCCATCATGTATTCTACTCAAAACTATCAGTACCCATTCAGTTTTGAAAACAATAAAAAATGTTAGGGTTTTGGTTAATCCTTTTCTTTCTATTATTGAGAACTCATTTTTCAGTCTTTTTTTCTCACATAGTTTTTCATATGCATTATAGATTTCTAAATCTCCTATGGCTCGAATTTTGCAGTTATAACATCTGCGAACATCTTGGACCATAACAAATTTATCCAAAATAACTGGTAATGCACCTGCGGGATCATTCTTGTATGCTACTTCTTGAATGGGCTTAAATTTAGGTTGTTTAACTTCATTGCTGACCAACTGTATCTCATGACTCTCTCTACGCTTAGTGGTTCCTGACCCAGATGCCATTGTTTGCCAAACTAGGGTTTACGATTTAAACAAGTTTATAAGTTCTACGTAGCTTGACACTTAAGTAAAATACCTCAAATTGATGAAAACTTGTCCTGAATTGTTGTTGAAATCTTCACAAATGGCTTCTGAGCTGATCTTGATCTTCTTCACTCTTCTCGGCTTTACTTCTCGTTTGAATGGTGGGAAAATGATCAAAAATCAAATTTATGTACCCTTCAAAATAGAGTAATTAATGCTTAGTACACTGCCAACTGTTTACTCAGCACCTGAAGGGTTTCAACATGACTTGACACCCTTTGTGTTTCACTTTGCTCGGTTCCTATTGATATTTCACAGCTCGACATCATCTATCAACTCGGTCGTTGTTAGCAACTCGGCACCTGAAGACAACTTTGATAGATCTTGCAAAGTTTTCAATTTTGACTTGGCATCTTTGCTTATGCAGATTTCTTCTTTGCACTTTTATGTCTTGGGACTGATTTATGATGTAACTTGGTTTATCAATCCCACACACTTATTCTTGCTTAATTTGATGAAGTGTGATCACTTGACCTATTAGGTGAAGTGATCTCTACATTTGATGTACTACACTCATCTTTCTTCTTCCATGTCTTATTCATTTCACTTCTGATATGTCCAACATCTATTTTTGCCTTTCCATTGCTGAACTCAGAACTTGATGCCTTTGACCTTGTTGGGCAATTCTTGCTAACATGACCAATTTTTAAGCAACTGAAACATGTAGTTTGACTCAACCATCTTTTGTAGTTCCCCCTAAAGTGTGTTCTTATGTAGTTCTATGGTATATGTCCATATTCTTGACAATAGTGACAACTGTATCTGGTGTTGTAATCCCAAAATTCATGGTTTGATGTCTTTGCTGGTTGATTTAATGTCCACATAGGCTTTGATCTACATTTAAAAGCTCTATGTCCATACTTTTTGCAATCATAACAATGTCCATCAAATCTTGATGTCTTAGTAGTTTTATTTCTGCATTCATATGCTTGATGACCTTGCTTCTTGCATCTATGACAATGGTTTATGCTTTTAGGTTTATCATGCTGATGGACATTCTTGCTTCTACATACATTAGATGTATGTCCTTTCTTTCCACAAAAATGACATGTAGGTTTAACATCTTTACCTTTATCACTTCTTTGTTCTGCACTCTTTGATGATTCTTGAACTTCAGTGTTGTTGTATCCAAATCCTGTTGTATCATGGGTTGATCTTGGGGATTTCAGTAATTGCTCAAAATATTTGATGGCTTCACTTGACTTGTTGAGATTCTCTGCTACCTCTCTTTCTCTATTCAATTCATTCTGCATTTGTTCATTTTGCATCTTCAAAGTAGAGATCTCAATATCTTTCATATTGAGTTCATGATGAAGGTTCATCATTTGGGCAAGTGTATACATCTGCATGTTTGAGATCCTTCTCAGTTCAGTACATTTTTCTTCAAGTCTTTTTGCAAGATTTATTTTGTCATTTTCCATCATGACCTTATCATCAACTGCTCTTTTCTTTTGTTCAATAATTTCACATATCATTATGGCCTATGATTCATGTTCCATCTTAAGAGATCTTATCTCCTCTGTTTGAGCTTTGTTTTTCTCCATCAGTTCTGCTATTGCTACATCAAACTCTTTAGTGTCTCCATTGGAAAATATGTTGGTGGTATCAATCTCTTTGTAGTTTATCTCATTTTCAGCTATGGCTAGATCCTTCCTTTTTTTTAATGAATGTCTCAACTTGTTTCTAAATTTCTCCAAGCTATGCAGAGCAAGTTGCACATCTATCACTTGATTTTCAATGATCTTTCCAAGTTTGAAAGCTTCCATATTTAGATCTTTTCCTCCAAGCTATTAGGCTTTCCCTTGTGAGAACCTGGACTTGCTCTGATACCAATTGTTGGAATATTCAAATATGGAAAGAGTAATTATGAGAGGGGGGGGGGGAGGTGGGTGGAGGGGGTGAATCATAAGTATCACACATTAGCCAATAAAACTTTTAACTGCAAGTAAATAGCATGCATGTAAATATATCAAACAAATGTGAAACTAAACACATGCATCCACAACTCATAAAACTGGAATTTGGCAACCCAAAAACCTTCCAAGAATAAGAAGGTAAAACTGGGGTGGGGATGATACCCACAAAAATTACTGCAGCAATATTGTTCAACCACTTCTGATGGTCTACCCTGTTAAAGGCTTTACACTGTATCAATAGTGACCTGGTTAAAGGCTTTACAAACACTTAACATGAAGTGTCATCATGTTAAAGGATTTTAATCACCTAATTAAAGGATCTACAAAATAGCTATTAAGCTAACCTATCACCATAGTGTTGGTCTGACTTTTTCTGCAGTAAAAAAATTTTCAGTTAAACCATAGAAAAGTCAGATGTTCTATGTCTAAAGTGAAGCATAGGGTTTTGGATAAAACATCTATAAGAAATAATTGCCATATAAGCCCTATATTCATCCCTATTCATAAATGGTCGGGCGCGAAATTTTCAAATTTTAAAAGAAGCGAATATGCTTTCATATTCCTTTTCCTTTCTCCCGGGTTACCTTTCTTCCTATTTGTCCCAACTGTCAGATCCGATTAGATCTACCGCTGGCATTACCTCGCTATTGAGAGTTGCATGCTCATTAAGTATAGCGAGATAGCGAGCATTGAGTTTTTAAGCGGTGGGACCATGAAGTGAAGGTGCGACGATCGGAGATTTTCTTATTAAATGTTTTATTGTGCAGGTACACCTTGCAATTTGCCATAAAAAAGGAAGGAGAGGGACCCACAAGAATATTTGACATCGGAGCCGGAATGTTGTTTTTTTCGGAAGTTCCGCCACCTCGCTATCGGAAAACTCAGGCACTTCACCGTTAGCAAAGTAGCGAGGCCACGTGAAAATCTAAAAATGATGACATTGCATCTTGCTTGTATCATAATTACACCAGGTGGCATGACCAGTCATAAATACCGTTGTCAGAATCAGTTTTAATTAATAGAAGTAATTACTGGGTACCCCTTGCATTTTCCGGCACAGAATCCTTTAAAGTGCCGAAGCTCACTACCTCGCTATCAGAAAATTGAGGTGGTTCACCGTTAGCGAGTTAGCGAGGCCCCGTAAAATGGCAAAAGATCGGCAAGATCTTTGATGATGTGTAATGACAGATGACTGTGATAAATTTTGATATGTGCCAGCTATGCAGAGATCCGATTCTCATTAATACCTACCTGACTAAATGTACAAGAAATCTGGAATGTCAGCTTGAAGTGAATCAATGGAGCTCACTACCTCGCTATGAAGAGTTGCAAGGAAGATAATTACAGCGACATAGCGAGTTGGGCCCACCGCCTTCTTTCTTAAGAAGTCCTGTAGCGTATCTTTCGATCATTTCTTGATCTGATCAATGGTTGTCACCGCCTCGTTATGGCAAGGTGCTTGTTCTTTATGCATAACGAAGTAGCGACATGCTAACACGTGTTCTCCATCGTCAGTGGGTCTAAAGGTAAATGCCATCAAAAGAAAGAATTATGTACGTGGCAAGCTCTCATTGGGTAATATAACTGACATGACAAGTATAACTCCTATTTTTTCTCTTTGTACCGCATGATCATAGGATCTTTGAAGATCAACGGCGCAGTTTTAAATAAAAAATGTAGTGCCACTCTCTGTATTAATTAGACAAGAAAGCTTCATCCGTGAGGAAAAACAGAGTATAATACAGAGAGATTGCATCAGTTTCATTTCACACGAGAAAAGATTTGAAGCCATTCTTGTGCAGAAGCCATTACTGAAAGAAAAGCGTGCCAAGGTTGATAAAAAATTGTCAAGTTATCTGTTCGCTGAAATTTTGCAGGAATACAAAGGAGAATTGAGACAGAATTCAAGTAAGTAAAACTGCCATCATCTTTGTGAGCTTTTAAGTTTTAAAAAGGATAGCCCAAGATGCCTCCTAAGAAGGGATTTACAGGAGCAGTAAACTACCTAGATAGAAATGTGCATGATGATTTGCTTGAGTTACTTCCTGAGTCCACTGTAGAAACGGTGCAAGTTAAGAGGTTAACCTCACTCAATCCTAGGCTTAGGGTAGCTGATGGATTGTATGATAAGGGTAATTGGGTCCGGGATGCTCAAACTGCTCAAACTGGTTTGAGTTTATTCAAAAAATGGTTTGCAGAGAGAAAGTTATATGCCCCTCATGCCAATATTTGGAATTTTGATCTTGGGAAGCTTGTTGTCCCCAGCGTGTTTATGGATTTTGACCTACTTGAAGCCATAGCAAAAAACTATGACCAAGCCACTAAGGTAGTGAGGAGAATAGATGGTGAGGCTTTAGTTACCATCAGTCCCGAGGAGATTAGGAAGGTTTTCAATCTGGGACCCCTCACCATGTATCATGTGCCTATTAATCTGATAGATTTAGAAAAAGAATATATATCCAAGAGGGATGTAGTTAGATAGGGTGCACTGAAAGCCCACATAGGCCGGATTGGAGGCCTCCCAACCATAACATCATCTTCTAAAGAGCCCTTCAAGAAATCATGTTTTAATGCCAGGGCAGTGGAGATATATAGGACCCTGTGCAAAGTCTTCGGAGAGGGCGAAGAAGACTTTATTCCGGTGAGCTTCATGTATATGATCACCCAAATCTCTTCTTTTGGTGTGGAAATAATTTTTGATTTTGCATCTTACTTGGCAAATGAGATCCATCATGGATTGGTGGGGATTGCACAGGGCAAGGTGGAAAAGGTTTGGGGTCAGTATTCCTTACTGATGCATATGTTTCTTTTTAAAGGGGCCACTTATTTTGGTAAAGAAATGGTTTTAAATAGAGAACAAGAAGGGGAAGCACTGCCAGTCCAATTATGGAGTGCAGACATGACCTGGGAAGCAGAAAATGCTAGCTTCGTTAGATTTGATAGGCACTTTGCCTCCAAACTAAGGTGCCTCTTATTGAGTGATAATCCCAGAATCCCTAAGGCATTAATGCACCTTATCAGGCCTATGGACAAAACCCACAATCTAAAAGTTTCACATAATTGGGGAGATATTATCCCATATTCAGTCTCAACGGTCATCAGGGTCTATGGATTCAAAGGAACACCCCATGTGTTACCCTATCAGGTACCTTTAAAGGTAGGGATAGCTGAATTTTTGTGGCAGTTGGAAGGAGTGGAGGAGGCCTTTTTGCACAAAAGGGGGACAGGATCAATTTTTCCTACTTGTACTATAGCCCACCAGTTTGTGATAACTAAAGAAGGGTGGGTCTTTCTCCATAAATTTTTGGATCAATACAAAATGGCAGTGTCTCACTCTCATTTTTGTGATACAGAAGGTTTCTTTAACTCTGCCCTTAGATTGAGAATCAAGCTTCGTCCAGTTTAGCATGAATTCTAGTTTCCAGAAGATATAATAAGAAATGAATATTCTCTCCATGAGCAAGAAATAAAGAAAGAAAAATGGAGAGTCTATTCAAAAGTTTTGGAATTCATTAATTGTTTTGATAAAAATTTCAGTCCTCTTAGTAATGCTGCAAACAATGCAAATAAAATACATAAGCTCATGAGTAATTTCTCTGAGATAATGGAAGTAATGAATGAGAAGAAATAGCATTTTATTAATTCTTTTTCAGATAAAGCCAGAGAAATTATGAGAAAATTGGGTTTCACTCCCAACATTGGAATAGGTCCACTAGTGGTACGGAAGAAAACAGGATATACTATTGTCCGACAGCAGGTGCCCGTTGTGCATAAAGAAAAACAGATTGTTGGATCCACCAGCACTGTCCTAGAAGAAAGACCCCCTGAACCTTCCCCCAAAAGAAGGAGAATAATAAGGGAGGAAGAATCCCCTGATGAAAGTGGCTCACCTTCTCAAACCCCAATAAGAATTGAGGAAGAACAACTCACCAATGAGCAATTCGAACAAATGGGGTCACAAGGAGAAATTTTTGTTACACAAGCAGAGATTGATGAAGGGAACCCTCAGGAACCCCCTGTACCAAGTTTTGAATTAACTACAGTAGATTTCAGAGGAAGGGAATTGGACCCTGTTTTGGAACAAGCCAGTCAGCATTTTTTGTCTGATAACAATTTTGTAAGATCTAGGGCTTTCCATCAGTTTGTGTGGAGAGTAAACATGCACATTTTTGAGCAAAGGTGCAATAATATGAGAGCAGAACATCCAGAAATGGATGAGACCTCCATTCAAAATGTAATAAAGGAACAAATGGTTCAAGAGTTCCAAAATATAACCCCTGATGAGGGAAGACAGATGGTAAAAAATGCTAATGTTTTATTATTGCCCAATTGGGACATTGCTGACGCATTAATTTTTAATTCTGTTTCAAATAATTTAGGGCTCCAGGATCCAAATAAAGAGGAATTCTTGGGTACAGCATTCAGCAATGATCAAGTTGCCCTTGTTAAGTGGTCCCTAAGAAGAGGATCCAGAATTACTTCATCACAGCCTGATGATTCAGGATTGACAGGGAGTATCATTGTAAGAAGAGTTGTTGACACTTCAAATGTACAGGCAGCCCACATGAATGTGGATTATTCTAAATTTGCCCTGGCTACTGCGGAAAGAGAAGAGAGGGAAATGATTGATATGCATAATAAATATGAAGTAGTGGTGGAAGCCTATAATCAAGAGGTAAAAAGGAGAATTGAGTTAGAAAACATGGTATCTCAATTAGAAAAGGTACTTGGAAAGAGAAAAGTGGGAGAATCCAGTACATTAAGAATTGCATATCCCCCACAGTCATTTGTGGGATTAACCCCTATTATTGAGATACCTGACACCCTTGAAAGACCCCAATTCTATACTGCAAAGGAATTTGAAGTAGAAAAAACCAAATTACATGAGTGGCAGATAGAATTTAGAAATCAGCAGGAAGAGAAATGGAGGCAGGGTGTGACATACTTGAGGGATAAAATACAATGGTCAAATTTTTATGACCAGTTGACAAGGATTGTAACCCTCATAGATGAGTTAAATAAAGAAAAGAATGGACTAGATTCTCTTGCACAGAAGTGGAGACAGAGGAATAATGATGTTACAATTATTTGTATATCTACAGTTCAAATGCCTTATCATCAGGTTGAAAGAATTTTTGATTTATTGAATCAATTAGATAATTTTGAAAATAAAAGAGATTCTTTACAGAGGAAATTGATACTCTATTTTTCAAGATATCTTGCTAAAAAATTCACCCTATTTCCTTGTGCCTTAGAATTTGTTGATACAGTAAAGGAAAAAGACAAATGGAAAAAGGAAATGGATGAATTATTTGATAACAGAATAACAAACATCATCAGTAAGACTGGCTATTGGTTTTGGGCAAAGACTGGCTATTGGTAGTAAAAATACAATTATATTATGCTGATATAAGAAAAGAATTCGATGATTTAGAAGAAAATGCCAATTCTTTAATAAAGATACAAAGAGAAACCCTAAGTTTTGATTGGCCAGATGATGATACTTTCAGCAGATGGAAAGATCAGTTTAGTGAACAGATGTCAGGAGAAGATGACGAGGAAGATGTAAGAGTAATAGTTACTTTTGTAGTCAGCAATGATGACATCAAAAATCTCCAGGTTAAAGTGAGTTTGCATGTAACAGAAGATGATACATCACTTGTAGACCTTATGGGTATGTACTCTGAAGATGAGGAATGATTGCGAGAGCAGATCATAACAACCAAGAAGCATAACAGAAAGGGACCCGCCAAGAAGTGCTGTTGTAATCAACCTTTCTGTTATTCTTGTTTTTTGTTTTTCAAAAGAAGGACACCTATCACCTACTGTCGCCTGAAGCTTGTTGCATCTCACATTATTTAAGTGAGATCCCAAGGCTAAAGATGGGTCGAAATTTGGTTTTCACTAAGTATTATGCTTAGTTCTATTTTTGGTCCAAACATTTTTGGGAAAGAAATTTATAGTATACTTTTTCTGTCAAATTTTTTGAGATATGGATGAATGTAGAAAGAACTGTGCTTCTTCTCTGAAGGTTTTTCTGGGTCTTGTGTAAAGGATATATCATTTTCAAAGGAAATGAATACAAATTATGAATTGTCCCCATATTTGTTCTTCTTTGAATTTTGTCTCCTTTTTAATGCTGAACTACCTTGATGTTGTGTGAGTAAAAGCTTATGCAATTGATTGCAATTTAGTAAGACTGTACATCCATTTGTTATTGCTATTAATTCAATGGATTAAGTAAAGGCTTTGATGAATGTGATGAGGTTACTTGGGTGTTAATAAGGATTTTTGAATGATAAATTCTGGTAAGAATTGCTGATGAAAATTCGTTGCAAGGCAACAAATTAGATCTAAGAATTTACTTGACTCTAAATCCCCAATGGATTAGGCACTGATCGAAAGTATTTCAGCCCAAAGGAGAAGTATATTATAACTAGCTTTTTTCAAAATACATCATAAAATCAATTTTCAATTATCTTTCCTGTAAGATTTTCAAACTTGGCCAGCACTTGCCTGCATGGATTGTTTTAGCTTCATTTAGCCATTGTTGTTGGAAACATCTGCAGAGCTATAGAAGATTTCTTGGCCATATCTGTTCAAGGGATGTGTTTATCAGTTATTTACCTATATGTTTGAGGATTTAGAGATGAGAATCAAAATGAAACTAAGGATAATTCTCATACAATTATTCCATCTTTGAACCATCCCCGGGCGCACCCGCCCTGGTTTTACAGAGCCAAAAGAGTAGAAAACCGTCTAAGGTTTTGTTAGAGTTGGGCCCTAGTACTTTGCATATGCAAGTGATAATGAGAATTGGCTATTCTTTAGGTTGTGTATGTACTGATATCTAGGTACTAAGCCTTTTGTCGCCTAGTAGTTTTAGTACTGTTAACATCAAAATAAAACACCAACACATAGGATCTTCATTCTAATACAATTGCTAGAAAGCATTAGGTATAATGAACCTGTTAGATTACAATCCTTGATTGTTGAATGCAGACACTTTTTTCACTTTCTCTGATCTTGATCCTTTTATGATCTGATAACCATTGCTTCTGAAAGTAGATTTCTTTTTACACCCATGTATGTCCGCTCACATATCTTTACAATGAAATTTCATCTTCCTTATAAAGACTTCAAAGACTTAGGGTTAGATATGGATCTATGATCCACATTGAATATCAATTTCCCACTCAATACTTAGTCTTTTACTGATTGGTTGCATGTCTTTATCATTTTTCTTATTGGCTGCATGTAGATTGCATAGGAAAGATAAAAGATTTGATCTCATCATTAAATCCTTTGAGATTTACCTTATGTCTGCTGCAAAAACTGTTTGCATCATAGTTTGTGCAATTACAAACTCTTATGCTGATATTTTGAGTTACTCGGCTCCTGAAGCATTGCTGATGCTTGACACATGTTGTCAAATTTATTCTTTAAGCTAACAGTCGCTATGTGATTGTCAGTTGCAAGTAGGCTAATCCTTTTCAATTAAGCAAGCCTAGTGGTGAAATTTTGCCTATCCTAGTCAATGGGATCTATCTCAAACCATGCTTCTAATAGGGGTTGAGGTTTCATGTACATAGGTGGCTTAGTTTTCTTCCTGTTGGTTTTTGGTTTTC
Source organism: Cupressus sempervirens (assembly GCA_028749045.1). NCBI lineage: Eukaryota > Viridiplantae > Streptophyta > Pinopsida > Cupressales > Cupressaceae > Cupressus > Cupressus sempervirens. The sequence continues at coordinate 187,492,638 of CM053783.1, forward strand.
TAAGAAGTGCACAAGAACATGTATTTTGCTAAGTTTGCAGAGGAGCAGAGATAGAGCTTTCAATGTTTTACTACTATAAAGGTAGGTTTAGGGCTTCATAATGCATGAGATGCACCTTTTTTATGACTCTATGGCCCAATGGATGCATAAGGTCACTAGTAATATGCATAGCTGGCTTGCATCCCCTCCGAGTCACCAAAATGTTACCTATTTTTACCTCTTGCCAAAAATTTCAATTCAAATATTTGAGCCCACCCAACGGTCTTTAACCATCTTTTATATTATTTTAACACCAAGGAGATACAAAAAATAAACGAGTAAAAAACCTTATTGTAGCCCATATATTCCCTAAGTTTATTTTTGCTAGCCCGCAACTTTCCCCGCCGTTAGATCTTTCATGATCTACAGTGAGAAATTTCCTACATTCTCAAAATGCACTACCTTTAAGTAATGCTGGCAAGTTCATGAAGGCCACATGGCAGGTGGGTCCATCTTCTTTTGTGGGCCACAAATGGGAGAGCTATGGGGTGAGCTGGCAGTTTGATTGGCGGGTGGTTTCTCACATTATGTGTTTTGTTAGACTTCCTGACAATGCGAGCAAGTGCCCTGATGACACATGCCCTAACAACATCATAGAGGATGTTTGCATAGGTTCAAAGAGCATCGGTTATGTACACCATCAAATCTCCCAAATCAAGGGTTGGTGCTTGCCCATAATATGAAAGTGCGTGTGTTTTAAGTAATGCAGGAAAGCCCTCATTACCATGTATCCTTGTGGGGTCAGGTTATTATGAAGCCTTAGGGTGACACCAAATGGTACCAGGTCATGCTGAGGTGTATGCTAGGAGGTTCATGGGCCCAAAAATTTTAAGGGATAGGTGTAGTATAAGGATGATCTTTCACGATTGTTGATCTTACGAAGATCAATGATCAACACTTTCTCACAATATGAAGATGCAAGGAAATTAAACAATGTGAGGAAGTGCCTAAAGGACATGTGTCCTTGTGGGCCTAGAGAGATAATGCTTGAGTTGGAATTGGTAGTTAAGGTTGATGGTTATGTGACATCGCAGTTAAGTTGGGAAGGTGGTGCAATTAGTTGGTTTGGTGGTCAAACTCAGAAAGGCCTTGCAAGGTGGTAGAAAGATAAAAGATTGTTGGCCCACATGGCCCATTTTGGTTGTAGGACTCAGTTGACCTACTAACTTTGCTGATTCATAAGCCAAAAAAGAAGGAAATCAAGTTTTCTTACATGATTTGATCCTTATGATCAATTCAAACCACTCTCGAATGAATGTTGAACCTAGTAAATAGCAAGAGAACACTCCACCACCCTAGTTTATCCATTTACTTGGTCAAAATGGTTTAATGGTGTTGTTTCTATCAGGGCCCTATTTCAACAAAATATTAGATTTCATTGTATCTTAATTTGTGCCTAGATCATATTTTCTCCAAATCTCTAAAGAGACTTAATGGCAGTGGTTGTGGAGTAACTTTAGTTAGAGAACATCTTAGTTATGCCTAAGCTATAAAGGAAATTTTTATAGATTTTGTTAAGGTCAACTCTTCTCTATTTTCTCTGATATTGCTCAGTAATTTCACTATAAATTCCCTTTGCCTCTTAATCATATGACATTCTTATCTCCTTCAGCCATTGATGTGAAGTGCAAGAACTATTTTCTTTGCATTGGTGTATTGTAGATATTTGCAATCTTGCATGACTATATCTCATTTGGCCTATGAATGGTATATAAGTGAATCGTCTCTTTCCTTGTGTCATTCATTTGGGTTTTTTTGATTTGCATGTGATTGTTAAATTAAAGCAAGTTTGGATGCGTATATCTTTTGGTGTCATGATGGTTCAATAGTTAATGTATGGGAATAGATTGGTTTGAACACTCTATTTTTGGTGCATCACCCCCCTTAGGTCAGAATAGGTAGATTTGCTTCTATGCATTCCTTCTCCCTTTTCCTCTCCAAGAGTAGTTAGGTGCACCTTGATAGTAAAGGAAGTCAACCTTCTCTGGAGACTCAACCTCATAGTTCAAGTCCCACGTCTTGGAGGTTTTTTCCATGTTTCATAGTTGTTCTTGGGTAAAAACTTTGGACAAGGGTGCAAAATTTTGTCACAATAGTTACCCACCTTTTTGTCTTTTATGATAGCAAACACTTGTAAAAATTATTTTATCTATAGGAAAACTATCAGTTCTCTATGCTTGAAGCAATTTGCATCTCGCACTATATAAGTGAGGTTCCAAGGCTAGAGAATGCTCTAATTTCTAATACAATTTTATTTTATATTGAGTATGGTTTGGTCTAGTTAAAAGTATGCCAAACTTGTGATGTATTTTCTCTATAAACACTTGGAATATATTGATATTGAAGGGGTCTAATGTCTTTTCAAGAGTCATTCTGAGTCTTATTGCAATTGTATGCAAATCTTCGAAGAAGATTAATACAAAATTGAACTATTCCCATTTCTATTCTTGCTGAATTTTGTCTACATTGTTATTGCTTGGTTATTCTAATATTTTGTGAGCAAAGCTTGTCTACTTTAATGCAATTCACTTAAGTTGTATGTCAATTCATTATTGCTATCGAGTTAATGAATTAAGTGAATGCTTTAGTGAATTTGATGGGATTTCTATGGTAATAGAAAGGATGTCTATGAGAATGAAGTCTAGTAAGAATTGTTGATAATATTTTTTGTAATGCAACAAATCAAATCTATTAATTGGAGTAGACTCTAAATCCTAATAGAATTGGCACTAATCTAGTGAATCTAGTCTATAGATAGGTAGATCATGAATAAGCATCAAGTCTAAAATCAAAATAAGCTTTATTTTACTATTTGAAGAGTTTCAAAGATGGTCAGCACTTGTTTTCATGTAATGTTTAATCTTTAGTTAGCTACTATTGCTGAAAATACTTGCAAATCTAAGAAGAATTTTGACCAAATTTGCTTATAAGGGATGTATATCATCTAAAAAGGTCAAGGGATGGATAAACTATATATATGTCAGGGATAAAAGATGAGAATCATAATGAAACTAATACAATTCTCATACAATAGCATTCATTTGTATCATCCCGTAGGTATACCCACCTTGGTTTTGTAGAGCCTAAAGAGTAGAAAACCATTCCTACTTTTGTTGAGTTTGGATCCAAATAATATGCATACACAATTGATACTATATTTAAGATATAATGGATAAAGATTGTACTTAGTTGAATACATGATGATTTTGTAAGGTTGATAAATGGACCAATTAAGATCACAAAAAGGATCATCAACTAAGTAATAGGGTATCCTACCCTAGAGAGACCTAACAAAATGTGTAGTGATACAAAGGAGGCAATAGAGAAAAATATAGGTATAGTATGGAATAAGAGAGGGATGTCTATTGATTCTATCTTAGACCACTTACTTGCCTTTGTAGTGAGAATGATTACATATAAGTTCTTCCATCCTAGCAGACTAAACCATGTATCCTATATGGCAGTGAATTTTGGATACAAGATTTTGAAAAGAGATCACATCTATGACCTTTATGAGTTACAACTTTAGTAGCTATATAAAAAATTTAAGGTCATAAGGAAAACAAAGAGTGCATCTTGCAAGTTTTTTTCTCTACTTATTTTCATATTCTTTTATGTGTGAAACACTTTTCCTACATTTGGTAAAGTGATATGGAAGTCAAATAGGAATGTTATACTTCAGTTTCTAGAACTTGTAAAGAAGCTTGGAGACAACTTTGAGTCAATGATGACAAGTTATTTTGAAGATTTTAAGAAATCTATGAAAGAAAGGCTAAGGATACCTATGTCACTAGTGGAACAACATTACAATGATGTTTTCTTCCTAGTTGATGTAGATTACACATATGTGTAGGAAGCCATACCTAGGGTTAGATGGTTGAAGCCATTTCATTATGAGATTAATGTGGATGAGGCATCTATAGCTATAATAGATCTACTGGTAGGGGATATTGCTAAAAGTATCACCACATTTGGGAACTATGAGGAAGCCAAGTCTAGGATCACTGAGAATTTGCAAACTACTTTAGTTAGAAGAAAGAAGAACAAGCTTGTGAAGAAGCCCAAGGAGAGATTTGGAAAAGGAGGAGACAAGGAAGAAGAGGAAGATGATGAAGAGGAAGAACAAGTCCAAGCCCCATAGGTACTTACACAAGCACAAGGGGAAGACCAAGAAGAAGAAGTAGAAGGTGTTGAGATAGAAGTCAAGGAAGCACCTCAACCACCTAAGAAGAAGAGGAAGGAAAAAGAACCAGGGGTGAAGAAAACTAAGAAGCCTGTGAAAACTTCACAATAGAAGCTAGTAGTACCTACTAATAGGTCTAGCACAAGGGTGGCCACCAAGAAAGTCAAGGAAACCAAAATGCCAAAGGGAAAAAGATCTATTGCCACAACTAAATAGAGTCAACTAGAAAAGAAAACATACAAGTAGTTAAGGAGGAAATATACTCTAGCAGTCAAGTCAAATGAGGAGAAAATAGAGTCAGATGACTTGAGATAGTTTAAGGTGGTAAGCTAAAATCCCTCCTCTAACTTAGACAATTTGTGTGACAATGTAAGGTCAAATGCAGATTTATCCGGTTTTGCACACATTGATTTTGATAAGTTAGGAAAATTTGATCAAAATAAAGTAGAGGAAGCAATATATGAGATGATGACTACATTCAAATTTACTCCTCTTTAAATTTCCAACTCACTATGCAAGAGTCTATATGACCTAGCTAAGAAAAAATAGAGATTTAGTTTACAAATTGAAAAACAAATCAAGGAGACTACTCTCGCCCAAGTAATGCCTAAATTAGATAGGAAAATGATTAATGAGGCTATCAGATTGCACAAAAGAAAATTTTCTCCGAAATATAGGGCATTCCATATTTTGAAGAAGAATATAGAGGATGTGGTCACCAAGAGTACATCCATTTAGAAAACTATTTATGGGTTATCCACAAAGTCTATCATAAAGAATGGTGAATAAGAGGTAGTAGAGATTGCAAAAGAAGTATCAATCAAGGATGGCGTTGTTTTGAAATGTCATGGTTTAAAATTACCTTGATTTTGGGAACAAGATACATTTAGGGGTAGCTACTTCCCATTTGCAACATATCCTTTTAGACACCAGGCCAACTATAACACTAGATCCTTCCTCTATTTTAGGCTCAACAAAACCTAAGTAGATGGACCTATAGATTCTTTATATGGTACCATTATTCAAAGTATACATTGAATCTTTAAAAAAAGTAGATAAAACCCATATATCTTCAATATGTATGCATGTAAGGAAACCTAGGTGCACAAATAGCTTGCTAAACTAATCTCTTAAGGAAAGTATTGTGCAAATTATTTTGAAATCCTTACAATTATAGATTCAATATTATGTAATCAATAATATTGTAGTCAACCATGAATATAGAAAATAGATAGAGCAATAATAATACATAAATACAAAGATATGGTAGTGGGAAAAACCTTTCGGTAAAACAACCCCACCCCTCCAAAACCTACATAATGTATTATCTTCAACTCAAAGCTTACAACACACTTGCAATACAAGCTATTTGTAGACATGGAAGACTTATCTAGTAGCAACCAAAAATACACTACTCACACTCTCCAAAACTATCTTGGCCCTCAAAGTGCTTATATAATGTGCTTTCCATTATTAGGGCATCTCCCAAAGATAGCTCTTATGCATCATAGGAATACATAATAACCATTTCAGTCATGATTTCCTTACACACAGTTGAATCTCCCAAAGATAACTCTTACATGTCACAGGAATCCATCATAATCATTTTAGTCATGATTTCCTTACACACAATTAAATATTCCAAAGATAGCTCTTATGCATCATAGGAATTCATCATAATTCAAGATGCCAACATATGCAAGAGGAGTGACACATCAACATGCCAACTAGACATGTATACTCATACATAATTACATTATTTTCAAAAAATACATTTACAAAACAAATAATAAGAATAGGAATTATCCAAGGTTGAGACACCTTATTCTTAACATTCTCCCACTTGTTAAACACCTTGTAAGAGCAATAGGAACATAACAAGAACTAACTACTATAGTTTGAAAGGCCCATTGACTCTAAACACCATTTGAACTTCTTTATGCCCACTATTTTTATCAATGCATTTGCAACAATCTTTATAGTATCTAACTTCTCCAAATTTACCTTTTCATCTTCCACCATATCTCTCACAAAGTGAAACTGCACATCAATGTGCTTCATTCTAGCATGGAAAGTTGGATTTTTTGCAAGGAAAATAGCACTCTAACTATCATAACAAATAGTAATTTGTCTTACATCAACACCAATTTTAGAACATAGTCTCCTAATCCAAATTGTTTCCTTACAAGAATGAGTAGTAGCCATGTACTCAACTTCTATAGTGGACAATGCAACCATAGTTTGTCACTTACTCATCCAACTGATGGCACCACCAAACATAGTGAACACATAAGTGCTAGTGGATTTCCTATTATCAATATCACCTACCCAATCTAAATCTAAAAACCCACAAATACAAATTAAATGCAAAGCTTTGGAAGAGTTACCATGATAAAAAATGGAGTAACTTGATGTACCCCTCAAATATATGAATACTCACTTAATTGTATCCCAATGTACACATCTAGGATTAGCCATAAACCGGCTTAAAACTCCCACTACTTGGGCAATGTTTGGTCTAGTATAGACTATAGCATACATAAGACTATTAATTGCACTAGCATAAGGTACTCTACTCATGTCCTCCACCTCACTAGGAGATTTTGGACAATCATCTACAGATAACTTTGTTACCATAGAAATAGAAAAACACAATGGTCTACAATTTGTGATGCTAAACCTTTTCAATAAAAACTTCACATACTTACTCCAAATCAACCAAAGCTTTCTATTAAACCTATCTCTCTTGATTTCCATACCCAAGATGTACCTTTGTACCCCTAAGATCTTTCATCTCAAACTATGCTGACACCTAAGATTTAAAGTTAGAAATCATACCTTTACACTTCCCTAATAGCAACATATCATCAACATACAATACAATACTATTAAGGCAATAAATTTTAAATCTAAAATAAACACAATGATCTAATTTCAGTCTTGCAAATCCAATTGACAACAAAAAGGCATCAAACTTAAGGTACCACATCCTAGGAGATTTTTTTAAACCATGCAAAGACTTCTTTAATCTGCAAACCAAAGATTCTTTACCTTTAACAATGTAGTGTTTAGGCTATGACATATAAATATCTTCCTCAAAATCACCATTAAGGAACATTGTCTTCACATCCATCTATTCTATCTCTAAATCATATGATGTAGCAAGAGATAGAAATCTAATGGATGTTAGCTTTGTAACATGAGAGAATATTTCACCATAATAAATTCCCTCTACCTGTGAATACCCCTTCACAACCAATCTAGCTTTGTACCTTTCAACACTACTATTTACATAGAATTTCTTCTTGAAAATGATTTTTTTTACCATAGATACAATGTTCATAGAAGTCAAACTCAAGATTACAATCATTTAACCCATCAATGAGGTTCTTGTTCTTCATCATTCTGAGACCCTTCTCACCAATGTGGCCAAATCTCATATGCCACAACATTATCTTTTCTATAGGAAGCTCTCCTTCCAATGTGTTTGCACCCTTAGGTACACATGTTGCACTAACATTAGAACTAATAACCACAGTCTTTTTTACTGCTTGTTCAGATGGTGGGGATGAAGTGATAGTTTCTCTCTTCTTTAAAATAGAAGAACTATTGCACTGAGAAATGAATGTATCAAGCTAAAATAGAGTACCTCTCATAATACCCTTAGCAGGAACCATAGCTCCTTTGATCATCTTACATCCATCTTTAGAAAAAACAACATGCACACCTACATCATTTAGCATACTTATAGATAATAGGTTTCATGCCAAACTAGGGATGTCATTACCCTGTTGATCCTCTTTACTTATCCATCAGTGAATCTAATAGTGACCCATCCTTGTCCAACTATCTTTAGGTGAGAATCATCACCCAAGTACACCTTTCCACCATTGAAAAGTTCATACTTTGAGAAATAGCTTCGCTAAGAGTTCATTTGGAAAGAAGCACCTGAGTCTATCAACCAAAAATCATCAAATGGATGTGATGCCAAGGCTACAATGAAAGCATCACCATTTTCCTAAGATTTTTTTGAACCTAAATCTAAGGCATTCTTCTCCTTCTTTTTCTCTTTACATTCTTTATGAAAGTGCCTAGTCTTATCATAGTTCTAGTATTTTGCCTTGGACTTTCCAAAAGTCTTTGATTTTGCATGGGATTTGGATCTACCCTTTCTAGACCTGTTGTCATTTTGCTTGCCTTTTTCATTGGATCTACTACACATAGTAAGAGCTTCCTTAGTCAAATCTAATGACTATCTCCTCCTTTCCTCAAATAACAATGAGGACACTGCATAAACCATTTTGAAAGTGACTAAATTATTTCAAAGAGCCATGACAAGGTGGCCCCATGAATTTGGAAAGGAACATAATAGGGCCATACATCGATCCTCCTCCCCTATCTTGACACCAGATGATGTCAACTATGTAATCAATAAATTAATAGCATTTAGATGATCTATAATAGATCATCCTTCCTCCATTCTTAGATAATACAACTTCTTCTTTAGGAACAACTTGTTCACTAGATATTTGGCCTGATACATAAACCCAAGCTATGGCCACAAACTATTTGTGATCTTCTCATTAGGAACATTTAGGAGAACTGAATCAACTAGATTGAGTCTAATGAGACCCTTAGCTTTTTGATCCTTGAGATCCCAATCAACTTGAGATATTTTTTCGGGTCTCACATCAAGTGAAGTCACTTACCATAGATCATCATCTTCAAGAAAGTCTTCCATCTTGAGTTTCCACAACTCATAATTAGTACCATTAGATTTCTCCACCTCCATTTTTTTGTATGATGAACTAGCCATCTCAATCTACAAATAAGATTCAGAATGCTCTATACAAAACTCCCACTCAAACTTGATATTATCTCAGAAAACCCTATCCAAAAAACTAGGATCAAAAGTTTATCAAGCTCTAATACCACTTGTAAGAAAACTCAAGTGTGGAAACAATTTCCTACACTAATCTCTTAAGAAAAGTATTGTGCAAATTCTTTTAAAAAACTTACAATTATAGATTTAATATCATGTAAACAATAATATTGTAGTCAACCATGAATTAAATAAAATAGATAGAGAAATAATAACACATAAATACAAAGATATGCCGATGGGGAAAAATCTTTTGGTAAAACAACCCCACCCCTCAAAACTTGCACAATGCATTATCTTCAACTCAAAGGTTACAACACACTTGCAATACAAGCTCTTTTAGGACATGGAAGACTTATCTAGTAGCAAGAAACAATACACTACTCATACTCTCCACAATTATCTATGGCCCTCAAAGTGCTTATATAATGTGATTTCTATTATTAGGGCATCTTCCAAAGATAGCTCTTATGCATCATAGGAATCTATCATAACCATTTTAGTCATAATTTCCTTACACACATTTAAATTTTACAAATATAGCTCTTACACATTATAGGAATCCACCATAACTATTTTAGTCATGATTTCCTTACATACAATTAAATATTTGAAAGATAGCTCTTACACATCATAAGAATCTATCATAAGTATCCTTCATAATTCAAGATGTTGACACATGCAAGTGGAGTGACACATCAACATGCAAACTAGAAATGTACACTCACACTTAATTACATTATTTGCAAAAAGAACATTTACAAAATGAATAATAAGAATAGGAATTATCCAAGGTTTAGACACCTTATTCCTAACAATGCAAAGATCATACACATGAAATAGCTAATAACATGGCCTAAGAAATTGATGAGCTAAGTGAGGGAAAATCTTTTTCAGCTCCTGCAACATTAAAGTGAAAGATATATTATTAATGATGTTGGTTTAAGAAAAACCAAAAATATGCAACACTAAGAGCAAGTTGATCCTATAGTTTATTAGTGTCTTATCTATTGGGAAATTCTACAAATGAAACACATACATCTATTATATGAGTGACATATTCCATACATCAAGATATCAGATCTATCTTATCACTTTGTGAATTAGATATCAGTGTTCATAAAGACCTCATTCTCATGAAATATCCTTCTTAAATAACCAACAACCCTATCAAATACATCAAGAATTTACCTTTTGTTCCAATAGCAAAATATATTAGACATACAACCTTAACGGGATGCAAATGGGTCTAAGTTTTTTGTCCCTAAACCTCAAAACATTACAGATTATAGAAATAGTAGATGAGAATTAGAATGAAACTAAGAGATTCCTACTCATTTATATTAATTTCTTTGAAATTATACATTTAGATACATGTAAAAAAATTCATAAAATCACTGAATAGATCAAAACTAGCTATATTAGCTTAACTACTATTGTTCATACAAGATAAATATGCTAAAGAATGTGGTGGAATCACAACTCTAGATCCAACAATGTGGTTTCATAGAAAAATTGGAACCAACCCCATGGTCTCATAGCGGTGAGAAATTTTCTCCAAAATTGGAACCCTTACAATGAATCAAAAAGAGAGATATGAAATCCCAAATTTGATCTAGAAGTGACACGTGTCCACTTGAATCTTCATTCCCTACTATTATAAAACATCTCTCATCTTTCTGTTGGAAATATTCAAGATATGACAAGTTACTGAGAGGGGAGGGGTGAATCAGTAACTTCTAAAATTTCAAACAATAAAACTGTATACTGATATATTCACCATTCATCCAAGTAACCTACTGTAAGCATGAAACAAAATCATTTGCAACACTTGAACTCACAGATTTGGTGACCCAGAAACCTTCCAAATAGAAAGTAAAACTGGGGTGGAGATGAAACCCACAAGCTCCGTTACTGCAGTATGAAGTTGATCGGTTAAGGCTTACAATGACCACTTCTGGTGATCTGCCCTGTTAGGAGCACAAAGGATTGCTAGATCCACCTTGTTAGAGGATTTCCAAACATACAATAAAGTATGCACTCTGTTAGGAGATTTACAAAAGACTGTTAAGTCTACCTTGTTAAAGGATTTACAAAAACTGATTCACCTGTTAGAATGAAATAGTGGATCTGATTACAACTGATTGCTGATAAGATCCACTATGCTCTGATTCACCTTGATGTGATAGATAAAAATTTTTTGCTCCAAAACTCGACCTGCTAAATATCTTCACAATTCAGCCCACATACTTTCGCACGCATGTATTTATTTCGCACTTTCACATTTCCATTCATTACCATTGTCATAACAACTATATTTGAATGATACAATACATTGCATATATATACCATCCATATAAACAATACATGCAAGGTCGGCTAAACAATACATGCAAGGTTGGCTAAACAACAAGTGCAAATCTCTATACAAAGTTGGCCCAAGGTAAAAACTCGAGTTCACTGAACTGACTTGGTGTCCTTCTGATACTCGGCGTCCACTGTGTTACTCGGCATCGTCATGCACTCGGTAGAAGTGAAGGCATGGTTCATACTAAACACTTCGAGTAGTTCTGAACTTGGTAACCACCAGAGACTCGGTAGAAGAGATGTCACTCGGTGAATACTTCTATCTGAACTGTAGCTTAGTGATCAAAGGAAACACTTGATAGAACCTTGTGACTCGGTGATAGTTAGTTTCCTTGATAACCGTCTGAGCTTGGTAAAATTAATTTCCTTGATAACCTCAGGAGCTCGGTTATCATGAAGTTCTCGATTACATCTTAGTACATCTTCACTTGGTCAAAATTGATTCCTTTCTTTACCTTGAACACTCGGTAAACACTGGCTGCTTTGTTCATCTTGATCACTTGGTAAACACTGACTTCTTTGTTCACCTTGATTACTCGGTAAATACTGACTTCTTTGTTCACCTTGATTACTCGGTAAACACTGACTTCTTTGTTCACCTTGATTACTCGGTAAACACTGAGAACTAGGTAAAGCTTGGCTTCCGGTGAGAGCTCGGTAAGCATTCAGAATCCAATAAGTGTTGTAACTAATGACAAAAATGTATCATAATGCCAACAATCTCCCCCTTTGGCATTAGTGACAAAAACACATATGAGACAAAATTTATCTGACATGCTGATGACTGATTCTGAATATACATAGCTTCGTTATATAAAACTCCCCCATAGAATAGCTTTGTTATATACAACTCCCCCATAGAATGTACATACATTATTTACATGAGCTGTATATCTCTTCCTTTGTACAATTTTTCTGAAAACACTTATTCACCCATAGTATACATATCCAACAATAATCTCCCCCTTTTTGACAATAATGCCAAAGAATAAAAGAATATATATACTTATATAGAAACACCAAAATGAGAGATGAACTCTGAATGTACCTGGAGAATAAGCTAGAGAGTCTTATCCCAATTCTCTTGCAAAATTTTGCAGGTGGAAAGAGCTATTTGAACTTCAGCCGAAAGTTCAATCACATGATCTGCAATGGAGAAGTTATTATCATGGATTAATGTCTTTGAATGTGCAATATGCTTCTGCATTGAATCCATGATGGGAAGGATCATGTTTTGGATATCTATCAATGTAGATCGGATCCTTGCCTCTTCCCTCAACAGCTCTGCCTGCTTCTCTGACAAAAATTTGATTCTGAGGTGATGAGATGAGCTTGAACTAGGGTCAAGCTTCAAGTTCTGTGCGCTTACCTTCAGATCTTCATCAATTTTATTTAGTTTCTCTCTTATTCCTTTAGTGTACTCGGTAACATCACAAAGCTTAGCAAAAAGAGATGTTACATTATTAAAAGAATTTTCCATATCTGCCAAAATTGAGGTTAATGCAACCTGATTTATTGCAATGTTCTGGGCAATGTGTCCCAATACCTTATTATCAAATTTCTTTTCTGCACGCTCAATTATCTTTTCTTGTCCGGAGGCATCTTCATTGAATTTATTAACTGCTTCTTCCAATTGAATCAAAATGTGTTGAGAAGTATCAACATCAACACCTATAGCCTCAGTAATTATGTTCCGGGCTTCCTCAATTATCCTATATTCCTTATCCCTTTCTGATCTTAACTGCATCTGAGTAGCCTTTTTCTCAATAAGTTGACTAGCATACCTCATTTCTTCAATGGTAGCATTATCAAAGTCAATTTTTGGAATTAATATCTCTGTGTCCAAGTCAATGTCTTCAGGAATTTTCTTTCCAGTGATCATAAGTCTTAATGGTTGCTTTTGTTTGACTTTTGAGATGACTGGTTTGACCTTTGGAATAGACACAACAGTAGAGATAGAAGGACTAGCAGTAAAAACTGGGATGCTTGAGGTTTGAGTGCCAATAGAAGTATGTACAGGGTCAAAATTTTGAATGCTGGCCAAAAATGGTGATACACTCGGTAATATAGTATCTGAGCTCACTGTGCCTAAAGTAGATGGCGACAAAATTGTAGAACAAATTTGAGTTGTCAAAATTTGAGAACTTGCAGCAATACCAACTGATGATGATGGAGTCAAGGAGGCTAACTCGGTAGATGAAAAGGGGTGCAGCTCGGTAGTCGAAGAGGGATGCAGCTCGATAGATGAAGTGGTAGTCACTTCTACTGATGATACCTGGAGCTGAGATATGGCAGGTGTAGATGAACCTACTGAAGCTGACTCCAACCTTGATGATGTCACAGGTTTGGCTGGGGAGTGAGAAAGGGATGCAATAACTGCTGCTGCAATTTTTACCGTATCATCCTCCTTATCTTCCTCTTCAGCTTCTTCCTCTTTGTCTTCTTCCTCTTTCTCTTCCATCATTGCATGCAACTCTCCTGGTGTAACTGTGATGGATGGAGTGCTATCTGATTCATCACTACTGCTGCCGCTGTCATCATCCTTTATTTCTACTGGGTCTACACTGGGCTTATGTAGATGATAGATGTTTTTCCACATGTTTGTAGCATCATTTACAACATGCTCTATATCTTTGATCAAAACCAAACAAGTGTGGAATCTGATCATCATTTTACCTTCATAGGTTTTCAATTCAGATTTTACCTCTACTCCAGTGAGACTAGGTCGAAGATTCTTCAGGGATTGCTCATATATATCTTTTACCGTCTTGGTGGCTAACTCCCATCTTGGCTGTACTCTCTCCAGTAGTTCTTTAGAGATATGAGGAGCAATCTGATCTGGGGAGTATTTCCATTTTCCCATTTTGTTAAGTACTAGTTCCTCAATTTACATTTTCTCTGCATCAGTCCTTGTCTCAAATCTTAATGCCTTGAAATTTGCGATGCCAACTCCTTCTTCCAATGATTTGAGCCTTTGCTCGAATGTAGGTGCAGGTTTGACCAATACAGGTTCCTGAATACCTTTTCTCGTTCTCCGAGTGAATATTGCAGTAGGCTGCTTCTTGGGCTTGGTAATGATTACCTTGCCTTTCTTCTTTTCCGGTTGCTCTTTTTCTGATTCTTTTTCTCCTTCTTCTTCTTCTTCACTTTCTTTATCTTCATCTTTTCCCTCGGTGACCATAAGAGAACTCATTTCAGTTTTCAGTTTGGCCATTTTCCTTTTACCTTTGCTGATGGCCTGTGGAATTTTGATTACTAGTTCAATTCTGGCCTTTGCTTCATCATAAGTACCAAAAATTTGTTGCCTTGGGTCTACTGGCTCATTTACCAGTGCTTCAATGATATCCCTTGTTTCATCAATATTTACCTCATATGGAAGAGGTTTCACCCATGCAACTCGGGGTCTGACTGCCTATATGTATACCTTGTCACAGTCAACCATGAAACAAACATCATCCTTATACTCTTCAACAAGTTTTGGAGGTATTCTGAATCTGTTGTTCATCCTTTCCTTGAAATCTTCAAAATAATTGTCCATTACTTTGTCAAAATTCATACCCATTTCTACTATGAATTCATTTATTTGATACAAAATTGGAGTATCTTTCCTCCATACAACTGTACCTTTGGATGGAAAGAATTTCTGTACATAGAAAAATAAACAAACTATCAAAGAACCAAATTTACAAGGGTTTGTCTTTGTAGTCCTTATGCTTTCCATGTTTTTATTGAATTGTTTTAATAGCACA
Source organism: Cupressus sempervirens (assembly GCA_028749045.1). Taxonomy (NCBI): domain Eukaryota; kingdom Viridiplantae; phylum Streptophyta; class Pinopsida; order Cupressales; family Cupressaceae; genus Cupressus; species Cupressus sempervirens. Next base: position 187,507,858 of record CM053783.1, read on the forward strand.
TCAGCTAGGTTAAACTCCATATTTTTCTTTACAATTTTATATGCCAAATCTACAGCCTCGCAAGGTACACTATTCAGCCTGCTGGAACTATACAGTTTGTATGCAATAACATAAATACCAAATTTCAGTTCTATATTTGAAACATTATTGAGTTTTAAACCTCTGCCATCCCATTCAGCTTGGGTTTTCTTCTGTAACTCATCCCGCCCTAGGGTTTTGGTGGTTTTGGCTTTGCTGAGCATTGGGAGACCCGTGATTTTGTGAATCATCTTCTTGGTTATCAAAACTGGTTGTTCTAACCACAACTAACCATTATGTACTCGGCTCAAGATATACCTCACCCATTTCACTTGGAAACTTCTTGGCAGATGTGGGATATGGGTTAAGCCTTTGGTTTCCAAATGTTTGAACTCAGGTTTTAGGGTTCCATCCATGCATAACTCGGCTAGGGTGCTATCCATATCTAGTGTCCCTATTTCTTGCACAGTACACTTGAAATGAGTACGAATATCATTGATTAGAAGTACCTTTGGAGGAATCTGTGATTGAGCTCCATGCGGGTTGAGTGATTCAGCGATGGCAGGAACAAGCTTGAACGTCGGTGCCTTCCATTCCATTCCCTTCACAAGCATTTCGGATCCTTTCTTTGCCTTGCTGCTGCTGGTGCTTGTGGAAGCCATTGCCGCTCGGTGAGTGAAAGATTTTGTAAGAATACTTCGCTGGAAAATCTCTTCAACTCACTTGAACTCAATTGAAAGCCCTCTTTTTGTAAATCTCGAATTCGCGGTGAAAAATGAGGTTGAAATCTGCCCTTTTGATGAAAAATTCACCATTAATGTTCAGTATGGAGGTAGCTGCGATCGATAGGCTGTCATCCACTAGCTCGGCTTAAACTTTGCAACTTGGTGACCAAAAGAAAATAGGTTAAACCGCTCTTAACTCGGTAAGAGAAGAACCAACCATGCTCGGTAAGTGCAACTTGGTGAAAGAGGCCTTATTGCACCCGACTGAGCTCGGTAAGGTCATGTACTGACCATGATCCTGATGTATCTAAAATACTAATTTGATCATATTTTCATTCTAGGACTGCTTAGGAATTTTCTTTGTAGATATAGTCCTGATCTTATCCTGATGAGTCTTAATTGGAAATGGTAGAGTCACTCACTTCTTGAGTGCCCATTCCATCACTTGAATTATCTGGCTCAGTAGACTTAGAAATCCATTGCTGCTTCATTTGCTTCCGAATATTTTCCACTTTGATTTTCTTTTCATCCTCGACTTTCTTTATGTTCATGCAATTTTTAGATATATGACCAAGTTCTGTACATGTATAACATCTTACAGTGGTATCCCCTTTTCTTAGGTGATGCCTTGCACAGTTTATGCCAGTATGACCATATTCTCCACAATAATGACATCTGCACCAAGTGTTGTAGTCCCAACCAAATATTTCTTTGACAAGTTGTTCAGCTGGATTAAATGATTTGAATTTGCATTGTGATACCTTATGACCTTGCTTTTGACATTTGTGACATTTACCTTCAAATTTCGGTTTCTTTTTGCATTCATTTGCTTTGTGTCCATGCTGATTGCAATTGTAGCACTTTCCATTAAATTTTCCTTTTCCATTGCTCCAACATCCATTAGATGTATGACCTAACTTACCATAGTAGCTGCAAGCAGGTTTTTGATTCTTTTGAGTACCCTGTTTGGAGGATTCACCTTCTTCCTTGTATCCAAGGCCTGCTTTACCATTTTGTTTATGAAAGTTTTCTTCATTTTGCAGATTCAATTGATCCATGTCCTTTTGAGATTTTACCATTCTCTCATTGACTTGTTTTTCAGAGATTAGATCACTTTGTAAGCTTGCATTGATTTGTCTTTTAGTAATTAAGTCATTTCTCAAATTCTCATTCTCAGATCTTAGATTCATAATTTCTTCATTTGCATTAGATAATTGAGTTACAAGATTTTCAAGCTGAGAGGATTGATTATTCCTTAACTCTAAGTCTTCAGCTGCCTTGTTCCTTTGCTCCAAGATTTCGCATAGCCTGATGGACTGGATTCCTTGTTCCCTTTTGAGCTTTCTTACTTCTTCCTGCAGAGATCCATTCTTTTCTAAGAGTTCTTTGATTGCTTTGTCAGCTTCATCTGAACTATTTGATGGTGAGAGATCTTCAATCTTTTCTTCAACATACTGATGGTAATTCATTTGCTTTGCAAGTTCTTTTCTTCTTTTCAAGGATTGTGAAAGATGCTCTTTTGCTTCATTGAGTTGAGCCATGGCCATTTTCAGATCTAGCTTTTCATTCTCAATAGTTTTGTCAAGTCTGAATATCTCCATTGTCCTTGATCTTTGCTCAAGCTGTGAAACTTTAATCTTGAGAACCTTATAGCTCTGATACCAATTGTTGGAAATATTCAAGATATGACAAGTTACTGAGAGGGGAGGGGTGAATCAGTAACTTCTAAAATTTCAAACAATAAAACCGTATACTGATATATTCACCATTCATCCAAGTAACCTACTATAAGCATGAAACAAAATCATTTGCAACACTTGAACTCACAGATTTGGTGACCTAGAAACCTTCCAAATAGAAAGTAAAACTGGGGTGGGGATGAAACCCACAAGCTTCGTTACTGCAGTATGAAGTTGGCCGGTTAAGGCTTACAATGACCACTTCTGGTGATCTGCCTTGTTAGGAGCACAAAGGATTACTAGATCCACCTTGTTAGAGGATTTCCAAACATACAATAAAGTATGCACTCTATTAGGAGATTTACAAAAGACTGTTAAGTCTACCTTGTTAAAGGATTTACAAAAACTGATTCACCTGTTAGAATGAAACAGTGGATCTGATTACAACTGATTGCTGATAAGATCCACTATGCTCTGATTCACCTTGATGTGATAGATAAAACTTTTCTACTCCAAAACTCGACCTGCTGAATATCTTCACAATTCAGCCCACATACTTTCGCACGCATGTATTTCTTTTGCACTTTCACACTTTTACACTTTCACATTTCCATTCATTACCATTGTCATAACAACTATATTTGAATGATACAATACATTGCATATATATACCATCCATATAAACAATACATGCAAGGTCTGCTAAACAATACATGCAAGGTCAGCTAAACAACAAGTGCAAATCTCTATACAAAGTCGGCCCAAGGTAAAAACTCAGGTTCACTGAACTGACTCGGTGTCCTTCTGATACTCGGCGTCCACTGTGTTACTCGGCATTGTCATACACTCGGTAGAAGTGAAGGCATGGTTCATACTAAACACTTCGAGTAGTTCTAAACTCGGTAACCACTGGAGACTCGGTAGAAGAGATGTCACTCGGTGAATACTTCTATCTGAACTGTAGCTCGGTGATCAAAGGAAACACTTGATAGAACCTTGTGACTCGGTGATAGTTAGTTTCCTTGATAACCGTCTGAGCTCGGTAAAATTAATTTCCTTGATAACCTCAGGAGCTCGGTTATCATGAAGTTCTCGATTACATCTTAGTACATCTTCACTCGGTCAAAACTGATTCCTTTCTTTACCTTGAACACTCGGTAAACACTGTCTGCTTTGTTCACCTTGATCACTCGGTAAACACTGACTTCTTTGTTCACCTTGATTACTCGGTGAATACTAACTTCTTTGTTCACCTTGATTACTCGATAAACACTGACTTCTTTGTTCACCTTGATTACTCGGTAAACACTGAGAACTAGGTAAAGCTTGGCTTCCGGTGAGAGCTCGGTAAGCATTCAGAATCCAATAAGTGTTGTAACTAATGACAAAAAATGTATCATAATGCCAACACTTTCTACCCATGAAATTGATATGATTTTCATCATTATTCTATAACAAAATTGGAAATATCTCTTATGAATGATGAAAGCCCTTGTGTCACAAAAATATCTAAAATGTTGATAAAATCTTCATCTAACTAACATGGAGATGACAAAACTTGACTCTAACTACCTTTTTGCTACTTTTTATAAACATTTAGTTCATCACCTTGCTAGAAATCAAATTTGAATTTCAATACATGAAAGTTGTTGCAAACTAAGTATCTGGGAAAACAACTTATATAACATGACTAGATGGCTTCTTGTACCAAAAAAAAATCTAGAAATGGAAATTTTGTTCTCTTCTAATTCTAACAATATATAATAGCTATATATCCATTATCAAAAATGACAAGAATACCATTTTTAAAATCATGGCTCTAGTCTGCAAATCTTTTATGAAAAATTTAAAACCGTTTCTAAAATCAAAACTTTAGAATAAAACTTTAAAAGATTTAAAAGCATTCTACATGTGTTTTGAGGAGAATAATAAAACATTTTTTTTTAATTTTCAAATTTTCCCTCTTATTATGTAATTTAGGTCAACCTCCTTTGACTAGGCCTAACACATGTCCACCTATGATTGGTTAGACCTCTATAGCATCACCTACCACTAGGTGCCACATGGCACCCTCTAATTGGTCTTTGAAGCCACTACCACATGTTGACATCTTATTTGTCCTCCAGACTACCCCATCATAGCCACATCACCATCTATTTAACACCTGCCACCACTGCCAAGTAGCATCTTTCAATTGGTCAGGAACTGCACCTGCCATGTCACCGCCAACTAGGGCCCACTACCATGTTGTAGCTAGGTGCTTCCCTACATTAGTTAAACTTTGTGCATCTTCGTAATGTGAGAATGTTCCCTACTGCCATGTGTCCCAATGTGCTATGTAGGTACCTTAGAATCCATGTCAATTATGGAAGCCTCTGACACATGTTGCCTCCTTGTTTGTCCTTCTATTGCCACATGTCACAATTTGGTTAGTTGGTCAAGGTCTAGTCATCATGCCATGTCATTAAGTTTGTTCAAAATTAGACTATGGTGCAATCTAGTTGGCCCATGGGTGGGACCCTTCCACTTAAGCCTTGCACTTTAAAAGCACATTGTCTTCAAGACATTTCATGAAGTGTGTGTTATTGTATAAAAATACTTGTAATGTCCTCTACATAATGAATATGGGACAATTTGTTTTAACTAGAGAAGAGAAAAAACCTCATGGACAACTCCACCTTTATAGATTTCCTCATGTCAAATGAGCCTCTTCTGAGGGATGTAACACTACAATATCGACACACAGCTGAGATTTATGTTCTGGGTATATGTGATTTGAAAATCTCTTCTTTTAAATTCTAGAAAAGTTTCAAATGAGGGTTTACTCACTACAATAAATTCTTCCCCTACTATGTCTACTACACTTTCTTTTGCTTGATGTTTGTTTTACATGGGTGTCCTTGCCTCAGCTAATCTCCTTCTTTTGGCATGAATTAGCACTATTTCACTTTTCTATTATTGCAAGTTCTCCCATGGTTACTCCACCCTTCTCCACCCTCTTTCCTACCATGGCCTATTCATGGGTCACTGTGTAAGATTAACACCTCCCCCTTGGTATGCCACCACACATGGAGCTAGAAAAAACTATAAAAGTAGTGAGCAACATTTGACTACAATACTCCCCATCATGTTTTACCTATGATAACTGATGTTAATGTGGGATCCTCTGCCCTTTCTTATACTTTTAAATCCTTCTCTCCACTTGCTAATAGTAATCACCATCCTTATCTAATCGAATCTCTTACTAGTGTTGAATGCATTTGAAAATGTAGAAACCAAGATTCAAAAATCTTAAAGTTTACAAAGACACTTCATCAAAATCAATGGATTATAGTAAATAAAATTGTGTGAGTCTTGCATTAAAGGTCACATAAATTGTCAACAAGTTTGAATAGAAACCTCCATGCTTAAATTTCCTTGAAATTACTACATGATCAACTTCATCAATGCCACTTTTCTTTGCTCTCTTTATGAAAGTAAAAAAATTTTGTGAGGATATACATAATAGGCCATCCTTGCTCAACAGTACCCACATCCTCCATGTAATCAAGAGGATAAACTTAATTACATAATCTCCAAACCAAGATTATGAAATGTTCCAAAAGATGATCACATTGGGAAAATTATATGGGAGAGTGGGAATATTCTTCATGCAAATGAGTGTGTTACTCCAGACTAGATATTTCAATATCACTAGTTGGTACACAATCCCCCATTTTGTGAAGATAAAGATGGGAGTTCCCTCCGGCTTTGTGGATGAATTTTCCATTTTCTTTTTTCTTTCCAAAATAAAACTCCCTTGAAAGGCAATTATATAAGATACTAATTCCCTTAACTCAATCATAAATTTGACAATTTGTAAGTGCCATAATGCACTCTCTTAAAATACATTTGCCATCATTTGTAACCAAAATACATCTTGTAGCATTAAGGAGCATTTTCAACATGGACTGGGGACCCAGTGTAGTTCACATAAAAGCAGCAACAACCTTTGGTTCTTGAAAATTCATGCATTCATTGATAGATGACAATTTCATTTGGCTTCAATGGGTGGACTCTCAAAACTATCTTTGGTATGATCCATTTCACTTTTATTGGTCATTTTGTGCATAATCCTCTCATCTGTTGACTTTGTAGTGATAATAGACTCAATGAAACATTGTAATAATTGAAAACATTGAAAAATCTTTCCAACATCTTCAAGCTCATAAAGTACTTTATCAACTTGGAATCAGTCAAGCCCCAGAGTGGGTCTGGCTAAAAAAATTTCAAATTCAAACACCTGCCATCTCACACAGACCCACTAAACGTCTAGCATTGACTAAAAACCTAATGTAAGAGCATCCTAGATGTAAGAGCAATCTTGCATCAATGCAAAAATATTTGTATTTTAATCTTTTCTATTTTGCTAAGGACTAGTAGATAGGGTGGTTAATATTTATGGGAACTTGATATTTTTAGTAAGTTTTTCATATGAGCTTGGAATGTTCTCATTTTCTATAGCTTCATTTTAGATTTGTAAGCCTACCATAAAAATATCATTACTCAAGCATAAGTATTAGAGAAGTTATTATAAATTTTCAGCGGAAAAATTTACAGAAAAATCTTTAGGTTCAACATTAGATGTCTTAGAGTGCATGGATGAGGTTCAAAAACTTGATAGAAGGGCACTAAAGCAATTCTGAGCCCTTAGATCAGGAGCTAGCATTTACAAAAAGTGGTTATAATAGCTAATCGCAAAAACTGTTCGTGAGTTATGGCCTTTCAAAGTTGGACAACATAAAATATCTAAAATAATTGTCAAAGATGTATTTGGCTGACTCTATATGTGTTGTTAGGGTCTATTGGCCCTAGGTATTAAGTTTCAATGTCTAGAACCTTCCTAGGCAACATAAAATTAACTATTTAAGAAAGGCCTAAACATTGTCTAGGATAGCTCTGGGTGATAGTTCACAACTTGTCTTGTAAATTATTAAAATGAAGTTGCCCATGTGGGTTAGCATATTGTAATTGAGAATTTTGTAATTTTGCATTTGCAGTGAAAATAAGAAGTCCATATTTTTGTTCTCCCATTAACTATTGTTTCTTTGTTTTTGTTATTGATGGGGACACTACCCAAGCACAGAATGGATGCAACAGGAAAGGGAGAATTTTATTAATATTATAAATATGCTAGTACACTTAGTGTAGAGAAAGAAACTCCAAAACATGCCCTATGGGCTTACAATAGCATAAATCTGAAGATAAATTCTTCTCCTAGTACCTTCTCTCAAACTCCACTCCAAACTACCTTTTACAATGCCAAAAATGTTCTTAAATAGACCTCAGAGGGTTAAGGATTAGGAATACATTCTAGAAAGTGCTAGTTGGCATCCACCAACCAAATAGAAGGCTCTAGAAGTTGCATTAAAAGTTGGCACAAAATTAGAAGAATCCAGAAATGGTAACCAAACTTTCGAGAGGCATAACTTTTGAACCATAGCTCCGATTGACGAATTGTTTCAATTTTCGAAAAGCTCTCAAAGTGCTCTATAGCCCTATGAACCAACTTCACTCATCCCCCATTTTTCAACCCTATTTGAGGTCATTTAATGTCCCTAGCCTAACTTTGAAGCATTCTTAAGATGTCTCCAAAAATCTAAAAACTGTGATAACTTTCAAACCATGGGGCCTTTTGACCTGATTCCTTTTCTAGAATGCTCTAAATTACAATGAAAATAATCTAACCAATTCACACCTTCTAGTTCACCAAAATTACGGCTTAATTACATACTCCTATTTTTTTGGCATTTACATGTATCCCAAGGTGATTAAAAACTCTAACCTAGACCACTAATAGTGGAACTGTGAGAGTTGGAACCTTTATTTTACCCGAAAGGGTATCCAAAAATGAAAACACATGAAATAGAAACTAAGTCTAAGTACATTTTTCTAGATGACACAAGATTGCCCTTATACCTCTGGATGCTCCTGCATCAGTTATGATTTTATAGTTTTAAGTGGAGCACCCTTTAAAAAGTGGTATCAGAGATAGAGTTCTTGAGTGTATGGATAGATCACTAATTGTGAAGTAGTTTGCACTAGGATCATGGTTTGGGTTGACTGTGTAGACATCTCACCAATTGTGAGGTAGCTTACACTAGAGTTTTAGTGGAAGCACAAAAATGCCTCCAAAAAGAGAGCATAGCAAAAGAGCTATAGGTGTTACACCTAGGGGTTTTTGAGACCTCCAAAGGAAAATGCAAGCATTAGAAGAAAAATGCAAAGAGGAAAAAATCCTCTTGTGAGAGATGAACATGTGGATGAGGACAAAGTAGAAAAAAATGAAAAACTAGAGGCAATTCTAAACCCAAAGGAAGAGAGGCTTTTTAGGGTCATCTCCAAGAATGGAAAAAGACCTAAGTTTGAGGTTCCCACATTTTTAGAAAATCTTAACCTAGAAGAGCTAATTGATTGGATCAATTAACTAGAGGAGTACTTTGAGTATGAAGATATTGAGGATTTAGATAGGGTCTAGTTTACAAAGGTAAAACTGAAGTGACATGCAAAGATCTGGTGGCAATAGGTTCAGTTGGAGTGAAATAGAAAGGGAAAGGAAAAAATCACCCGATGAGATCAGATGATAGCTAAAATGAAGTGACAATTCATTTTTATGGATTATGAGCTTGATCTATTGAATATGATGTAAGGAATGAAGTAAGTGGAAAAACATATTCAAGAGTATACAAAAGAGTTCTACCAAGTTCTCATTAGAACCAACCATGTAGAAGATTATAAGGAGAAAGTTTCCTATTATCTTAATGGGTTAAGGCCAAGCATTTAGGATGAGCTAAGTCTAGTTCAAATGAATATTATTGAGGAGGCATACTAGTTTTCCCTAAGAGTTGAGGAGAAACTAAGCAAGAAGTTTGACAATAAGAATAGTGGAAGATTTGGTAGACAATCTTACTGAGGCTGTAATGATAACCAAAAGAACAAGGATGAGGCTACAAGTAGTAATCAAAACCAAAGGGGAAATAATTTCAATCATTTTCATGATTAGAACAATAGATATCATAGAGGAAGAGGTAAAGGACAAGGAATTGGAAGAGGAGGCTTCTATGGAAAATGTTTTCACTATGGAGAAGAAGGTTGTAGAGCATTTGAATGTACTAAGTGCGAAGAAAGGAAAGATTGATGAACCAAAGATTTGGCTAGAGTTGTACATGTTGATGAAGATGCCAAATCCTCACATTCCAAAGATGCTAAAAGAGAAGAAGTCTTAGTTAATAGAAGATTCCTGTTGAGTGGTGAGAATGAACCTAATCCAAGAAGGATTTTGTTTCACACAAGGTGTAGATGTGAAGATAAGTGTTGTGATGTGATCATTAATGGTGGAAGTACTGATAATTTGGTGTCAGAAATGATGGTCACCAAGTTGAAGTTGAAGAGATAGAAACACCTGCATCCATACTATATCACTTGGGTGCAAGATGACCACAAGGTTATGGTCAATGAGTAGTGCTAAGTGAAGTTCAAGATTGAAGCTACTAGGATGAGGTACTATGTGATATCATACCTATGGACATATGTCATATGTATTTGGGTAGGCCATGGTAGTTTGATAGGCATGCTATACATGATGGGCAAGCAAATACCTACACTCTAACCAAGGATGGAGTGAGAGATAAGTTCAAACCACTAAAGGACAAAGAAGAAAAGGTACGTAGTGCTTCTAGAATATATTTTGTTAATGCAAAAGAGTTTCACAAAGGTATGAAGCATGAGCATGTGTATTTTTCTATAAATCCAAAGGATTGTAAAGAAGAAATAGAGGAGTTACTTGCAGAAGTTGTAGATATGTTTGGAGAATTTTTTGATATTTTATCAAATAATATGCTTGATGGATTTTTCCCTATGAGGAAGATCAATCACTATATGGATTTGGTTCTAGGAGCCAATTTTCTAAAAAAAGTAGCACACAGAATGACACTAGTAGAAAGTGAAGAGTTAAATAGACAAGTTCATGAGTTTTTGTAGAAGGGATTTATTTGAGAGAATCTAAGTCCATATTTTTTACCAATAGTATTAGCACCAAATAAAAATGGAGAATGGAGGATGTACACATATTCTTGTGCTATCAAAAAATCACAATCAAGTATAGATTTCCATTGCTAAGGATGAATTATATTATGGACTATTCGAGTGGAGCTGAGTATTTCATAATGATAGATCTAAAGAGTGGATACCATCATATTTTTATCGAAGAAAAGTGATAAGTGGAAGACTACTTTCAAGACAAGGGAAGGACTATATGAGTGGTTAGTCATGCCTTTTGGGCTAACCAATGTACCAAACACTTTCCTGAGGCTCATGAATGAGGTACTAAAGAAATTTCTTGGTAAGTTTGTCATTGTTTACCTAGATGATATATTTATCTTTAGTAAGACAGTAGAGGAGCATTTGATCCATATTCACAAGTTGTTTGATAAGTTGAGGGAAGAAAAGTTGTTGATAAACCTAAAGAAGTGCAGTTTTGTAAAGGAGTTGGTGTACCTAGGATTTGTTGTCTTTGCACAAGGTTTGAAAATAGATCCAGAGAAGGTGAAGGATATCCTTGAATGACCTACTCCAAGGAGTGTAATAGAGGTAATATATTTTCATGGACTAGCTACATTTTATAGAAAGTTCATAAGAAGTTTTAGTAGTATTTGTGGACCCTTGACTAAAACAATGAGAGGGGATAGGAAAGAGTTTATGTGGACTATAGGAGTAGATAAGAGTTTTAATATATTTAAATAGAAAGTTAATGAGAAAGTTGTTTTAGAACTTCCTAATTTTAACAAGGTGTTTCAAGTAGATTGTGATACTAGTGGTACTCCAATAGGTGTTTTTTTAAGCCAAGAAGGTAGACCTATTGCTTATTTAAGTGAGAAGTTGAATGATGTAAAAAGAAAATAATATGTTTATGATTAGGAATTTTATGCTATAGTTCAAGCATTGAAGAAGTGGAGAATCTATCTTCTTCCTAAGAAGTTTCTTTTGTAAATTGATCATCAAGCTTTGTGATATTTGAATAGTGAAGGAAAATTGAACCAAAGGCATTTAAAGTGGGTTGAGTTTCTGCAAAGTTATACATTTAATTTGAAACATAGCAGTGGAAAATCTAACAAAGTTGTAGATGCTCTTAGTAGAAGACAACTTTTGCTGACAAAAATATAGATAGAGGTGGTTGAGTTTAAGGAGCTCAGTACTTTGTATCTAGATGATCCAATTTTGGTGAAGCATGGAAGGCTTGTATAGAACTTGTTACACTTGATAGGACAAGGTGTTTGGATTTCATGATCCAGGATAGCATGTTGTTCAAATGAAGCCCATTATGCATTGCTATAAGTTCAATGAGGGATAAACTCATTAAGGAGAACCATAGTGGAGGATTGGCTAGACATTTTTAGCAAGGATAAAATTATAGCTTTGGTTGTTGAGAATTATTATTTGCCACAATTGTAGGAAGATGTCAAAAAGTTTGTATAGAGTTGCAAAGTATGTCAAATGGTGAAAGGAGTGAAGAAAAATACAAGATTGTATCAACCATTACCTATACTAGAGAAGCCATGAGAGGATGTCAACATGGATTTTATTCTTGGATTACTGATGACTCAACATGGGCATGATTCTATTTTTTTGGTGGTTGATAGGTTTTTTAAGATGGCACATTTTATTCCTTGCAAGAAAACTAGTGATCATGTTTAGGTAGCAAAATTATTTTTTAGAGAAGTGGTGTGACTACATGGCCTACCAAACTTGTTGGGTATTTCTAGCGTACATTGTGGAAGAGTTTGAAGAAAGATTTGAAGTTCAATTCATCACATCATCCATAGACTAATGGATAGATATAAGTTGTGAATCGTAGTTTCAAAAAATTTCTAAGATGTTTTCTTGGAGACAAGCCAAAAGGATGGGATCTGATTTTACCATAGGAAAAATTTTCATATAATAATTCTCTCAATAAGAGTACTGGTAAATCACCATTCCAAATTGTATATGGGAGTAGTCCCAGGATTGCTTTTGAATTGAGGAAGATGGATAAAGGAGATGTAAGTAGTGTTGAAGTAGAAGATTTTTTTGAACATTTGAAGAACATCCATGAGGAGGTGAGGAATCACATAATAAAGATGAATACACCCCACTAAACCATCCATTAAAACTTGTTTTCTAACTTCTCTTGCAAACTATCAATTTTGTGTCAAGGGGTCCTCTGACCAGCTTTTAAAACTAACCAAAACACCTAATTGGGCTCTAAAATTAGACCTATTGATCCTTTGTTCTACATACTCTTACCCTGTTGAATCTCATCTCATGAAGAATTCTTAGTCCAAAGACATTGACCATCAAATTTGCCTTCTTAGAATTGCCTATAAGAAAACATGTCAAAAAACCATAAAACATGTTCAGTTTTGGCTTTGAAAATAGGTTAAACTGACACTCAAGGGAACAAAAAATAGGGCATTATTTCAATTTTATGAGGAAAATATAAATCTATGATTTGGGATCATGATGATTAACTAGGCATATCTTGCAAATGGTCAAAGTGGATATTCCATCAAAATACTTAGGATATATAGAGTGGGATAATTCATCTCCAAAGAGTTTGCTGATTTTTTGACATGTGTGGCATTCAAAGACATATTATGACAATATTTACAGCCAGTAGAATGGTAATGCAAAAAGAAAGAATCATACCCTTATGGAGGTGGCACGAAGTCTATTAAAGTCTAAGAACCTTCCAAATTCCTTTTGGGGAGTTGCAGTGGAGACTATAGTTTATATTTTGAATCGAAGCCCAACAAGAATACTTTAGAATATCACTCCAAAGGAAGCCTAGAGTGGACACAAGCCCTCAATTTCTCACTTTTGTGTATTTTTTTTCCTTTCATATGTTCATGTTCTTATTCAAAAGAGGAAAAAGTTCAATGCAAAATCTTAACTTTATACCTTTGTGAGATTTTATGATTTCACCAAAGGATATAAATTTGATGAACTTGACACAAAGAAAAAAATAATTAGTTGAGATGTGGTTTTCTATGAAGGGTAGTATGGAAATGGAACAAATAAGTTCAACAATTTACATCATTCATCATGCATAATGAAAATCTTTAGGTCCTTCCTCTCCCCACAAGCTCAAGCCCAAGTCCACCATGTTCACCAAGTTCACTAAGTTCTTCTTCAGGTGCAAGTTCAAACTCGCTACCCAATCCAATTCTCCCATGAAAGGTACAAAGTTTAAATGAAATATATCAAAGCAATTATAATATAGATCTAGTTGCTAACTTTGCATTTTTAAGTTCCATTCAAGTTGAAACTTTTTGTGTGTAAAGAAGTTGTGATAGAACCAATGTGGATTGATGTTATGAATGAAGAGATGCATGCTATTGAGAAAAATGATAAATGGCAATTAGTTCCACTTCTAAAAAACAAAGAGGTGATTGGTGTCAAATGGATTTACAAGGAAAAATATCATGCTGGTGGTTCCATGAAAAGACACAAAGCTAGACTAGTTGCCAAAGGATTTGCACAAATACCTTTAGTGGAATATTTAGAGACTCTTGCTCTAGCTGTTAGGTTGGATATAGTTAAAATTATATTATCTATTGCTTCTCAAAAAAAGTGGGTAGTCTATCATATGGATGTAGAATGAGCTTTCCTAAATGTTTACATTGATGAAGAGGTTTATGTGGATTAGCCTATTGGCTATGAAATTCTAGGAAAGGAACACTTGGTTTACAAGTTGAAAAAAACACTCTACAGGTTGAAGCAAGCACCATGTGCATGCTATGCACGAATTGATAGTTATTTCTTAAAGAAGGAAATTATTCAAAGTCCTTCAACACCAAGCCTCTATATCAAACATTTTGGTAATCATATTCTAATTATGTTCCTTTATGTTGATGATCTCATTTTTACAAGTAATAACCCATCTCTCATAGAGAAATTCAAAGAAGAAATGAAACAAGAATTTGAGATGTCAAATCTAGGACTTATGCATTATTTTCTTGGGGTAGAGGGGAAAAAAACAACTTTATGCTATATCCATTTCTCAAACCAAGTGTGTTGCTAATTTATTGAAGCGGTTTAGACTAATGTCATGCACAACATTTGCTACCACTATAGCCCTTGGTGAAAAGTTAACCAAGGATGATTGAAGTCCCCATGTGGATCTTATAATATATAGAAGTTTGGTTGGGAGCTTAATGTACCTTACTACAACAAGACTTGATATTATGTGTGTTTCAAAGTAAACTTTAAGAAAGTTTCCTCCAAAAATTGATATAAAATATTGGTCAATACTTCATTATTTTGAAAAAAACAAAATTATTTCTATTGGCAAATCTCTCAATTTTTTATTGTAAATATGATTAGTATTGGCTATTATTTTTGAATCGTAATTTTTTTTGTATAAAATATTAACAAATCTCAATATATATATAGGAAGTTCATTAATCACCATGGAATATTAAAAATCAAAATTAAACATTTTTTTACCTCATGGAATATTATAACAATCACTACATATACTTTAAATCAATAGTGAAAGCTAAATATTGGTGATATATCCCTAAAGTAATAATTATGATAATTATTGGTCAGTTCAATTTAATTTCTCCAATAATATATTATATTCAGGTGACTCAAATCTAATCATGTAACAAATATTGTGAAGAATAGTTGAGTTTAAATTTTTTAATAAAATAAATTATTGAGCAATTTTAAATATTCTAGAACTAAAATTTATAAAACTATGGTGATTTAGTTTGTATCAATCTTAAATTATTACCCAAATTACTAGCCAAAAAATTCTAAAATTAGCCAATTTGTGAATATTAACCACTAAAAAATACCTTGGTGTGTTGTGAGTCTCATCTCTTGGTTCATGCAAGATCTACATAAGTCTCATTAGCAAGCTACAAAAATAATCTTAAGGTATGTGAGTGGTACACACAAATTTGGCATTCATTGTTCTTTTAATGATAAGTTTTAGTTGGTTGGCCACATTGATTCTGATTGGGCTAGTTCAATGAATAATAAAATATTAACCTCTAGTTATGTTTTGTCACTTAGTTCTGGAGTTGTTTCACGGAGTAGTAAGAAGCATGGAATTATGGCTCTCTCTTCAATAGAAGTAGAATATATTGTAGTAGCAATAGTTATTTGTTAAACAATATGAATTTGAAGGATTTTCAAAGATCTTTATTTCATTCAAGAACATCCTACAACTTATTTTTGTGATAACAATCATGCCATTGCAATGACCAAGAATCCATTTTTTCATGCTAGTTCGAAGCATATTGAAATCCACCATCACTTCATTTGATATTTGGTTCAAAATGGTACAATGGAGTTATAGTTTTTTCCAACTTCTAAAAAATTTGTTGATCTCTTCACCAAAGCTCTCACTACATCCAGTTTTACTACCTTGAGAGCTCAACTTAGCCACATTCCCATTGTTCATGCAATGTGAGATTGAAGGCATGTGTTCTACATTCTTGGAACATGTAGCACTCACCAATCAAGAATGCATGCCTTTTATTCATGCAATTATCACTCACCACTCATTCATTCACAATATGAAGTGTGTGCATTGATCTTAATTTAGATTGTTTTATTCATGCTTAATAAATTTTCATGTTGTAGTTAATTTCGTAGACATCATTTTTTAAATTATTTTCTAATTAGTTTGCATAGTATGCATAATTGTTGTATCATAAAATTTATTTACATGTTATTTTTTAGGATTTTTTATGTAGTTAACTTTGACTTATTTCATCAGAGTACAAGGTTGAGACTTTTAGTTTTTCTTTATAATGTACTCTTGAATTTCAGAGCATAAATTAAATAAAACCAATTTTTTTTATTCTAATTTTGGTTGTTCATTGTTTATGCTTTGTTTTTTATTTCTTTGATTAAAAATATAGCATAAGAGATTTTATTTTAGATCTTCATGCCTATGCAAGGGTGATAATGGTTTCTAAGATTTTAGTTGTGCATAGTTTTTGTGCATTGACACTAGTATCTTACAAAGTTTGGCCAGTTTTGACATTCTTTAGATGGAGGTTTTTCCAAAGACCAATTTGTATGATTCACAATATTCTTCCTATTTGATGTGGAATTTATCTTGTATGGTGGGCCTTTCAATAGGGGTGTATGTTCTATCAATGTGTAGTCATGGGTCTATGTGGATTGTGGGGCCTGGATTTTGTAGACCAAGTGCATGATGTGGCATCATTGGCATGCATCATTGTTTATTCGTGTATGCAATTTTGGTCTTGGATTGGAATATAGGAAAGATAATTAGTAATGATGGCATTGTATATAATATCATAGTTTATAAAACATCAAACTTTGATAATTGATTCATTAATTTTCTTTTTTTAGTAATACAATATCTTGTGGCTATGTAGGTCTACCATATAACCTATTTTATTGCAAACCTAGAGTCATAAGGGTTTTCTCCATTCTCATGGATTTTAGACTAGAATTATGTAAATATTATTTATCCTTCTATCTTATTTTTTCTTCTTATAATATAAAATGATTGGACTATTTATTTATAGGCTTCTTACCTCTATGAGCCTTTAAACCAACATTGATATAAATATAGTATATGTGGCTTGCAACATTTTCTAGATAGAAAGAAAAAATTATTTGGTAAATATTAGCCACTACATGGCACTTGTTGTTATTGAGATAGAAAGAGTTTTCTAACTCTTCACATTTATATTATAAATAGTTAATTTTGTTAAATAAAATAGGGTAGTGGCTTCTTAATGGCTTTATAATAATGAGGTAGAAAATTACCCTACATGTACTCTAAACACAATTGAGTTTGATGGAGTACAAATAAGATCAAGAAAGGCTCTTAAAGGACATATTATCAAAAAGGTCAATGGAGAACCTAAAGAAAAACTAGAAAAAGAGCCTCCCTCTCTTGATCATTTTATCCCTTAAACTAAACCTAAGGATATGACACATGCAGAGTTTGTTCTTTTGAATGAGTTATGTCATGTTAATATTAAGATTCCTCCTTTGCATCTTATCAAGGACATCTCAATTTATAATAAAATAGTTTGAGAACTATGCACCCAACATTAGGATACGGAGGATTCAAAAATTGTTCAAGTTATTGGACAATTAAAAGACTTAATGTTGGGGAACATATCTATTCAAAAGTATGTACATCCTAGAAGCCTAATTATATAGGTAAACATAAGTAAGATTGTTATTCCTAAAACACTTGTGGATTTAGGTATTACAATTAATGTACTAAGTAATGAGACAAGAAACAAGTTATCCCTTGATGGGCTTAGAAATACACCCACAAGGTTTCAAATGACTGATAGGTTATTAGAGAAACTTGAAGGGGTTATATAAGATGTCTTCCTCTCCATTTAATCTTGGGATTATCCAATCTACTTTATGATTTTACAACCTAAAGTTAAGTTGGGGTTATCCTTTAATCTTAGGGAGACCTTGGTTAGCAACAAAAAATGCCTATGTTTATTGTAGGTCAGACAGTGTGGTTATCTCTAATAGAGAGAAAACTAAATTGTTATCACTTTACCCCCCTACTCAACCCTTGTTAGAAACACAATATCCTATTTAGATTGATATTGATCTAGAATACTCTTTGCTGATCCTTACCATCGAATAACCACAACATGTTTAGGAAACTATAGAAGATAATATTCTTTCTAACTTTCTTCAAAATAGGTATGATTCCAATGACCTCCTAGAAACTATGGATTTTCCTTATTAAGTATCTATGAATTTCTCTTTTAGGAATTTTCATGTGCTAGGAAGTTCTCGATCTATCCAAAATTTCCTCATATTACACTAGTTATTACCCGACCAATATTTGTACAATCAACTATTACCTCTAGACAAACTAAATTTACCCCAAGAAGCTAGTTTTGATATCCCTACATCATTAGAGCCAATGGAGATTCTCCCAAGGTGTACCCTTAACATTAACCCACAACTAAAATCAACTCAAATAAAGGATCCCTTAACCATGCTCAAGAAACATAAAGATGCATACACTTTGGAGTATTGAGATATGTATGGTATCCATCTAGATACATGTACCCACCATATCCATATAGAAGGAGGGATTCATCCTGTTAAACAACCACAATGAAGACTTAATCCTGCACTATGAAATATAGTCAAAGAGGAACACCAAAAATTGTTGAATGCTAGGTTAATTAATCCTATCTTAGATAGTAGGTGGGTATCTAATGTGGTTTTAGTACCAAACCAGATGGTGAGTGGTGCATTTGTGTGGATTATAGAGCATTAAATATGGAAATTAAAAAGGATCACTTTCCTTTACCATTTATTGTGTTGGAGTTTTAAAACTACTGAGCAATAGAGGGCCTCAATACCAAAATGAAAATACTTATGCAACCTAAGGATTAGCCATTTCCTATTTTTAGTTACACATGCAAACCATTTGGATCCAACATCAACAAAACCAAGAATGGTTTCCTTCTCTTCAGGCTCTGCAAGACCAAGGTGGGTATACCTAAGGGATGACTCAATCTAAATGTTGCTATAACGACACTATCTTAGTTTCATTTTGATTCTCATCCTCAATCCATAATCACACAACTAATGGTGATATTTTAAACATAATACATCCCATATAACAGATTTGGTCATAAAATCTTCTGTAGATTTGCAAGTATTCTTTGCAATAGTGGCTAACTAAGGCTAGAATATTTCATGCAAAAAAGTATTGACCAACTTTGAAGATCTTCAGGAAATAAAAGTAAAATTGATTTTAAACTTTGCATTTGATACCCATTTATAATCTATTTCAGTTTTAGTTGAATCAATTTGACCAATGCCTAATCCATTGGGTTTCAGAGTCTACTACATATCTATAGATCTAATTTGTTGCATTACAACAAATATTATCAAAAATTCTTACTAGAATCAATCATTCACAACATCCTTCTCATTACTATAGTAACCTTATCAAATTCATCAAAGCATTTTCTCAATTCATTGAACTAATAGCAATGATGGAAAGATATACAACCTAAATGATTGCATTCAATTTCACAAGTTTTACTCATACAACATCAAGATGACTAAGTAACCAAAAGGAGACAAAATTTAGAAAGAATTGATATGGGCACAACTCATAATTTGTATTCATCTTCTTTGAAAATTGTATACAGTTTGTAGTAAACTCAGAATGACCATAGGAAGAAACACAAAGATCATTCTTTATTAATGTATTCCCATAAAATTACAAAGAAAATACATTATAAAGCTTTTTCAAATTACTTGGACCAAAAATTGACTAAATATGACTAAAAGCATTAGAAATTAGACCCTTGTTCCAGCCCTAGGTTCTCACTTAAATATGTCAGACGCAACAAGCTTCAAGCATGGAAAACTTGACAAGTGTCTTTTATAAGAGATATTGACATACACCTATCACAAAATGACAAAAATGTGAGTAAAAAAATATTTATAAATCAAACATTCCTTTTTGTGGGTCTGCTTATGTCACATCCTCTAATTTTGTTGATTTGGTCACTACTCTAATTCATTCATGTATGCAACTACCAAGCTAGCCAATGATAAAATTTGTTCTGATGATTGTAGGTTAATCTCCATCCATGGGTTTTTTCCATCTCCATCCTATATTATGGGAGTAACTTCTACTTTTCTTCCTTCTTTGGTTGTGTCAATGTCCTATGGGCCCAGGCCTGCGACTTAAAGTGACTGATCATTCTTGTCTTCTTCTTCCTGTTGGCTTTGTGCAATGATGGTGTCAATGATTTGGATTCATCACCTTGCACCTCATCACTGTCAATTTCATTTTCCTCAAATTGTTTGTCAAGGGCTATTTCTACCATCCATTTGTCAAACAAGGTGTCATCTAGCCAATTGAACTATAGAATATCATGTTTCCTTTTGATAATGTATTCTACCTTCCTATTAATATCAACAAAATCTTGTTTTAAGGAATCAAAGAAGGGTTTTCACTATCTCTTCAGTTTTGGTAGCCCACCAGGCATGCCTTGTCTCATTTACAATTCTATTCATCCTTCAACAAAATATATCGTCAAGTTCTTTTGCCCATTCATCTTTATTTTTCAAATTATTTCTCCTATCTAGGACACGCGGAAACAAACTAAACTTTTGGCTCTTGTACTTGTTCAAGTAGCCTACTATTATTCTCTATAAATGAATCCTCCTATTATCAAAATTAGAAAGATTAGAAACAATATAAAAGGTTTTTTAAATTGATCATAAGATTTTTTTATGATAGAGTAACATAAAAATGTCATTTCTTTCTCCCTTCTCACCCATTTATTCACAATAGGCTTTAAAGCCTCATCATTGGCTTTCAACTCCTCCCAAATACTGATCACCCTAGCCAACTGATCATGAATTAGTGACCATTCAACTTTTTCCCCCTAATATGTGAGACCTTTTCTTAATTTATCTTCATATTTTTCCTCCAATTCCACATGTAGGTCCCGCAGTTTACTCTTTTCTTCTTCAAAATCTTCAGCAGTGTAGTACTATGGCCTTTGGGGTGTATCTGGTATTTCTATGAGATGAGTGGATTTGGAGGGTTCTGTTGGGTGATGCGACGCGCTCCCCTACCCACAGGTGGTTAATTATGTGGTGTTCCATGTTCACTAATAGTCATGGCTTTTGGTGTAACGGCAAGTGGGCCCCACAATTGGTATCAGAGCCTGGTTTTGGCTTGGTCATGGGTTCAAATCTCCCCGGTACCTTCCTGACCCACGTAAGCACTTGGTATACGCATCGAGGGGAAGATTTTTTGGTGATGTGACACGCTCCCCTACCCACAGGTGGTTAATTATGTGGTGTTCCATGTTCACTAAATGTCATGGCTTTTGGCACAACGGCAAATGGGCCCTACAGGTTCAACTGGGGGGTGAGGGTATGTTATTCTTGGTGTTTTTGACCTCCCCATTAGCTTGTTTTCAAGCTCAATCCTCTTTTTAACCTCTTTATTGTAGGCCTCAAGAAGTGTTTCATATTTGCTCTGCAATTCAAACATGGTCTGTTCTTCTTTCTTAGTAGTGGACAAAAAAAATTAGGATGAGTCCACATTCCAATATGCTACTTGTACATGAGAGGTATCAACAACTATCCTTACAAATATGTTTCCCATCAACCCAGAGTCATCTAGTAGTGATAGTGTGGCTCTAGACCCTCTTCTTAATGACTAGCTAACTAATGTAGTTTGATCCTCAACAAAGGTAGTACCTTGGAAATCCTTTTTACTCTAATCTTGCAAATTGAATTTATTTGAAACATAATTGAAAACTAAGGCATCAGCAATGTCCCAATCTGGTAACAACAAAATGTTAGATGCCTTCAGCATTTGTCCTCCCTCTTCAGGGCTTATATTCAGAAACTCTCTTATCATTTCTTCTTTTGTTTGGTTCTCAATGGAGGCTTCATCCATTTTTGGATGCTCTATTTTTACCCTTTTACATCTTTCTTCAAAATTATTCATGTTTATCCTCCATGCAAATTGTTGGAAAGCCCTAGATTTTACAAAACTATCATCAACTAAAAATTGATGACTTGCCTATTCTAATACATGGTCCAATTCCTTGCCTTCAAAGTTAGCTATTGTCAGATCCAAACTTGGTGGAGGAGGTTCTTGAGGGTTTCCCTCTTCTAACTCTACTTGAGTAATAAAAATGCCTCCCTATGATCCAATCTTCTCAATTTTCTCACCAGTGAGCTACTCTCCTTCAATCCTTAAAGGGGATTGAGTGGGTGAATATTCCTAAAATTGAGGGCTCTTTTTGTGCATTACCTTATGCCTCTTGAGAGAAGGTTCATCAGGTCTCTCCTCTTGGACAACACTAGTTGATCCTATTATTTGTTTGCCTTTATCCACAAGAGGCCTTTTATTCTGAATCACAGTATAACCTAGTTTCTTTTGAACAATTATTTGACTAGATCCTATACTAGGAGTGAAAGCCAACCTCCTCATGACCTCTCTGGCCTTATCAGGATAAGAATCAATGAAAAATTGTTTCTTCTCATTCATAGCTTCTATTATTTCAAGGAAGGTATTCATGAGCTTATTTATTTTATCACCCTCTATATTAGCATTATCTAGAGGACCATATTTCTAATCAAAACAATGAATAAATTCTAAAACTCGGGAATAAACTCTCCATTTTTCCTTTTTAGTTTTCTGTTCCTGCAATGAGAATTCATTCCTTATAATGTCCTCTAGATAATATGAATCATGTTTGACCTATCCCAACTTAATCCTATACCTCAAGGTTTGATTAAAGAATCCCTCAGAATCACAAAAATGGTGATGGGAGATAGCCATCATATACTGATCCAAAATTTTATGTAAAAAGATCCAACCTCCTTTGGTGATCAAAAATTGGTGTGCCATAGTGAAAGTAGGAAAAATGGACCCCAGTGACCTTTTCAGTAGAAACATCTCCTCCACTCCTCCTAACTACCACAAAATTTTAGCCATTCCTAATTTTAAAGGTACTTGGTAGGGAAAAACATGAGGACTCCCCCTAAAACCATAGATTCTAAAAATAGTAGAAACTGAGTAAGGAATGATATCTCCCCAATTGTGTGAAACTTTCAAGTTATGGGGGTTTTCCATAGGCTTGAGGAGGTTCATTAATGCCTTAAGGATCCTGGGATTATCACTCAATATGAGGCATCTCAATTTAGAAGCAAAATACCTATCAAATTTGACAAAACTAGCATTATTTGCATCCCAGGTCATATCTGCACTCCACAACTGGACTAGCAGTGCTTCTCGATTCTCCTCTTTGTTCAATTCCATCTCTTTACCAAAATATGCCACCCCTTTAAATAAGAACATATGCATCAACAAAGAATAGTGCTCAAAGGTCTTCTCCACTTTGCCTTTGGCGATCCCAACCAAACCAACATGGATTTCTTTGGCCAAAAAGGAGGCAAAATCAAAGATAGCATCTACACCAAAAGAGGCAATTTGAACAATCATATACATAAATCCAATGGGCATGAAATCCTACTCATCCTCACCAAAAACATGACACAAGGTCCTATATATCTCTATGGCTAAGGAAGTGAAAAGACTCTTCTTAAAAGGTTCCCTAGAGGCTGCAGTGATTACTAGCAGAGTTCTAATTATGCCAATGTGTGCCCTTAGTGCACCTCCCCTAATCAATTCCCTTTTTTCCTTGTATTCATTTTCTAATTCTAACAAATTAATTGGCACATGATAATCTAACAATGACTCTAGATAAAAAACCTTCCTAATTTCCTCAAGACTAATTGAGATCAGAGGCACACCGTTAGTTCTTCTCACCACCCTAACAGCTTGGTCATAATTCTTGGCAATGGCTTCAAGCAAGTCATAATCCATGAAAAATCTTGGAACTAAGAGCTTTCCCAAACTGAAATTCTAGACTTCAGCATGAGGGGCAAACAAATTCCTCTCTAAAAACCATTTTTTGAATAAAACAAGACTACTTTGTGAATTGTTGCATCCCTAATCCAATTCCCTTTATCATATAGGCCATCAACAATCTTAAGCCTAGGGTTTAAGGAAATTAACTTCTTAACTTGTGTAGGTTCAATAGTGGATTCAGGGAGTAATTCCAGCAAATCATCATTAACATTCCTATCCATATAATTTGCTTGCCTAGAAAATGCTTTCTTAGGAGGCATCTTGACTATATTTTATGAGGATTAGAAAGCTACAAAGGTTATAATATGAGTACTTACCTAATTTACCCAAATTATTCTTCTTCAAACCTCTTTAGTAACTCCTAGACAACTATCACAATATCATTAGTAGGCTCTGTGCTCAAGAAACATGAAACTTTTGTTTGTGTAAGACTGGAAATGGTAAAATTCCTTATATTATTCTCTGTTTTCTCACACGTAAAGCTTTCATTCATCATAAATGTATAGAATTTAAAAATAGGGTGGCATCATATTTCCTTTTGAATTTGTGCCATTGATCTTTGAAAAAATCCTACGATCTAGGAAAGAAAACTAGGCTGACTCATCCTTCCCCTAACACACTAGTAGTCAAACCAATAAACAAATTCCACCTATACCTTTCCTTCAATGTTGGCATTTTAGTCCAATCCCACTGATGATTGGGGACATGTGTCATCATGTCACGACCTTGCTATGTATAACTTTCAAGCACATTGCTATGGCAAGATAGCAACAAACATTGATGTTACTTTGATCATGTGGTAGATATTTGACATGAATCTTACAAGGAATATGGTGGGTCCCTCATTCACTAACTTGCTATACATAATCTCTGTGAAACTCTTCATAGTGAGATAGTGATAGTCATAGATTTGAAGTTGATCTAAGGGAATGGAAATTTCATGAATCTTTTAAGCTATGGTGGGACCCTTACTTGCTACCTTGCTATACCTAATAAGTTCACATCTTTTCATAATGAAATAGTGAGTATCGTTGATCCACACTTGATCTGATGATCAGGATCCTTCACATGTTTTCTGCATCGGGCATGGGTCCAAGTCACTGCTAATGCTGAGCTGGCTTAACATGCTGGCATATGTATATTTTATTTTAAGTTCCCATGATATCACTCCCCCTCTTTTTTGCCACATTTTTTTTTTTAGCTAGGTTGCTACTTTGCTATCGATGAAAATCACTGACATTTAGGTAGCAATGTAGCAACTTCTGGCAACCAAGGCTAATTCGATTCTCATGGAAATAAAAGCATATTTGTAAGATATCTTCCTTGGGATCCCCAAAATCACTACCCTTTTTAAGAAAACATCGCCTCTTATAATATCCAAGCACTCACCATGTCACTATAGGAAAAATGATGATTTTTTGGTTGTGAAGTAGCAACCTCTAGTGAATAACAAATTCTAGTGATGGAGAACATGTAACACAATAATTGAAACTTCAATAATTAATATTATTGTTAGAGAGGATGGTTGTGCATAATTATGAAATTACATGGTGAACACCACAGTCACATCAATGTTTAAAAACAAATCTGGCCACTTTCTTTAAATTCTAAGCACTCGCCATATTGCTACCAAGAAAATTGATGATTTTCTGGTTGTGAAGTAGTGACTCACCAGAATATCTTAGGTTCTAATGATATCCCTTGCGAATTTTTTTCAAATTGATACACTCTTTTGGCACTGGACCATGTTATCAGTATTATGATAGAATTTTTTGATGGTCACTACATCACTAAGGTAAATAGCATCACAACTTTTCATAGCGAGTATGTGACATCTGTTGATCCAAACAAGATCCAATGGTGGGATGAAACCTTTACAAAAAGACATAACAATGACTTCGAAGTAGGCAGGAAAGAATATTTGACCACTTTTAAAAGACTTCATGCCCAGATAAATTTAAAAGGGCAAGACCTAAGGTTTTTAACAAATTTTAAAAGATATCAAAAATACAAGTCCCAAAACTTGAGACCCTAGGATCAAATAAAGGACTCACATCTAATTTTTTACCATGATTTTAAGACAAGTTACTACGTAAATAATCAAACAAACATATTGATCACATTTTTTATTCTCTTTTAGGGTATTATTTTTCTATCTTGGATGGAGTAGAGAATATAACGACATTTGCATTTCTTTAGAGGATCAAGATAACACCACCTTCATGTGTATATGGGGTAATTTTTCCTACAATGTTCTTCCTTTTGGACTATGTAATGATCAAAGCCTTCTTGGAACTTAGGTGTCCAAGAGAAGACAACATCCTTCACTAAAATAGAAAACAAAGGAGACATAATTTTTCTGAAGTTTTGAATAAATATATGATAGTATCTTGTATGACCAAGAAAACTCCTAACATCTTTTTGAGTAAAAGGCATGGGGAGGTCTTGAATGATTTGGATATTTTTGGGATCAACTTGGATGTCTTTTGATAAAAATAGATGGCCTAAAATAATTTCTTCAGTCATTAACATGTGACACTTTTCACCACTCGAGGAAAGATTAGTATCTAAACACCTTTTAAGAACTTTTTCTAAATTATTCTTAGCTACTTCAAAGGTATTACCATGTACATTGAAATAATCCATATAAAATTTGACATAAAAGTTAACTAAATGAGAAACTATAATTAATACTATCCTCTCAAATGTGGTTGGAATATAGCATCAAATGGAAAGGAAAACTTATAGAAGATCATCATGGATGACAAGGGAGGAGTTAATTGTCTAGGTTCTCCTCCTAACTTTTGAGATGTGATAAGGTTTCTTAAATTACCTTAGGTGTCTAATGTGTGAGAATCTTGGGTATAAGGGAAATCTTGCATCATCAAAAAAATTTCCATTTTTGTCTTTACAGTAAAGGTTATTTTAGTGGAGAGGTTCTATTTGTGGAAGCTTACTATTTTTAGTAAGCTAGTAATATTATCTCAAAATGTTCTAATTTTTCAAGTGAAGGAGTTTCATTATCATATCTTCTGTATTGGTGAAGTTATTACAGATTTTTGGTATGAACTTTTGGTGTTAAAACTTTTAGCTCAATTTTGATGGTGCTAGAGGCTCTAAAACAAGGTCAAACCTCAACTAATGAATTCTTACACAATTATTTGATATAGCATAGGATTTTTCATTTCTAAAAAGGGCTTATAAAAGCCAATCAGGTCAATAGTTTAAAACTTATGGTCTTCAAACATTGGACTACCTCAAAATTTGGAAAATATAGCTTGTCATGATTTTAAGTTGATTTTATGTAATAAAATAATATAATTTTAGTGTTGGTCAGCCCCAAGATTTAGGACTAAATGTTTAGAACCTTTCCACATGGTGAAAAACTTCTTATACAAAAAAGGCCTATAGGTTGTTTAGGGAAGTTTTAGGTGGTGGTTCATATTTATGTCTTGTTGAATATTGGAAGGAAGTTGCTCATGTGGATTTGCATATTGCCTTTCTAAAATTTATAATTTCATGATTTTAGAGATAATAAAAAAGCTCATATTGTGTTCTCACAAATTTTGTTGCTTCTCTATTTTTTAAATGTGTGTCATATTAAGGGAAGCACCCTTGATCAATACTATTTATATGGCTTAGGATGAGTTGTATAACTTTTTAGCTTAAACAAAATAATAAAATTATGGTTAAGTTACATTAAGGACATAACAGTTTGATGGTATTATTGCGAATCTATTTTTTTAAGGAAAAATGCAAATAGCATGTCATATAATATAAGATTAGTGAAGTTGTAATATAGCACTTATAATAGTTGATTTATTGTTGCAATATGATTTATGTCTCATCAAAGTTGTCATTGAAACATGTATGTGTCAACTTCATTTTGTATGTTATCATTGTCTTGCACTTGCCATAACACTATTGTCTCCCTACTATGTGAACTTAATTTAAACACCCTTATGCCCTTTCTAAATCATGTTTCCCTCTTTCATCTACACTTTGGGTTTCCTATCTAGCCTCTATTGGAGGCATAGGAAACTTTCCTTTCTCTCCCACAATTATTTTTTGGGGTCCTTTGATTCTCTTAAGGCTATTATTGGGGTTGATACTCTTGATCTACCTTATTTTCTAGTTAAATTTGAGGGGTCTTCCACCCATTTGGTTATTGCTAAGGTGACTACCACTATTGCTAATTAGATTTTTTGTCAGGTCCCTAATTATATTGTTGTGTGCTCTCCTAGAAGGAAATCATCTCCACTTCATTGTGATAAGACCTCCCTCCTAGTTGTTTGTGACCAAGAATTTGTGGAAATAAAGACTTCTAACAACATAAGGCTACTTTTCAAGATTTATAATCTCTGGCCTTTTGTTCTTGATGTTCAAATCTAGATTGTGACGTTCATGGAAACCTCTTTTGGCTAGTAAGATCAAGATTTCCCCAAATATCAAAGTATTTTCATTGGCACCTTTTCTTCTTTTAAGGGTATAATCTTGGTTTGTGAATGTTGCTAGCCTAGGGAGAGTGCTCTCTCTATTAAAGCCATTTAATACTACTAAACCTCTTACCAAACCATTGAGTGTGCAATAAAAATCTATTATTAGGGCAATAAAAATCTGTTAGTTGATTCTTTAAGGTGGATTTTTCTACTTCATATATAGTTCACTCTACCAAATTTCACATTGGCAGATGTTGCCATCTACTTGTCTCTTCATGGAGATGTATTTGTAATGGTTAGGAACAAACCTTGGAATCAACCATTGGATTGTGATGGCCTCACCTTTAAATGTCCTTATTTATTTCCTATTAGACACTTGCTTCAAATTGATTAATGTTATGTAAAAAGGCCCTACTTTTTGGTGAAATAATATTATCAGTTGTTACTTAACTATCAAGAACTCTTTGATTGACTATTCTTCACAAGATTCTAATTTGGTTCTTGCTTCTAGTGTGGCATTTGTGTCCTTAGGCCCATATTCCTCTTGATTTGTGTTCCACTATCCACAATTTCTCAACTACTCTCTTCTCATGTTGATAACCACCTTTTGTCTCATCCTCTTATTATTTTTCCTTTGGTTGATGATAGTCCTCCCATATGGTGATGTCATGATTCCCTTTAATGTGGGATCTTTGATGGTAGTATCACTTGGGTGGTTATTAGGAGGAAGAAATTGTTGACATATCAATCAATTTTTTTATTAGTGATACACACTTATTAAGATTGAATAGTCTACAATGTTCGTCATGTAATCTAGTAGCTACCAAGGATGCTAGTTCAAGAAGTGGGTGACTCCACCATTTTCAACTAGGTCTCCAAAGGAGAACTACAATTGCATTATCAAGATCACATTCAAATAGTTCCAAATGAAGCGTGACAAAGATCCAAATTAGTATTCAAGATACAAAAGTATCACTGGGGAAGATTGGTATCATTTATCACCAAGTTATCTTCTCTACCAAGTGAGGTCGGGTCATAGGCTCTACAGAGCAAGATTGAGAGTAACAGGACACACATGGTTACCGAGTCACAAAACCTTCATTGAGTAAACAATAGAATAGTGGATGATAGCCTATCAAGCATGATGTCAAGCATGATGTCAACACAACTACCTTCATATTGAGCATTAATGGAAAAACTTTTTTAAAAAAACATGAAATCATATTCATTTCTTACTATGAAATCTAACTGCCATTGTGAAGAAGTGATTTATAGTGTGATAAAGTGACTTCAAGAAAATTTGTAGAAAGTTATCAAGGTTTTCATAGTTTACTGAGTAAAATGGCATCAAGTAGCAATAAAGTAATCAGAGGGTTTGAGATGTTGGTTTGAGGAGTCAAGTGGAAAGCGTTAGATTTTAAACTTGTGCCCACGATTGTAGAAACCTTAGACCCCAGCGAAACTCAACCGCAAATTCCTCCAAAGGTACTCCTTATTAATGATATTTGTACTCATTTCAAGTGTTCTATTCAAGAAATTAGAACCATAGAAATAGATTATGCCCTAGGTGAATTATGTGTTAATGGAATTCTTAAACCTAGGCATAAGCATTTGGAAGACAAAGGTTTAACTCATATTCCTTACATGCCCAAAGGTTTTCAAATTAAATGGATTAGATACATTTTAAGCCAAGTGCATAATGGTCAACTATGGCTTGAGCAACTAGTTGTGATTACAAAGAAAATGATTCATTGCATCATTGGCCTCCCCATGCTCACCAAAGCCAAAATGACCAAAACCCTAGGTTGGGCTGAATTAGAAATGAAAACCCTAGCAAAATCGGATGTTGGAGGAATGAAAATTAGTAGTGTAACTGATGTAGAGCTGAAATTTAGGATTCATGTCATAGGACATAAGATATATAGTTCAAGCCTTCTCAATAGTGTATCCTATGATTTGGCTTACAAAGTGGTGAAAAATAACTTGTCTTATGATCTCCCTAAGTTTTTGTAAAGGAAATTCAACAAGAATATGGAGAGAATTAGGACATCCAAGAACAACCCCTATAAATTTGATTCACTCTTGACTTGTTTGTTCTTTTATGTTTAGACGTTCTTCCCTTCCAAAGGAACGGTAGTATGGAGAAAAGATGTGTTTGTATTATATCAAATAAATGAATACATTACAAAAATGGGAGAGAACTATGTTAGCATTATGGACAACTACTTAAAAGTGTTCAAAGAGAAAATGAATAATAGGTTCAAAATACATAAGAAGTTAGTTGAGGATTACAAAGATGATATGTGCTTTATGGTTGATTGTGACAGAGTTTACATCCAGGTAGTGAAGCCCATAATTGTATGGGTAAAACCTCTTCCTTATGAGGTGATTATTGATTAAGCAAAGAATATTATTGAGGCTCTAATTAATGAACCTATTAATCCAAAGGAACCATATTTTGGAAACTATGATGAGGCCAAGGAAAGGATAGAACTGGAGATAAAACTCCTTCAGGTAGTTAATAAGGGAAACAGGAGGATAGCTAAACTAAAATCTAGCACACCTCTCATGTCAACTAAAGAAAAAGGAGAAGATGTAGAAGAGGTAGAAGATGAAGAGGAATATAAAAAGTAATAAGAACCTATGAATAATAAAGGCAAGGTGATCATCACCAAGCCACCTAAGCCATCCACTACAGTCTTTACAAGAAGGTCTAGGAAGAAAGGCAGTGATATTATCCTTAGCAAATTGCCTCCCACCTTCTAGGAATAATTGAAACAAATGGAATAAGGTGAGGTATAACAAACTTCAAATCTTTGAAGTATGAAATAAGGAAAGAGGCAGAGAACAAACAGGTTGAAGAATTGGTGTTGACAAAAATGGGAAAATGAAAGTATTCACTAGATCAGATAGCTTCTCAAATCTCCAATGAATTATTAGAGAAAATAAAGACAATATGGGACTTTGCAATGAAAACAACAAAAGACATTTATTCATAAACCCTTATTTAGTTACTACTAAGCATGAAAAATGCTAAGGTAAAAGAGTCTTTGAAGAAAAATGATGATAAAATGACTCTTAGGTTCAATACATGATTATTTTTTATCAAAGATATAGAGCATGTGGTTAAGAATGCCACAAACATGTGGAAAAATGTCTATCATCTTCACAATCCAAGTGAACATCTAGTGGAAATAAAAGATGATGGTGATGATGACAGTGATAATGATGAAGAAGAAACATACCGAGCCTACACATTTTGACAATGAGGAAGGTGAAGAAGATAAACAGGAGGAAGCTACCAAGGAAGATAAAGAAGTTGATGATGAGACTAACCCAATGATGATAGAAGCTATAGTCATTGCCTCACTTCCTCACTCTCCAAGAAAACCAGTAACTGTATCAAGCTTGAAGATAGCTTCAACAAGTTTGATTGTGATAACCACAGACACTTCAAATGTCCAATCACTCTTTGCTCCCATTCAACTCAATGTGTCTATAGCATAAGTGACTTCCACTTCATCTACCAAGCTGCAACCTCTCACTTCTTTATCTACCAAGTCACTAGTCATGAATATAGTGTCTTCTACAATTTTGAGCTCTTCAATAGTAAGTACTTTAGTTTTGGATACTACAGTTTTGTCTACTTCAGTTTTGGATACTTCAGTTATGAATTCTTTAGTTTTGGATTCAACAAGCATTCCTATTAGTATTCCATTGGTTAGTACTATATCAACCTTCACCACAAGTCCTAGTATATCTACAATTGTTTCCATCCTAGATACAAAAGCATTAGGTACAAGGACAATCGAACCTAAGACTCAACTAAGTACAAGACTTTTGGGTAGAGGAAAGGAGATAGATGAGGACATAGACTTAGATGAGAAAATATAAATTCCCAAATAGGACATTGATAATCTTATAGTGGACCAAATGCACATAGTTGGTGAACTCCTCCAGAAGAAAGCCAAGCAGCAAAAATTGAGAGAAGAAAGAGATAGAGAGTATAAGATTATTGATGATGCTAAAAACATTTTGTCTAAAGCAATAGGTATTGAGGTAGATTCTTCTCAACCTATTTTGTTGCAATTAGTAGAAGCAGTCCAAAAGTTCAATGAGGAAACTAGTAGATAGGATAAGTTAAATGAGAAAGCTAAAAATAAATTTGACAATAAAGTGCTTGAGCACATTTCTCAAAAAATTGCTATCAGTCAAGTTGAGCTTTTGTCAATTTTTCCCAATCTTGAATCATCTTGCACCAATGTGACATCACTTTTTGTGAAGCTGTGTGATGTTTTCAAGTTCACTAATAAAATAAAGAGAAAACTATCAAAAAATGATGAGGATCAGAAAGCCAATGCTCATCAGTTGCAACTTGACCATAGTTCAAGCTCTACACATCACATGAAGATCAGATTTTTGTCAGACATGTAGGCAGAATTATTAAGAGAAGAAGCAAGGATCCAGTCATCACTAATTGATATTCAGAATATCATCCTTCCTATCATGGGTACAATGCAAAAACATATTTTTTACTCAAAAATCTTGATCCATAACAATAACTTCTCTATTGCACATCACATGATAGAACTCTCTACAAAAGTACAAATTGCTCTACATACATGCAAGATTTTGTAAGAAAAATGGGATGAAACACTGACACTTATTCTTAAGGTGCATTCTAATTTTTTATCTCATATTACTATCTCCATGTAGATAAGTTCTGAATAAATCTTTGGCATTATTGTCAAAAAGGGGGAGATTATTGTTGAGACACATGGTATGCTATATATAAACACATAGTATAGCAAAGAAACATGCTATGAGAAGAATGTACATAATAGATTATGTATAATATACCTTACAAAGATAAATTTTGAAAAATCTCAAAATAGTATATTCTACGGAGCTAGTATCACATGGTGATGTATATAAGATTTTGGCTGATAAGTCTTTTTGTCACTAATTCCAAAGGGGGAGATTGTTGACATATCAGTCAAGTTTGTTATTAGTGGCACACACTTATTTAGATTTTGTATGGCTATCGAGCTCATTGAATAGTCTATTGTGTTTTCTATGTAATCCAATAGCTATTGAGCATTTTAGTGGTTACCAAGTATATTTAGTTAGTTTGAAGCCCAATAGTTCAAACTAAGTGGATTCAATCTAGTAGTTCAACCTGAGTAGTTCAGTGGTTACTGAGCATTGTAGTTTCTACTGAGTTTGTAGTTCATGTAATGTGAAGCTAGTGTAAATTGAGCTTATGTTTTTACTAAGTGATTCAATTTATGACAAGTTACATAGTATCTACCGAGTCACCAGTGCTGATCGAGTTCAAGAGTACTTTGAAGTGATTAGTATGCACCAAGCCTCTATGTCTACCAAGTGCATGATAATGTCGAGTAATGATAGTGTGTTTCAAGTATCAAAACTTCACCAAGTCAGTCTTTAGAACCCAAGTGTCATCATTTGGGCCAACTTTGTAATATTAGTGTTAACCTATATGATGGCTGACTTTGTAATTTTTTAATTTGGATTGGCATATATATGTAATGTATTGTACCACATCCATATGAAAAAATAAAAATCATGTAAGAATGCAAATATGAATATTTGAAGCCAAGCAATAGATAAATAGTGAATTGTGAAGGCCATATCAAAAGAGGAGCAACAAAGACATATTCATCATAGAAAGGTGATCAATACATTTAAAGAATCTCTGTCAATAATCTAGTTGTAATTCAGAGATCTTCTATTTCATCCTAATAGGTGAACCAGTCAAAATCCTTTCACAAGGTAGACTTAACAATCTTTCTTAAATCTCTTAATAGAGTGCATACTTCATTGTGTGTTTGTAAAACCTCTAAAAAGGCAGACCTAGCACTCCTAATTTCTCCTAATAGGGTAAATCATTAGAAGTGATCATTGTAAGCCTTAATAGGCCAACTTTATGCTGTAGTATTGAAGTTTTGTAGGTTTCATCCCCACCCCAGTTTCACTTTCTATTTGGAAGGTTTTTGGGTCACCAAATCATTATGTTCAAGTGTTGTGGATGCTTTTATATTTTTAGTTTCACATGCATGCAATTAGATCAATTGTGATAAATTAAATGTTAAGTGGTTTATCATATTCAAAATTGAAATTGGTGTAGAAATTTTAGAAGTTACTAATTTACCCCTCCCCTCTTAGTAATTGTGCATAGTCTTGAATACTTCCAATAGAAATATCCTTTCATTCTCTTTTTCTATTATGAAAGAGAGATCATTAGTAAATGATTGGACATCTCTCTTATTGTTATGGTCCTGGTGGGTAGCCTTCACTAGAACCTTGGGGTTTTGGTGCAATGGTTTGTACCATGTGGTATCACATCCTCCACATAGGTTCAAGTCCTAGAGTGAGTGGCAACATCAGAATTGCAGTGTTTGTCTGGGGCTCATACAGCCAGGTAGAGCTCCCACCATAAGGGCACACATCCGGCCTAGATTATGGACTATAAAGCATGGTGGGATGTTATGATCCTAGTGGGTGGTCTTCACTAGCACCTTGAGGTTTTTGTGCAATGGTTTGTACCACTTGTTGATTGTCTTTGAATCGAGAACTTTGATTGATCTTACTTAGTTTACCCAATCTCACTACTTGTGAGACTTATCTTTTTTGTCTCAATGATTGTGTTTGTTAAAAGTTTGCACACTTCCCACTTTTTTTAATTGAAACCTTTTTTGTGCATATACTAGCTTAGGTAGGTTGACCTAAGAACTCCATCATCAATTAAAATATTAAAACTTAGATCATAAGCTCACAAAGAACAACATGTGACAAAAAAATTGTTGCTATTGAAGCATTCACTTTGTTAGTTCTATTACCAAAAACATAAAATAATGACTACAAATTACAAAAAATAAATTACCTTTGTTGAATCTTGGCTCAACAATTTTGAGAGTTGGAAGACATGCAAATCAATGCACAAAAACAAAGATGTTTGAATATTTGTAATTTCATTTGTATGCATATCCCAAAGACAACCTTTGCTCTCCTTGTTTAATGCATCATATGGCATAACCAAAATATAATGTTTTTTATCGACATGTTTATACATTAATGATGCAGTTGCAAGCATTTTGTTAGAGGGGATTAGTAAGATTTTAATGTGAAATGGATATCTTTTATTTTCCCAAGTTGAATGCTCTAAGGTAAAAAGTAAATCTTAAATATTATAAATAGAATGAAACCTTATAATTATTCTCCTTCAAGATGCTAAATGTGATTTTTTTGCACTTGAGGGCCATTTTCATTTTACAATACTTGAGGAAAAATGTTGTCATAAATGCCACATTTAGAAAATAACCCTATGAAATAGATAGTATAAAATAGCCATTATGAGTGAAATTGCATAGGCCTGGTGGGTAATTTGAGAGAGAGCTTTGCAACCATAGTACTGCTAGGGTAATGTGGTTTCTCCACTAGAAGTCATACTTGTAGAGCCTCATTGTGACTACTATGTGTCCTTTCCTTTTTACTCTAGTTTTTTTTTGTTGTTGTGTTATCATTTGGTTCTAAGTTTGTGATGAAGGGTATTCCCATTAATACTATAAACCCATAATAGAAATAAAGAAACAATAGAAAATGCAAGAACAAAATATAGGCTTTCTAATATCATTTCCAATGTGGAATTATAGAATTTAGAAGTACAATATGCTGACCGACATGGGCACCTTCATTACAAAAATCTATAAGACAAAGTTACAAACTATCACCCAAAGCTACCTAGAACTGTCCTAAAAAACCCTATGAGCCTTTCTTAAATAGACAATTTTATGCCACTCGAGAAGGTTCCATAAATTAACTATTAAGGCCAAAAAACCCCAAATTACATAAATTACATTTATTACATTAGAGTTGGCTCAAAAGAATTACAACCTTTATTTTATGACCATAAGTAAGGTAACCAAACTTCTAGAGACCATAACTCACAAATCGTAGCTCTGATTGACTATTATAACCACTTTTCAGAAAGGGAAGATCATGAACTATAGTGCATGAGAAGTAAAATACCACTCAACTAATGTTTGACCCCATTCTTGAGCCTCTAAAGCCTTCAAAGCTGAGCTCAAAGATATTTTTACAAAAGTTTCCACTAAAAATTTGCAATAACTTCTTTGATATGGAAGTTGGAGCCATGAGCTTTTTATGGTAGGCTTATAATTCTGAAATGAGCCTTCCTAAAAAAAATAAGAATATTCCATGCTTGTATGACAAACTTTCTAGAAATGGAAAGTTCCCAAAAATAGTAACCCCAATGTCTACTAGTATAGATTAAAATAGAAAAGCCTAAAACTAAAAAGATACAAGCTCAAATTAAAATATTTTTGGGTGATGCAAGATTTCCCTCACACCTAGGATGCTCCTGCATCAGACACCCAGGGTAATTTGAGAAGCGACTTCGTCACATCTTAGATGTTCAGAGGAAAACTAAGGCAGTTAACCTTCTCCCTTGCTAGCCATGATGAATCTTCTATTGTTTGTCCTTTCCATTTGACTAGGTACTCTTCATAGGTTTTGTTCCTTTGACTTCTACCAGTATGACTATCCAATATCTCCTCAATCTCCTTTATATCTAAAGTAGCTATTGGAATAATCCACTATTCTTCTATAATTGCATCTCTGTCACCAACTTCATAAAAATCTATCAAATCTTAAATGTTAAATACTAGTGAAATATTTAGTTCAACAAGCAACTCTACTTCACAGGCATTTTTAGAATCATGCCTTTTCACTATCTTGCATGATCCAATCTTCTTCATCTTCAGCTTATTATATGTACCCAGAAGAAAGCTATTCTTTCTCAAATCAACAATGACCTCATCTCCAATCTAAAATTCCATATAGCTGCTTTTCACATCTACCTTAGCCTTATACTATGTATTCATCTTTATTATGTGCTTCCTCACCCCCTCATGGATATTCTTCAAATGTTCAGCAAAATATTCTACTTGAACACTACTTATTTCTCCTTTATCCAACTAGCTCAATTCAAAAGCATTTATAAGACTCCTCCCATATACAATCAAGAATGGTGATTTACCAGTTCTCTTGTTGATGGAATTATTATATGAAAATTTTTCCCATGGTAAAATTAGATCCCATCCTTTTGGTTTGTCTCTAACCAAACATCTTAGCAAATTTTCCAAACTCCTACTCACCACTTCTATTTGTCCATTAGTCTGTGGATGAAGGAATGAACTAAACTTCAAATCTATCTTCAACTTCTTCTACAATGTACGCTAGAAATACCCAAAAATTTTGGTATCTTGATCTAAAACTATACTCTTTGGCAAACCATGTAGTCTCACCACTTCTCTAAAAAATAACTATGCTACATGAACATCATCACTAGTCTTCTCGTAAGGAATAAAATGTGTCATCTCTAAAAGCTGATCAACTACCACAAAAATAAAATCATGCCCTCACTGATTCCTTGGTAATCCAAGAACAAAATCAATGCTAACATCCTCCCACAGCTTCTTTGGTATACGTAATGTCTAATACAACCCTATATTCTACTTCACTCCTTTTTCCATCTGACATACTCTATAGCTTTGTACAAATTTCTTCACATCTTACTACAACTATGGCTAGTAATAATTCTTAACAACCAAAGCAATAGTCTTATCTCTCCCAAAGTGTCTAGCCAATCCTCTACTATGCTTCTCCTTGATGAAATTATCTCTCATTGAACTTCCTAGAATGTACAACTAGCTTCCTTTGAACAACATACTATCCTAGATCATAAAATCCAACCACTTTTTCCTATCGAGTGTAATAGGTTCTATACAATCCTTCCATGCTTCACTAAAAGAAAGATCATCTAGATGCAAAGTAATGAGTTCCGTAAACCCAACCACCTTAATCTACATTTTTGTTAGCAAAATTTTTATTCTACTAAGAGCATCTACAACTTTGTTAGACTTCACACTCTTGTGTTTCAAAACAAATGTATAACTCTACAAAAACTCAACCCACTTCAAATGCCTTTGGTTTAGTTTTTCCTAACTATTTAAATATTACAAATCTTGATGATCAATATACAAAATAAACTCCATAGGAAAAAGATAGTGTCTCCACTTCTTCAATGTTTGAACTATAGCATAAAATTCCTAATCATAAACACAATATTTTCCTTTTGCATCATTCAACTTCTCACTAAAATAAGCATCAAGTATACCTTCTTAGCTCAAAATAGCCCCTTTTGCAGTACCACTAGCATTGCAATCTACTTGAAACACCTTGTTAAAATTACAAAGTATTGAAATAGGCTACTTAGGAACTGTCTATTTCAACATATTAAAACTCTTATCTACTCCTACAATCTACTTGAATTTTTTCCTATCCCCTCTCATTATTTTAGGCAAGGGTCCACAAATATTGCTAAAACCTCTTATGAACTTTCTAGAAAAAATAGCTAGTCCATAAAAAGATCTTACCTCTGTTGCACTCCTTGGATTAGGCCATTCAAGGATAGCCTTCACATTCTTTGGGTCCATTTTAAGGCCTTCTATTGAGACTAAAAATCCTAGGTACACCAACTCCTTCTTTACAAAATTGCACTTCTTAAGGTATATTAGCAACTTTTCTTCCCTCAACTTATCAAACATTTTTTGGATATGAAACAAGTGCTCCTCCAATGTCTTACTGAAGATCAAAATATCAACTAGGTAAATAATGACAAACTTACCCAAAAACTCCTTCAACGCGTCATTCATGAGCCTCATGAAACTGCTTGGTGCATTGTGAAGCAGGAGCATCTTGCATCACAAAGAAGCGGGTGTGATCATAATTATAATTTATTTATTTTAAAATGAGGAGAGAGAAAGTGAAAAAAATTGGAGGAAAAATAGAAAAAATGAAAAATTAGAAAAAATGGAGAAAATGCAGAATTTATATTTTCAAGGTGCATATGTGGCATAAATAGAAAAAAAAGAAAAATAATTGTCATTTCATTTATTGAGGTCTATAGGTGGCATTTTATAATTTTTTGGAAAGTTCCTAAAATCATTCATTTAATAATTATTATTGATCCACAAAAGAAATGTAATTTTCTAATTGGGACACATGGTGGTACTTAGCTGTATTTGGGTGGGAGTTTAATATTTATTGTAAGTTAGTTTCATTTACCTTTTATCCCACATTGGTTGTGTTTATAATATCTTGGGTGGTATTTTCCAATATAAGCAAGGCTTATGAGCATTTGTAATCAAGCTCTCACAATGTAATCTCTTGTAAGAAAACTTGGAGGTGAAAGATCTTAGTGTGTAAGATCTTAGTTGGAAAATTCTTCTTGGTGAAGTTATTCTTTGTGGAAGTTCTCTTGGTGGAAGCTCATGGTGTGAAAAATCTTCTTGTGGAAGATCTTATTTAGGAGTTCTCTTATGTTCAACCATTTGTAAACTTCTTTTCGAAGAATTCATATCTATGATATCATATTGTTAATGTTGTAAGATTTTTCAAGTATAATAAAAGTAGGCTTTGTGAAGAATTTTGTCATCTCTTTGTCTCAATATTATTGTGAATTTGGTTATGAGTTGATAATGGTGGTGTGGCCCTTCATCAAATGGTATTAGAGTGAGATTTCCTAAGTGTGTGCATAGTTCGCCAACAGTGAGGTAGCTTACACCAAGACCTTGGGCTAGGTAAGGTTTGTCAAGATGAAGTTCTTGATTGTGTAAATAGATCACCGACTGTGAGGCAATTTGCACGAGGTTCTTGTGTTGCATGATATTTTTCTTATTAAGACTTGAGCATGAAAAAGAGAAAGAAGAAGTTGATTTTTGTGATTGGATGGATTTTTGAGAATTCCTAGACTTGCAAAAATTAGAGCAAGAAATCAAGAAGCATTGCAAGTTACATTCTTTGGTTTATAGAAGCAAGTGAATGAATTAGAAGTACAATTGTCAAAGAGAAGAGTGTGTCACCAGAAAAGAGATGTTAACAATTCTTTGGATGTGAAAAAGAGAGAAGATTTAGTGGAGTACAACACATGTGATATAAAAGAAGAGCAAGAGGATGAAGATGAAAATATTTTTGAACCTAAAGTTGAAGAAGATGAAAAGGAACAGTATCAAGATGATGAGATTTGTGATCCTAAAGTAGATCATGATGATTTGAAGATTGCATCAATGGAGGAAGAGTACAGTGCCTTAGTTGGAGATCAAGAAAGTGAAGTAGTTACATGTATTGTTGATGACATGAAAGATGCAAATGAAGATGATGAATACATCAAAGAGGTAAATTCTTATGAATCATGGGATGTTTTCTATGAGATGAATTTGAAAGATGAAGATGGTTTGCATGAGGATCATGTTAGTGATGTGAGGTATGAAAAGGAAGATTGGTATGACATTGTTGAGTTTACTATAGGTGTATTTGATTCC
This sequence comes from Cupressus sempervirens, assembly GCA_028749045.1. Lineage (NCBI taxonomy): Eukaryota > Viridiplantae > Streptophyta > Pinopsida > Cupressales > Cupressaceae > Cupressus > Cupressus sempervirens. The sequence continues at coordinate 187,548,631 of CM053783.1, forward strand.
ACAAGATTGGAGAGGGATTAGAGTTATACTTGGACAGAGTTCATTGTAGAGGAGTATTTTCAGCAATAGACACTTGTTCCAACTAGGTGTTGGAAAAGAAGAAAGAAAGAAATATATCAATGATAGATAGTTGTTCTAGTGAGGCATTGGAATAGAAGGGAAAAAAATGTCATTATTAGTTGCTTCATTTTGTGAATTTATATCCACATAATTTTTCCTATGATGGGTGTTTGATGCAAGAGGATCTTGCATCATGAAAAAGAGAGTGTGATCAAAATTATAAATTTAATATATACATATACATACATACATACATACATACATACATACATACATACATATATATATATATATTGAGGAGAGAGAAAGTGACAAAAATTAGAGGAAACATAGAAAAAATTAAAAAATTAGAAAAAAGGAGAAAAAGAGGAATTTCTATTTTCAACATGCATAAGTGGGTAAATAGAAAAATAAGAAAAATAATTATCATTTCATTTATCGAGGTGCATAACTATAATGTTAAAAGTTTCTGGAAAGTTCCTTAAATTGTGCATTTCATGTGATCCACAAAAGAAATATATATTTCTAATTTGGCCACATGGTTGTGCTTAGTTGTATTTGGGTGGGAAATTAATATTTGTTTTAAGGTAGTTGCATTTACGTTTTATCCTACATTGGTTGTGTTTGTAATATCTTGGATGGTAATTTCTTATATAATCAAGGCTTATGAGCATTTCTAAGCAAGCTCTCATGATGTAATCTCTTGCAACAAAGCTTGGAGGTGAAAGATCTTAGTTGGGAAATTCTTCTTGGTGAAGTTTTTCTTTGTAGAAGCTCTTGATGTGAAAAATCTTCTTGTGGAAGCTCTTATTTGGGAGTTCTCTTATGTTCAAGCATGTGTAAACTTCTTTTGGAAGAAGTCATATCTATGATGTCATATTGTTGATGTTGTAAGAATTTCCAAGTATAATATAAGTATGCTTTGTGAAGCATTTTGTCATCTCTTTGTCTCCATATTGTTGTGATTTTGGTTGTGAGTTGGTAAGGGTTGTGTTGACCTTTGTCACCCTTCATCACATTGGTTAGCCCAAAAGGCATGACTCACCACTCATAGAATCCTTCTTTTGTCTTAAAAGTAGTCTTCCACTCATCACTTTCTCTCATATGAATTTGGTGACATTCACTCTTCATATCTATCTTTTTGAAATACTCAGCCCCACTCAAACTATCCATTATATCATCCATCCTTGGAAAATGGAAATTTTTTCTTGATTGTGATATTGTTAATAGTGTGAGAATTATGAATATCCTCCATTCTCCATTATTCTTTGGTGCTAATATTGCTAGTACAACACATGGACTTAGGCTCTCTCAAATCAACCCCTTTTGCAAAAACTCATGAACTTGTCTATTCAACTCTTCACTTTCTACTGGTGTCATTCTATGCACTACCTTGTTTTGAAAATTGGCTCTTGGAATCAAATCCATTTGGTGACTGATCTTCCTCATTGGGGGCAATCTATTAGGTACATTATCTAATGCAATATCAAAAAATTCTCCCAACATATCTATAACTTCTCTAGGTAGCTCATGTACTTCTTTACTATCTTTTGGAATTACAAAAAAATACATATGCTCATGCTTCATACCTTTGATAAACTCCTTTCCATCAAAAAAACATATTCTGGTAGCATTACATACCTTTTCTTCTTTCTCCTTCAATGTTTCAACTTATGTTTCACTCCATCCTTGGTTAGAGTGTAGGTATTTTCTCGCCCATCATGCACATCATACCTATCAAGCTACCATGGCCTACCAAGCAACATAGTACATATGTCCATAGGTATGATATCACACAATACCTCATCCTAGTAGCTTCCAATCTTGAACTTCATTGATCATTTCTCATTGACCATGACCTTGTGGTCATCTTGCACACAAGCAATAGGGTATGGATGCAGGTGTTTATGTCTCTTCAACTTCAACTTTGTGACCATAATTTTTGAAACCATATTTTTAGTGCTTCCATCATCAATGATCACATAAAAAAATTATCTTCACATTTGCATGCGGTGTGAAAAAAACTCCTCTATTGATCAAATTCATTCTCACCACTCAGTAGGACTCTTTTTTTGTCTAGGACATCTCCTCTTTTAGCATCTTTAGAACGTGATAATCTGGCATCTTTGTTAATATTTATAACTCTAGCATGGCCTTTGGTTCTTTGATCTATCCTTCCTCTGTGCTAGGAACATTCAAGTGTTCTATGCCCTTCATCTCTGCTATGAAAAGATTTCCCACAGAATCCTCCTCTTCCAAATCCTTGTCCTTTGACTCTTCCTCTTTGATTTCTATTGTTTTATTCATGGAAACAATTGGAATTATTTTCCCTCTCATTCTGACTACTACTTCTAGCTTCATATTTATTCTTGTGATCATTATTATGACATCCATAAGACCATCAACTAGATCTTCCATAGTGACCTCCTCCTCTATTCTTGTTCTTAAACTTCTTTCTCAATTTTTCCTCAACTCTTATGGAAAACTACTATGCATCCACAATACTATTCAGTCGAACTAGACTCAATTGATCCTAAATACTTGTCCTTAACCCATTAAGATAATGGGCCACTTTATCCTTATCTTCTTTTGCATGGTTAGTTCTAATGAGAACTTAGTAAAACTCATTTGTATGTTCTTGAACAAATTTTCCCACTTGCTTCAACCCTTGTATTTTCTTCAATAGATCAAGCTTATAATCCATGGGGATGAATTTTCACTTTAGTTTAGCTATCATCTGATCCCATTTGGTAATTTTTTCCTTTCCCTTTCCATTTCACTCCAACTAAACCTCCTATCACTAGATCTTCACATCTCCCTTCATTTTTTCCTTTGTAAACTTGACCCTATTAGGATCCTCAATATCTTCATACTCAAAGTACTCCTCTAATTCATTGATCCAATTGATTAGCTCCTTTGGGTTAAGATTTCTTTAAAAATGAGGGAACCTTAAACTTAGGTCTTTTTCCAATCTTGGAGATGGCTTTAAAAAGTCTCTCTTCCTCTGGGGTTAAAACTGCCTCTGCTTCACCATTTTCTTCTACTCTGTCCTCATCCTCAGTTTCATCTCTTAAGTGAAGAATTATTCCTCTATGCATTTTTTCTTTCAATGCCTACATTTGTCTTTGGAGGGCTCTAAAAACCTCAGGTGTAACACCTACAACTCTTCTGCCATGCTCTCTTCGTGGAGGCATTTTTTCACTTCTGATGAAACCATATTACAAACTACCTCACAATCAATTATCTATCTACATGCTTAGCCCATACCAAAGTCTTGGTTCAAACCACCTCACGGTCAACAATCTATCCACCCACTAAAGAACTTTAGCTCTAATACTACTTGATTAACAGTGCTCACCTTAATACAATAAACCCATAACAAAAACAAAGAAATAATAGAAAATGCGAGAACAAAATATAGGCTTTCTATTATCCCCACAAATGCAAAATTACAAAATTAAGAAGTACAATATGCTAACCCATATGGGCACCTTCATTATAGAAATATATAAGACAAAGCTATGAACTATCATCCAGAGCTACCCAAAACTATCCTAAACAATCCTACGGGCCTTTCTTAAATTAACAATTTTATGCTACCTGAGAAGGTTATAGAAATTAACCATTGAGGCAAATAAACCCCAAGTTACATAAATTATATTTATTACATTAGAGTTGGCTCAAAAGAATTACAAACTTTATTTTATGACCATGAGTAATGAAACCAAACTTTTGTAGACCATAGCTCACAAACTATAGCTTTGAGTGACTATTATAACCACTTTTCAGAAAGGGCATATCTTGAACTACATATTGTTCATAACTCAAACCAATAAGAGATAGTGAATAAAGAGAAATTTGTTAGCTTAATTAATCTTTTGTTTGAGGAAGAATTTGAGGTTGTTCATGCTGATGGGATGGTTCTAGCAAGCCCTTGATGGGTTATCCCTTAAATGTCAATAATGATGTAGACAACTCTTTTGTTGTGTTTAAATCTCCTCCCCCGCCTAGGCTTAATGTTCAAAAAATTTCTCTCAAATCTATTAAAGAAAAAGAAGAGTATGTTAGGAGAAGTTCTAATAGTCCTCTTAAGGGTTATGAAACTCTACTTGGGACCCTCAAATGTGTCATTATTTTTAACAAAAATGCACAGCTTTGACTAAATCCCCCTTTTTAGAAGTCACCAGTAAATCTTCAAAAACAAAAACAACAATTTTTGAGAGACAATCACTTTTGAATGATAGAAAAAGGAAAGATATCCTGGACTTCTTTAATAGGTTATATAGTAACTCCAAACATTAGCAAGCCAAATGATGCATATTCATAGTTGGAATGTGATGGGTCTTGAAGTGCCTGACAAGAAATATCTAGTAAGTAGATGGTGTAACAATGCGAAACTCAAAGATATTATTCATTTGCAAGAGATTAACATTTTAGGCTTTCAAGCCTATACCATTTTAAAATTCCTTTGCAACCAATCCACATGGTTTTATTCCAAACATCTCAAAGGTAAAGTGGGGTGTTTCTACTTTGGTTGGGCCTTAATGGTCAGATAAGACCTCTACTAATGGTATATCTCCTTGTCAGAGAGCTATATGGGTCATTGTGACATATAATGACTCCATCATTGGCATATGTAACATATGTACCCCAAATGACTATAGGGACATAGAAAAATTGTGGGACTGGTTAGCCACAAGGCTCCCCAAAGCCCACTATATTTTTATAGCAGATTTTAATATGGTTGAGGCTAAAGAGCAAAAGGGTGGGGGTAATCAGAATAATTGGAAAGGGAATGAATTATTCTTTTGGTCTAATTTTAAAATGTTTTTAAGAATCATTGACCCTATTGTTGGTAAGAAAAAAAATTTAATGACATTTGGTATACTTGTCCAATAATCTAAGGGGTCAATAGAGAGTGTATTGTTGGATGCATAGAATCTATATTGATAATTCTATTTTCTCTTGTTCTTCAAAAGAAGGCCCTACCCCTGTCAAAGTGTCTCATCTGACTATGTTTGATCATTACCATATCCCCTCTTTTGTTTGTTTAGAGAGTTTTAATGATGATATAAATAGAAGAATAAGAAAAAGTTTTTTCAAACTCAATACCTCACTTATGAATAATGTAGAGAGTAATGAAGCTATTAGGATGGTCTCTACTTTAAAATTTTGTAGTCAACATAAGAAACCTAGAGAGAGATGGGTAGATTTGGTGGATGCTTGGAGAAAAGTATATCAGGTGATTGGAAAAAACAAAGCATCAGACATGGTTAAGGAAGAAGGTGAACTTTAAAATAATCTGAACTTCATAGAAAAGAAGTTGTAACTAAAAGACTTTGATCGCCATTTGGAGAATCAATTAGTGTATATCAAAGGTAACTTAAGAAGGATCCAATAGTTAAAGATCAAGGGTTAGAAGATTAGGTGTAGGATGAACTGGTTAAGGGAATGAGATAAAAGTACTAAATAAATTTTTAATATCATTAGAGAAAAAAAAAGAAGGGAGAGAATTGAGGGAATTCAAATTGATGTAGAATTGTTTGGTGGTCTTAACAATACAAAAGATGATTTCTTTAACTTTTACAAAATGTTTTTTACATTAGAATATAAGGAATAGAACAAAAGTGCATTGAAAGAATGTCTAGGCCTCATTCCTAGGAATATTTTATGAGAAGATGCTAAGAGATTAGAATCCTCTATTAAGTTGGAAGAGATTGAGTGTGCCATCAATTATTTAGCTAATGATAAATCCCTAGGACCTGATGGATTCCTAGCTAAATTCTATAAACATAATAAGGATTGGATAGGGACTGAACTAAGGGAACTTTATGAAGATGTTTTTGGAAAAGGATCCTTAGGGCCTGAGATTAATCAAGGGATTATTAAACTTCTCCCTAAAGGAGGAGATAAAACTCAAGTGAAGAATTGGAGGCCTATTACCCTATTGAATCTCTCATTTAACATTATTGCTAAAGTTCTTGCTGGAAGAATTGGAGGCTTGTTGAATGACTTTATTTCCCCCACTCAAGCTAGTTTTATCAAGGGAAAAGTCATACTAGAGGATGTCATTACTAGTTGGCAAGAAATGCACTGGGCCAAGTGTGAAGACCAAAAAGAAATTATGGTGCTCCTAGATTTTGAAAAGGCCTATGATAGAATTGAATGGCCATTTATTTTGGCTATGCTTCAAGCTTTTGGATTCCCCCCTTAATTTTGTAATTGATTCAATATACTCCTTCAAGATGACTCCACTATTATATATCAATGCTGACCTTTCGAATACCATCTAGCTCCAAAGCTCTATTAGTGAAGTATACCCTATTGCCTCTACCTTATTTTTCATTGTTGTAGATGCATTACACTATATTCTCAAAGCTTGATGCTAAGGTCCTCTTATTAAGGGTATTATTCTTCCTAATAAAGAGACTTTCCTTAATGGTTAACTTGCAAATGGTACTACCCTATTCATTATTTTGGAGCAAGAGAATGTTGATAATATGTTCAATAGACTATAGTTCTTTTGTTTGGTATTAGGATCTAATATGGCCACCCATAAATCCTCTATTCTTGGATGGTAGCTTGAACCTCTAAATTGGACTATTAGTAATGGTTGGCATTGGTTTGCCCCTTGCTCTATTGTTAGCTATTTGGTGATTCCTTTTTCTATTGATCCTTATTTAAAGGAAATGTGGACCAGGTTATTTTCCAAGATTGAAAAAGATATTTGAAATGGAAAACAAATCTTTTTTCCATGATGGGTAGGATTCAAGTTGTGCAAAAGGTTCTTTCTACTCACCATATTTTATTTTCTTTAGCATGCTTATTTGCCAATTATCAATCTAATATCCTAGAGAAAATCATGAGAGATTTCCTATGGTATTATAGTTCAGGTAATTAAAAGAGACATATTGTTAAATGGGAATGGTGTTGTTTCCCAAAGAAATAGGGGGCATGGGTATTAAGGATCTAAAGGAACATGGTATTTCTTTGACCTCCAAATGCATTGTTCAATCTCTTTCTAGTGGTGAACCTTGGAAAGTTCTAATAAAAAATAATATAGCTAAATCCTCTATTAATAAAGGATAGAGTTGGAACAATAGCTCTCTCTATGATAATATCTTTGGTAGTTATGTTTGGGTTTAAAGTTTTTCAATCTCTGTGGAAAGTGTGCTCTTGTGTTAGGCATTTCATTAAACCTAGGGAGGTTTTTGGTGGCTATCCTATGTACTTTGTTAAAGATAAATCATTATGGTGGGGAGTGGAGGCTAATGGGAAACCTTAAGCCCTTACTCAAAGTTTCTCTATGAAAAATTGGCATAAACTTGGGATCTCTAAGGTTCAAGACATCTTGATTGAAAACTAGGTAGGGACTTGAGAAGAAATTTTTGACAAGTTTAATATTCCTCATACCCAAAAAAAGAATTTTTCTATTGTGTCTAAAGTAGTTGGTAGTTGCTTTCCTGGTTGGACTATTAATACTGATCTTTTTTGTAGAAGATTAATTGGAAGGATGGATCTAGTTTTGTCAAAATTTCCACTAAGTAGATATATGATATGTTGAAAGGAAATTTCTCTACCTTAGGTAAAGTGAACCATGGTTGGGGGTTGGGTTGGTCTGATTCTAAATGGCATTTTATCTTTAACTTTTTCTAGCATTCCCCATGTGAACCAAAAAAATCTTGTTTTAAATGGATGTTTTTGCTTAAAAATATTATTGTTGGTTTTTTCATTCCTCAAGACACAAATAATGCTATTATGTGTGAGTTATTTTTAGTTCCTAAAACATACAAGCATTTTTTTTTGAGTGTTCCTATGCCCAAGGTATTTGGTGTCCTATACTTGGAATAGTGGGGCTAGCTTATCTTGTAGTGAAATCCTTGCAGGATATGTTGCTTCATTTTATTTTACCACTAATATATTTTGGTTTGTACTAACTTGGGAGATCCTATGGCTTCTTTGTAAGGAGAGGAGTGGGGAGATTTTTCAAAGGTGAATGAGGCAGCTTACTGAGTTTGGTTGTAAACTCACACATTTTCACATTATGACATAGGCTTCTATAACATTGGAGATTTCTAGGGCCAAATTCATGGTGTTGATGAGAGAAGGACAAATCTTGATTCACAAGAAGGCCTTGGTATCTTGCCAATATTTTTGAGTTCACAAAGAAATGCTCAACCAAAGGGAGCATGATAATCTAAACTAGTTTATAAAGAACCTCAAGATAAATGGTAGAATTACTGATGATAGGGACACTCCTCAAATCTAGGGGTATTTTTCAAATATAATTGGTTGTAGATATCTTTATTTTGTAATGTATATCCATCAAGCTATAAAAACTTGGTCTTTTTGGGGGATTGTAACCCCAATGATACAAGCTGATATGTAAGTTTAAAATTTGAATGACATAGTAATATAGGTTTGTCCCAGCCTTGGACTATTTTGATGTAAATGTGGTTGATGTATAACTAGTTCTTCAACTTTTGTAATATCAAATTGTATAGGCTTTTCCAAAAAAAAAAGAATTACCTTCATGTTAATCAAGCTCAAAATTTGGGTTTTCCTTCATTGAAAATACAAGATTTTTTTGGCATGATCCTTTAAGTGTAGATACCATCCACAAGTTAGAATAACATATCAAAGATAACTTATTTCTATTATACAAAATAGCTTCTAGCCAATGTTCCTCTGAAGCCATTATCTTCTTAGAGAACAATTGTTTGTTTAGGTAAGGCTTGTGGGCAATGTTTCCAATGCCCATTGTGATTTTTAGATGCATTCTGCTTTGCCCACTATGACTCTCTATTTATATCTTTCTCATCTTGGACCTTGTATTCACTCTCAAATTCATGATCATCCTAATCCTATCGTTTGATTCAAATTTGGATGTGTTCTCTCTCTCAAACACATTGTCTTACTATCATCTACATTTGACATTCTAGAAACAAGAATTAATTACCTACAATAGTTAATAAAATATCCTATTTATTTCATTCACTAGTCCATCTATTTTAGTAGAAAAAGGTGGTATTTTCATTTCCTTAGCTTGAAGAAGAAAACATTGGGTTAAACACTTCCCAGACTAACTCAATGCTTTGTGTACCCAATTATGAAGGAGGATGAGGGTAGGTTGAGCTATGTGACATATAGAGAGATATAAAAGGTGCCCACAATTAGAACAATTTTCTTGATCCCATCCACCCCTTTCTCAAAGTCAAAGCTCTCAGATATGGAGATTTGGAATAGCTTTGTTACAATGCATTTGATGACCAAAGCTATTCTATTAACTATGACATGTTTTATCATAGTAAAGAGATATGTTTGATAAGATTGGCATGTTTGAAAATGGCTACATATGCACAAATAAGGATGAAAACTAATACATTGGAAATTTTCAAGCTTAAATAATAGAACCCTTCACAAACATAAAATCAAACATCCAAGCCCAACAAGCTGCCTTGCAAGCACCTAGTATTAAGGACACACTTCATGCAAAAACTCTCCCCCACTCGTCTTTTGAGGAAAAATTCATTGAGAGTGATGACCAACTTAGCTATAATGTATACAAAATGTAAAGGCACAAAACAAGGCACCTAGACTATTCATAAAATTGTGTGGCCTTCCCTTGTCTTGACACTTTCCTTGCCTCGACTGTAATGCACTGTCAACCTTGCAATGTGTTGGCAATGACATAGTTTCTTGTGCCTTCTCTTGCATTGGGGTTTACAAATATTTTTGCCCATCTTTTTTAGTGCCAATCATAGATGAGAAAAATTCTTGCCATAAAATGATGGGGTAAAAAATATTATGATAATAGATAGCTTCTGTTATCTTTGTTTAGTATCTAATGATTATCTATTGTAATCTTCTGTAAATATTAGAATATTTCTAATATTTGGTTTTCAATTTCTGGTATAGAATATTTCTATTATCTACGATTTTTTTCTTAGGGAAACATTGTTCAGTCTATTCTATAAATTGATCTCTTGATCACTGTTAATATCAAGCAAATATTTTCCAATTACTTCGTAATTAGGTATTAGAGACAATACTATAACTTTTTTTGAAAATAATTATAATTTCTTGGTTGAAATTATTTGTCTTTTATTTTCAAAATTATTTACATCCATATTTGCTTCCAACTCTCTCTATAATCCAACTATAGTTTTTGTTCTAAGAAATCTAAATCCACCAACTTTTGGTTTAGTTCTACAACCTACTTCTGTTCAAATCTGTCTATTTTTTTTGCACATTTTTGCCATTTTTGTGGCTTGTTTTGTAGTAGGGTTATTTTTTCTTCAAAACCATCATTATTTGTACCAGGTCAATTTTTGTTCTTAGATTCTTGATGGATTTTTTGAGATCTCAACTGGGTTGTCATCTATATTTTTGGGTGCCTCAATTTTGGAGCCAGTCAATCTAGAAACTGACAACATATTCTTTATTGGTTTTTTGAGCTCTCTTCTAGGCTACCCTTCAAATTTTCTAGGTCTCTACATTTCGAGAGTTGCATGTTTATTGCATGTGTTACTTTACCATGCAAAATCTTGTGTTTTTCCTCTCTTAAAATTATGGTGGGTATTCATTAATTTTTTCTTCAAAAAAATTCTAATATGTTTTCATATTTTCCCCCTATAAAAAGGAAATTATTATGGGTTTCTATAAATTTTCCCTTAAAAATATTTGATTCTATAATTCACTAAGTTGTGTGGAATTCCTTGATGGGTTTGTAATTTTTTCCTCAAAAATTATCTATTGTGTTATACCATTTTTCCAAAAAAAAAAAAAGCTTTATATTGTTAGGTTTTGATTATTTTTTCACCCTCAAAAATCAAGTTGGGTTTTGATCAATTTTTTGCCTCAAAAATGTTTTTTGATTTTTTCAAATTTCTCTTAAAATCATAGTTTTTTGTAGTTTTTTTTGGACATCATGCTCATCTACAAATTTTTGAAGCATTATCCAAAGTCTTCTCAACAGACATCCTCTATTCCAGATTTAGAAGGCTCCTAGAAGAAAAGCATTCAATGCAACTATTGCCTCAAGTATGGGCACATGAAGGTTGAATGTTAGAAACACTTTGTTACCCTATCTATCCAATCTAGTTTGCAACCAACAACAAACAATGTGGAGCCCCTTGAGAAGAAAAAATCTATCTTTTACACTTTTTGATAGCTTCATGCTCTAGATAGATTAACCATTAAGGGAGGGTATTATGATAATAGATAGTTTTTATTATCTCTATTTATTATCTAATGGTTATCTATTGTAATCTTCTATAAATATTAAAATGTTTCTAATATTTAGTTTCTTGTTTCTAGAATAGATGTTTATATTATTTACAATTGTTTCTTAAGGAAACATTGTTCAGTCTCTTGTATACATTGATCTCTTGATCACTATTAATATCAAACAAATATTTTCCAATTATGTCGTAATAAAAAATGTGCAACTTCATCAATGTAAGTACTAACAGAAACATAAATATTTAGAAAGTGTTGAATAATGTTGAATGGTGATTGGTTGTTAATTTTTACTTCTCTTGTATAGTAAATATAAATGGTGATCCTAGAATGTGGATCAATAGGAAAGTGATTAATTTTTTTAGTTTTCAATGTCACACTCCCATGAGGAAATACTATTTATACCACATGATACTCTTATCCTTGCATGGGCACATGTATATCTTTTCTTTCAATTATTAAAATCTTTTCACAAATATGTACAAATACTTGAAAGAGAATTTTTACATAATATTTTATCAACCTTAGTAATTAATTTTATCTCAAGTTTGATTAAAGAGAGGTGCCTGCACAAAAACATATTTTTTCAAAAAGAATAGAGGAAATGGCATGAATCCTACATTAGAGTGATGACCATAAAGGAAGTTTGGGCATAGTGTGACCACCATCATTAATGAAAATATTTCCCATAGTATAAGAAGATGAGTCGCTAGCAAGCAAAAGAAAGAGATTTGTTAAGTTAGGATCTATACTTGCCCATCTCTGTAATGGGACAATCCTTTCTACATCCATATAGAACCAAACATTCTCAAAAATACCTTTTGTTATCTCAAACTTGAATAATCCTATAGCAATTGAATTCACTCAAATATTATATTCTCCATGCTCCAGTGCCATAGCCTACAATACACAAATGGATTATGTATCAACTTATTTATCATAAAAAAATTAACAGATTAAAACAATCTTTCACTTTGAGAAGTTGCATTACAAACATGATAACCCAAAATGCTTTCTTACTATATTACAAGAAAAGATAGACATCACAAGCTCTAATCTATCCTAAAATTTAATTTGCTCCATGTCTAATTGAAATCAAATAATATGATTGTAGATGTAGAAAGTATCCAATAAAAGTATCATTTTAGTTATGTGCATATTTAATCTACAAGAACACTACAAAATATTGATGTATTTATAAAATATGTTACTACATGAATACCGAAAAACAAATATTTTACTATTTCAAGTGATAAGTACATTCAACTATAGATGCATGTATGTGTACAACTTGAATATGACAAAAAAACATCTAACCATTTCAAATGGCAAGCATGTTTGATTTAATATATATAGATGCTAAGTATTAATATGGATTAATATGTAGGCACATGGACAAGTATTGAAATAGCGTTAATATGTGCATCGAGTCATGTGAACCTAAAATCTTAGTTTAGTTCTAAACTTATGTATTAGGGTTTTAGGTTGTATATGATGGATCTCTTACCAATATGATTGAAAATTACAATACATATCAAGTCACATACTTTTGTATAGCCATCCCCTATCACACATACCCTTAAAATGGCATTCCAAAACATTACTCTAGGATACACATCCCCTATCCCCTACCACTGTAACTTGAAAACTTGATGTAACATGGTTATGATAGATTTTTTTTTTTGTTGAAATATTTAATGTAAATAGTCATTTTTCCCCTAGAGCCCAATGCTCACCTACCACCTTGCCAACCTTCAAAATGGTTAGAAACATTAATGCACAATATGTGAGTTCAAACTCAAAATGAGAGGGAAACCATTCTTGGAAAGAGAAAAATGAATGGATCTGATTTATTTGATCAAAGAAAATAAGTTGAAGAGTTGCAGAAGAGTAGAGAGAAGGATTGAATTAGTTGTAGAGTAGAGAAGGAAGTTGATCAACAGATCAAGTAAGAAGTTAGAAGAGAGAAGGAAGTTCTAGTTTCATATTTGTGGTTGCACATGTTGTATCCTTTTGGTTATTTTTTAAGTTTGTATTGATTCAACCTATGAAGTAGTGATTGTTCTAGGCATTGTTGTATGTAGCCATTAGAGCTATATTTTTTAATTTTTGATGCAGGAGCATCTAGAGGTATAAGGGCGATCCTATGTTATCTAGAAAAATGTACTTAGACTTAGTTTTTGTTTGATGTGTTTTCATTTTTGGATACCCATTTGGGTCAAATAAAGGTTTCAACTCTCACAATTCCACTATTAGTGTTTCGGGTTAGAGTTTTTAATCACCTTGGGATATGTGTAAATGCCAAAAAAATAGGAGTATGTAATTGAGCCATCATTTTGGTGAACTAGAAGGTGTAAATTGGTCGGATGATTTTCATTGTAATTTAGAGCATTCCAAAAAAGGAATCAGGTCAAAAGGCCCCAAGGTTTGAAAGTTATCACAGTTTTTTTTTGTTTCTGGAGACATCCTAAGAATGCTTCAAAGTCAGGTTAGGGGCATTAAATGACCTTAAATAGGGCTGAAAAATGAGGGATGAGAAAAGCTGGTCCATAGGGCTATAGATCACTTCGAGAGATTTTAGGAAATGTAAATGGTTTGTCAATCGGAGCTACAGTTCAAAAGTTATGCCTCCTAGAAGTTTGGTTATCATTTTTGGATTCTTCTAATTTTGTGCCGACTTCTAATGCAACTTCTAGAGCCTTCTATTTGGTCGGTGGATGCCAACTAGCACTTTCTAGAATGTATTCCTAATGCTTAACCCTTTGGGGTCTATTTAAGAACATTTTTGGCATTGTAAAAGGCAGTTCAAAGTGGAGTTTGAGAGAAGGTACTAGAAGAAGAATTTATCTCTAGATTTATGCTATTGTAAGCCCATAGGGCATGTTTTGGAGTCTGTTTCTCTATACTAAGTGTACTAGCATATTTTTATAGTTAATAAAATTTTCCCTTTCCTGTTGTGTCCATTCTGTGCTTGGGTCATGTCCCCATCAAGTTTTAAGTTCTAAATTTTATTAGTTTGAAGATTTTAGGGTTTTCTAGTTGAAGCTACATGCTCCTAAATTTTGTAATAGTTCTTTTTATCTTATTTGAATAGAAAGCAAGCAAGCAGGCAAACATACTTAGCAATCTATCGTTCTTCTTCTATTTATTATTGCATAGTATTTTGCATTTGAGAAGTTCATAGTTGAAATCTTCATCCTATAGCTCTTTTCATTTTAATGGTAGTCTAGTATATTGCTCACTCATTCTAGTCTTTGACTAAGTTATGTCTCTATAGTTTGTGCCGATCTCACTCAACATACCTTGTTGTCGAGCATCATCTTATAGTGGTGACTGAGATCACTCAGCATCCACACTATCAAGCTCACTTGGCATACACTATTGTTGAGTTATCCTAACTATTGAGTTACTCGACTTCTTCATGTACCAAGCTTACTTGAAAAGTCCTCCTATCACTTGGCACCCTCTTGTGACAAGAAAGTCTACCATTCAACATTGGTTCTTGGTTAGAATCTTTTTTTTAAGATTTTTATTTAATTTTTAGATGGTATCAGAGCTTTGAGGCCTCACATCCATAGTGAGTTAGGGCATTTTTTTTTCTAGGGTATTCGACATGGCAGGAGATGTAGGAAAGATATGGCAGCAACCACTATACTTTAATGGACAAAATTATGATACATGGGCAAAGAAGATGAAAACCATAATGGTTGCAAATGATTTGTCAAAGTTTTTGATTAATGGGTTCAATGATGTGATAGACCCAACTTAGTATGCTACCCTTACAAACAATTAAAAGACTCAACTGAAAGAGTCAAGGAGAAAGGATGCTAAGGCATTAAGTCTGATTGTGGCAACAATGACAGAGATAGTCTTTCCCAAGATTGCAGTAACAAATTATACAAAGGAATCATGGTACATCCTTGAGAAAAACTTCAAGGGGACTAATAAGGTCAAAGTAGTGAAGCTACAAATGATCATAAGAGAGTTTGAGAATCTTCAAATGAGGTATAATGAACCTATTGCAAAGTTTAGCTCATGAATCTCCACTTTGATGAACCAACTCAAATCAAATGGAGAAGATTATGATGAACAAAGGATTGTGGAAAAGATATTGAGGAGTTTACCTTAGAAATATGACAGCCTTATGACCATAGAGGAAGAAAAAGACCTCACCAAATTGACTATTGATGAGTTTATGGGAACTCTTCAAACCCATGAGCAGTAGATAAATAGATCAGCAACAACTTCCCAAGAGTAGTCTTTCAATGCTCAAGAGAATTCAAGAGGCAGGGGGAGAGGAAGAAATGGCTCTGGTAGAGGCTTAAGAAGTAGAGTTCGTGGAGAGAATGGTGAAAGGAATGCTGGTGTAGAAAGCTCAAGATGAGAAAGCAACCAAGATGGAGTAAACACCTCTCAAAATAGTTGTAGAGGAGGTAAGAAGAATTAAAACTACATCAAAAGCAATGTTGAATGCTACTACTATCATAAGTATGGACATTATGCAAGTGAATGCTAGAAGAAGCAATGTGATCAGTCAAAATAGAATTCTAATATGGCGGATGTAAACATGGGAAATGAAAATAATCCATAGCCTTCATTATGTGTAACATTGGTGAAGAATAAATCCCTAAGGTATAGTACCTAGATAGCGGTTGTAGCAACCACATGAGTGGTAATGAAATTTTACTCTCTTTCATTGATAATACTTTTAATTCTAAAATTAAGATGGAAAATAATGGAACCATTCCCATAGTGGGCAAAGGATCTATCATGGTCCACACCAAGCAAGGTGAGAAGAAGGAGATACAAAATGTGTATTTTGGCCCCGATATGAAGCACAATTTGATGAGTGTTGAACAAATCATTCAAAATGGATACAAGGTGCTGATGGAAAATGAAAAGTGTGCCATTAATGAGAAGGATGGGAGTAATAGGTTACTTTCATTAGTCCAAATGAAAAAGAACCAAATGTTCCCATTGAGGATAGAGACATGTTTCTCTTCTAAAGCCAGTGATGTACCTCCCAAGCATGCATGTACAATAGCACATCAACAATCAGCTCCTAGGAGCATGATTAAAGACCTCTTAAAGATTTGGCATCTTAGGTATGGATATCTTGGCTTTGCTGATTTAAATTTGTTGTCCAAGAAAAGAATTGTAGATGGTTTGCCAAGCATAGTAGATTCTTATGACAACTATGAGGCTTGTATTTTGGGTATGCAACATAGGCTTCCCTTTAATTCTAGAAATTATAGAAGGGCTAGATCACCATTAAAATTGGTGCATTCTAATATAGTAGGCCCTATTCAATTTACTTCTATTGGGGAGATTACTTATTTTATGACATTCATAGATGATTTCAATTGTAGGACATGGGTGTATTTTTTGAAGAACAAATCTAAAGCATTTGATAAATTTGTTGAATTCAAAGCCTTGGATGAAAAAGAATGTGGAAACTATGTAAAGGTCCTTAGATCAGATAGAGGAGGGGAGTATACCTCCAATATGTTTGTAAATTTTTGTAGGAAAAATGGCATAAGAAAAAAGCTTACAGTTAGTTATACTCTGCAGCAAAATGAAGTGGCTGAGAGAAAGAATAGGACCATTGTCGAAATGGCAAGTATGATGAAAGCAAAAGGGCTCCCAACTAAATATTGTGGAGAAGTTGTAGTAATAGAAATATATTTGATAAATAGGTGTCCTACAAAGTCAGTTCATAACAAGATACCTCTTGAGGCATGGTCAAAGAATACATGGACAATTGAGCATTTGAGAGTGTCTGAATGTGTAGCATATGCACATGTGAATAAAGAAAAAAGGAAAAAAGTTGGATGACAAAGATGTGAAATGCATCTTCATAGGGTATAGCTCAAAATCAAAGGCATATAGGCTATATGATCCAATTAACAAGAAGATCATCATTTCAAGAGATGTGAAGTTTCTTGAAAATCAATCATGGGATGGCTTAATAGATGAATCCTCAAGCACTTTAAGTAAAGTGCCAACCACTGAAGAGGAAGAAGATGACATTGGTGATCAACGAGAAGATGGAGCAGCAAACATAATTTTCATCCAAACGAAAAATGGGAACCAGCCCTTAACATGCCAAGAAACAGCTCCAAGCATATTAAGATAGCCTCGAGCTAGTATGCAAAGCAATAGTAGCAGTAATACTAAGAATTTAAATCCAACTCTCACCTCCCTATTACTAAGAAGAAAGGTATGATGAAGATTATGATGAGAGTGTAAATTTTACATTATTTTCTCATAGTGATCCAATTTATTTTGAGGAAGTTTTGAATGAAGAGAAATGGTATAATGCCATGGATGAGGAAATAGATGCCCTTGAAAAAAATGAGACATGGGAGTTAACTACATTGCCTCCCAAGAAACAAGTGATTAGAGTGAAATGGGTATACAAGACCAAGTGCAATGCTGAAGGAAAAATAGATAGGCATAAGGCATGTTTAGTGGTCAAAGATTATGATGAGAGATATGCCTCAGTTGCAAGAATGGAAACTGTGTGTGCTATCATAGAAATTATAGCCCAACAAAAATGGAAGATTTATCAAATGGATGTGAAGTTTGCCTTCCTAAATGGTGTATTGAAGGAAGAAGTTTATGTGTAGTAGTCATCTAGTTATGAATTTGTAGGTGAACAACACAAAGTATATAGATTGAAGAGAGATCTATATGGGCTCAAGCAAGCTCTAGGGGCATGGTACAATAGGATTGACTCATATTTGATGAGTAATGGCTTTAGAAAAAGTGATGGTGAGCCCACACTTTACATCAAGGAAATACTAGATAGTAATGTGTTGATTGTTGTCTTGTATGTATATGACTTAATCTTTATTGGAAATAACAATTTCTTAATTGGTGAGTTCAAAGAGGCCATGAAAAATGAATTTGAAATAATAGACCTAAGTCTCTTGAATTATTTTCTAGGTATAGAAGTAAAACAAATGCATTATGGTATCTTCATCTCTTAAGAAAAACATGCAAGGGAGATCTTGGAGAGATTCAAAATGCAAAATAATAAGGCAGTCCCAACACCAAAAACAATAGGTCTAAAGTTGAGCAAGGAAGATTGCAACAAAAGTGTGGATCCAACACTATACAAGAGTATGGTTGGAAGTTTGATGTATTTGATTGCAACTTGGCTAGACATAATGCATGTAGTAAGTTTGATTTCTAGATTTATGGAAACATCAAAAGATTCCCATCGGTAAGAAAGAAAAAGGATCCTAAGGTATGTGAATGGTACCAAGGGATTTGGGATTTTGTATACTATAGAAAATAATTTTAGGTTGGTTGGTTACACAGATAGTGATTGGGCTAGAAGTTTAGATAATAGGAAGAGAACTTCTAGATACATGTTCCATATAGGATTGGGTGCAATTTCATGGGCATCCAAGAAGCAACATATTGTTGCTCAATCTACAACAAAGGTTGAACACATAGCAATGAATGTAGTAGCATGTCAAGCTATTTGGTTAAGAAATATCTTGATAGATTTGAATGAAAGGCAAGAGGATGGAACCAAAATTTATTGTGGCAACATCTCCTCAATTTCATTATCCAAGATTCCAATCTTTCATGGGAGAAGCAAGCATATAGAGATCAGATATCACTTCATTAGAGAGTTGTTGGAGAATGGGGATACCATAATGGAATTTTACAAGTCTAAGTAGTAGCTAGCAAACATATTTACTAAGCCTTTAGGAATTGGAACTTTTGTGAACCTAAGAGAGAGTCTTGGTGTAGTTGATTTGGATAAGGAGTGATCCTTGTTTGGTTTGGCTCAAGACAAAGGGGGAGTTTTGAAATATTTAATGTAGATAGTGATTTTGTCCCTAGAGCCAAACGTTCACCTACCACCTTGATAGACTACAAAATGATCAAAAACATTAACACACAATAAGTGAGTTCAAATAAAAAATGATAGGGAAACCATTCTTGGAAAGAGAAAAAAGGAATGAATCTGATTCATTCGATCAGAGCAGATAAGTTGAAGACTTGCAAAAGAGAAAAGAGAAGGATTGAATAAGTTGTAGAGTGGAGAAGGAAGTTCATCAGTGGATCAAATTAGAAGTCAAAAGGCAAAGGAAGTTCTAGTTCCATGTTTGTAATTGCATGTGTTGGATCCTTTTGGTTATTATTTAAGTTTGTATTGATTTGACCTATGAAGTAGTGATTGTTCTAGGCATTGTTGTATGCAGCTATTAGAGCTATAAGTTTTAAGTTTTATGTTCTAATTTTTATTAGTTTGAATATTTTAAGGTTTTTTGATTGAAGTCAAATGCTCCTAGATTTTATAATATTTTTTTATCTTATTTGAATAGAAAGTAAGCAAGCAAGAAAACATACTTGGCAATCTATTGTTCTTCTTCTATTTATCATTGCATAGCATTTTGCATTTGAGAAGTTCATAGGTGAAATATTATCCTTTGAATTTATGCATTTTAATGGTAGTCTAGTATACTGTTCACTCAATCTATTCTTTGATCGAGTTCTCTCTCTATAGTTTGTACCAAGCTCACTTAGCATAACTTGTTGCCAAGCATCATCTTGTAGTGGTGACCAAGCTCACCCAATATCCACACTACTGAGCTCACTCAACATACACTATTTTCAAGTTGTCCTAAGTGCCAAGTTACTTAGCTTCTTCACACCCTCTTGTGTTCACCAAGTCAACCACTTGACATTGGTTCTTTATGAGAAATTTTTTTAGGGTTTGTTATTTAATTTTTTACATTTACCAAGTGGAGATTTCATGATCTATTTATTGTGAATAAGTTTCATTATGAAAAGAATTTGGGTTCAACTATGGGAAACTTAGATATGTGTGTATATGATAGAAAAGGAGTTGACCAATTAACTATTTCAAAAATTAAAAACATGACATTTCTAGTCATGATGGGTGATTGATAGAGGTTCTAATAAAAACTATAAATATGTTTTTGAATCACTATTTTAGATCACAATCTATGATTCATCATCAAGAAAAGGAAAAATTTTGATATCTTGGCCATTATTTATTCATGGCCACTATTTATTTATGGATCACATCATCAACTCTTTAAACCCATAGTAGTTTATAACTGCCAAATTCTAATGTGTTGCATAGTTGATAATAAAGGATAATACCTAGCAAAACTAGAAGCTCATATTTTGCCATCCAAAAATAATGAAAATTATAACAACTTAATTACAAGTAGTTGAAAAAGAGAAGCTTGAGCTGCAAGTACCTTTTTGAGGTGGTTGATCCCAACCTTGGAGATGGCATAGATCATGTAGTGTGGAAGGTTTCCCTAGTTGACATCGGCAGTAGAAGAGATTTCTATGATGGAGCTCTTTGTTCCTACATCTTGCATACGAGTCCTAATGACCTTAGAAAAAAGCTAGACTCCTCTCAAAATTCATGTTCATCACAATGTTCCATTCTTCCTCTTGATACTATAGTGGTGATTTTACACTACCTACCAAAAACTTTTCAAAACATTAAAATGTTAAATATTATTAGACAAATGTGATCAATAATAGATAAAAGATAAAGGTCATTTTAATAGATGTAGATAACATGGAATCAAAGTGGATTTATGTTTTATCCAAATTCTACACTGGTAGACATCAACCTCATTGCAAATAGTAGGAATCAATCAAAACCTCACAATCCATCTAAGTCAGTGATGGTGTAGGGACTTGACTTAATATTTTAGGATCTAGGTTCTTGATTCAATGGTATTCATTACATAAAAGTGTGTATAGAATAAATAGATGGGATGTATTGAATTGTAAGAACCCAATGCAAAAGCATTATGTAGGACTAGGCTCATTTTCTTTGAACAACATTAGTAACATATTTTGATAAAATGATTGGTTGATCATCCAATTATGGTATCTAGATACATTTAGATAATTAAGCAATGTTTCAAGGAGTAGCAATGTGTGTTGGACTACAAAAAGGTAATGGATTGACAATAAGTTAAGGGGAAGTAAAAGAAAAGGTTGGAGAGAGTAAAGGAGTGGGTGGATTTCATTGTCCCATTGCAAATGGGGACACCCTCTTTTCACTTGTATTTGTTAGGTTTAATCAAGTTGCAATCGGTTGAGATAAAATTCGTAAATTCTATTGTGAGGTTTTCAGACCATCACCCCAAAAAATTTAAAGACCCCCTTTTTAAGGCAAGCCTTGGTAATTTTTGCAGTGTTGGAAATTTTTTGGTTGTTTTCACAAAATTTGGAGTTGTCTAGAGGTTTTTGAATTGGCAATTTTTACACCTTGGATGTCTTCAAGCTAGGAGGGGATTTAGTTTTTTTTTTTCACCCGGTGCAAAACTTGATTCTTCTAGAGCATGTAATTTTTCCTTAGGCCGAACATAATTCAAAAACATTTTTTCAATGGTTAAAATGATATTTGTAGGATAAATTTGCTAATTTTGGACTTGGGCATATTTTTCTTTGAAAATTTGAAATAATTTTATGAGCTTGAGCGTTTTCAAAATGAATTTGTTAGATTTAGTCATTTGGAAAATCTTGCATTTTTTTTTGTGAAATGAAAAATTTTGATAGTGAAATTAAAATTGGAGTTTGAATTTGAACTATTTTGAAAAGAATTTATTTTGTTAAAAATTTAAAATTGTATTGCAAAATTGAAATTGGATTAAATTGCAAAATTTCATTAATTTGGTTGAAATTTTTCCTAGAGGATTTTAGAAATATTAAAGGTAATTGATAATTTGGAATTGAAAAGTGATTTTGGTTTGCTAGATTCAATTTTAATAATATTTTAATTACCAAAATGTTGTTAATTGAAAATTCAGACATCTCTTAGGCTTACCTTGTTTCTATTTTACAATTCTGAATTAAACTAGCTAATTTCACTTCAGGGCTAAGTAATTTTAATGTTGCCATCTAAATTTGGGCCATTAATATGAGGGACTAACTTAATTTTGTTTCCCTCAAGGCAAGTTGGCCCAATCTGGAGGCAAAAATTTTTGTATAAGAGCGGCTTCCCCTCCTCTTATTTCCTCATTCCTTTTTTCCTCCTCCTGCATGGATGTGCAAATTTCTTCTTCAAGTTAGGAAAATTTCTAGCTAAGGTTATTTTTTGGGGTCTAATTTTCCTTTGATTAGCAACAGTTTTCTTCTAAGGGAGTGAATTTCCTCCCTGAGGCAATTTTTTGGGGTCTAATTTTCCTTTTCTTGGCAGCAATTTTTTCCTCCTTGGTTGGGTGATTTCTGCCCTAGGGCAATTTGGAGGAGCAAATCTAATTTTTGCAAGATTGGAAAATTTTTTAAGATCTAAGATTTCCTTCTTTGGCAATGAATTCTTCCTCTAGCTATGGTGATTTTGTTTGGGATGGAGGCATAGTGATTTAAGGTTTAATTTATTTTTCACAATTGTGGGTGATTTTAGTAGGTCAAATTTTGATGAAAAGGGTAGATTTTGCAAATAATTCATTTTCTAGGGCATCATATTTTGCAAGGAGGAATGAAATTTCTAAGATTGGGTTTGAATTTGAAGAAGCCAAATTGTTGGTAGAAGGCAGATATAAGGTAAGATTATCATTCATTTTTAGAGGTGAAGATTGCTTTTAAATGCAGATTTTATTACTTGTTTTCACTTGGTTTGTTTCTCTTATCTTCTTCTTGCACTACTCATCCACCACTTCATCATTTCCTTTGATAGGCTGAAGTTAGGACATATAAGTGTAGATTTCATGATAGGACACTTGGAGAGGCAAAAGTAAGCTAGACCACACTAGGATTGAAGTTGGGAGGTATAAGTGTAGTCCATCCTAAGGTAATGAAAAGGAAGAAATAGGTTGTAGTCCCACCCCTAGGATTGAAGTTTAGAGATTGATAAGTGTAGAGATAGGATTTGGAGAGGTATAAATAAGCTAGATTCTATTAATAGAAAGAAGTTTGGAGATTGATAAGTGTAGTCCATATCATTTAAAACCAAGGGGAAGAAATAAGTATTTAGTATGGTAGATGTTAGTGCAAACAAGAACCCAAAGGGAATGAATACTAAAAAGGAAAAGGAAGACATGATGCCTAAGACCACCTTCTCAAAAGTGAGGCAAATAAGTGATACCAATATCAACACAATGAATATGGTACAGTTGAATGATAGATTGAAGGAAGGATAATCCTCTATGGCTGGGAAGGTCTACAAGAGTGAAATTGTATATATAGTAGCTATCCCTCCTACCTTGCCTTGTCTAGAATTGGTAACAAAGTGTGCATCCTAGTTTGATATCATGACCAAGTCCATAATTTTTTATGAGGGGAAGAGATTGTTGGCTAACATCAATAGAAAAGTGGTCAAAAAAGTATTCAATATTCCTCAACATAGAGGCATGATGGTGGTAATGATGGATCAGGTGGCCAAGCTCTTTCAGGATAATCATGAGGCCTACTTAATTCATATAAAGAAAAATTGGTTACAAAAGAAAGAAGGGAGTTACCAAGTTGTCAAAGCTCACTAAGTAAGATTTCAAATCAAAATATGGCAACCTTATTGTGCTTCTCAGTCAGATCGTGAGTGTGGAAAAAGGTATACAATTTGAAGATTGGATATACTATTTTATTGATGAAATTGAAAATGGAAAGAGAAAATTTGATTGGGCTAGAATTATAAGTGAAAATTTACATATGCAACTAAGGATGATACAAATTCAAAAGAAATTCTACATGGGATCTTATCTTTTCTATCTAATTGTGAGACTATATGAAAATCCTAGACTTAAGACCTTAGGAGTGATTTGCAATGGGTTGGGGCAATGTTTGGTGCATGATTTCTATCCACAGCTTCATTTTCACAACACCAAAGATTATAAAATGTTTTATGATGCCTTTTCCATGAAGATGGTAAGGATATTGCAAAGGACACCAAGGCTTTTAAGGGAACCAGAAGTAAAAGTTAGGAAGTATGGGAGTTGGTTCATCCAATTTCTACAATTCACATATATTAGAGTAGCAAGAAGTATATTTTGTCCCAAGAGACTTCCAAGGTACCCACCCAACAAGATAGTTTTGATGGAGTTGACTAGGAAACTTGAGCATTATGACAAGATGATGAAACTTAAGGATGAGACAGGGATCATGTTCTCATTTGGAATAGGAAATTATACTTGCCCCAAATATTGTTGCCTTCGTAGTTGTAAAGAAACAGTTAAAGAGATATCATCTAGGATGGTATAGAACAAGAAAAGGATTCAATCTTAATAGTCTTATCAAGGCATCTCATGAAAATATGTTCAAACATATTCGTACTATAGAATATTTTTGGGCCAATGCATAGGATGAATTTCGTGTCAGGAACCTACCTTTTTCAAGATTATCAGTGGGCATGATGAGGGCAATTAGATGTAGAGGCCAAGATATTCTTGATCAACTAGAAGGTGATAAAAATATGCTAAGGGAATATTATGATATAGTGGATGGAATAGAGTTGGGTCCAATAGATTGGGATGATCATCAAGATCCTTCCTTAGAGGTAATTACAAGGACAATTGATCTACACACTAAGTCATGGTACAATGAGAAGTTAAGGCAATTACAAAGTCTGAGGCTACACCTTACTTATGAGAAGATTAATCTAGAAGAAGAAGATCTAGTGGAGGTAGTTAGACAAAAAGGTGGGGGTTGTAGCTGTCAACAAATAGTAGATAAGAGTAAGAAGATAAATTTGGAGGTTGAGAAAAGTAAAGAACATCATGAGCCTCTAGCAAAGAGATAGAAATCAACACCATCAAGTGAGAGCATAATTGAGGCTAGGAGCCAAGAGATTAATACAAGTGGACAAAGGGTCTCAGTAAAAGTGAGCTCTTATTTAGAATCAATTGGTTATAGTGACAATATTGAGTACTCTCCTCTCTTGGAGAATCAACACAGAGATGGTATGATAGTCACTATTGAAGAGGAGGATATGCCAATTAATATTGAGGAAATAATCAATCTGCCTAAAGCTGATAGCGATGCTTTTCTAGTCAAACCAAATCTAGATTTGGGGAGATGCACTACTCCACTATTGTTAAGAAAAATACTTATGCCAAGAGGCAATGTGGTGACTATTCATATAGTTGAAGATATTCAAGGGTTAGTGGAAAAGGAAGAGAGTGAGAAACAGAAATAAATTGCAAAATGAGGGCAAAGGTAATCCGAAGTGATGATGAGGGTCACTAAAAAGTTTAGATTGCTATACCAAAGGTTAGCAAGGTAGTGGATGACATTGTATCCCAGGAATATGAGATAGTACAGCATAACTTGGGAAGAATCATAGATGACATGGAATGTGAGGAGATCTAGGAAGACATGCTTTTAATTAGAGAAAAGGTTGAGGAAGGTAAATGAGAGGATTGTGAGGTTAGAGGCCAAAACCAAATATTGGAGACATTGCTAGCCTATCTAATAGTTGCATTAGGTAGCCCTTCTATAAGATAATAGGAGCAATGTAGAAGAGATATCATCTCAACTACACAAAATCAAAGATTGGATTAGTTATATAATTCAAAATGGGAAAAATTTCTTTCCTTCCTTTATCTTGACATTCAAGTCATTAGTGGCTATTAGAGACAAATTCAAAACATTTGAAGTAGAGTGGAAGGATTTGCTTCTAGTCAAGGACTTAGCCATTTGTAGGCTATGAGAATTTATTGGGCTATTGGACAGATATTTGGAAAGAACCAAGTTGGTAGATGAAGGAGGAATGAGCATGGTGGAGTCTTGGTATGTTGCCTTGATCATCAAATTGAGGATACTTAAAGATATACAGAGTGAGATTACATAGCGTAGCCCTAGCATTGACACTTCCATTTCAACCATGTTGGGTGATGTTGGGGTTGTACTTGATTTTTAAGATATCAAAGAGGAGAATGTCAATGAGATAGAATTTGGATCAATTTTGGATGAGTTGAGGTAGGTTCTCATTAGAAAGAAGCATTTAGGCACCCTTACCTCCATTAATGCCTTTATGGAATATGCGAGAGTATGAAAAGGATCATGAGAAGACACTACAAGTAGTAAGGAACATGATGAATTCAACTAAGCTCAAGATGAAGCACATGCATTACCCTCCTATGAAGCAAGTCAATCATGGGCTAGCCAAGTTCATTGCATTAGCTAAAAAGATGAACGAAAATGGTAGAATTATATTAGAGGATCATTTGATATAAGCGCAAGTGGAAAATTCTCCTTCTTCTTGGGTAGGATAAATGTCTAATTTTGATTGGCTACCATTTTGGTACCTTCTCATTGGTTGCCACTTTTAAATTTTTTTCATTGGTCCATTGATGAGGTGGCATCTTCTCATTGGCCAATGGGGTGGCAACCCTAATTAGGTTTTCTAGGATTTGATCTAGATCATTGATTTTGCCTCTTAATATCTATTGTTGGTTATAATTTTGGTCCCTATATAAGGCCATTTTCTCTCATTTGTAAAGGGTTGAAGAAAATTGTTTCTTAAGATAATACAAAAATTGCTTCTCTTATCATTGTTGTGACCTGCATGGTGATTAGGGACACTTGGTGTTATTGCATGGTTTCTACTTCCAATAGTTAGAGTTAAATTTCATTGAAGTTGTTAAAGTAGATTTTGTTTCAAGTTGTTAAATAAGAGTAAGAGTAGATGGATAGTTGTATGGTGATATTAGTGGATTTTTGATAGGGATCTATAAACTAGGCCACTAGCATCCTAGCGGCTAGTTAGGAAGCCTTGCGTGGTGATCTAGTATTTCCCTTGAATCATTGCATATATAGAGGTATAGTCACTAGTCAACTTTCATCAAATTTGATCCCCAACCATTTGATAATCTTTCCATTCATAGGAGTAGAGGTAAAACAACAAGGATTTAAGTAGTTGAAGTTCAATCAAGAAAAAAATTAGAACTCAAAGAACTATTGGCAGGCACACCATCCATCACCATCACCATCAACATCATTTGGTGATAGTACACATTGCAAAGCTAGATTCATCACCATCACAACAAAAGCTCAAGATCCTTGAATGAATAATGTAAGCCCACCTATGTGATTCACCCACAAATCACATTAGTATAAATGAGTTAGTATCTATAGGTGTAGGGAATCTTGGAGTTTTTATCACGTTCTTCATGAGTATTTACATTTCAAGACAAGGTTAAGTTTTTGATATTTCATATCAAGTATTCAATTGCTTTATGTTATGTAGTGGAACAAAACTAACATCAACAAGTTCATTAATATGTTGGCTAGTCAAATAGTCCAAAATACATTATAAAGGCATATTTTATACAAAAGGGCTTTAATATCCTAATAAAAATTAACTTTCATACTTGGAATGTGAAAAAAACCTATGAAGATCAGTTTTTCCTTATAAAATTGTATAAAATCCATATGGAAATAGAATTTCCCAACTAAAATTGCATTTTGTCCCAATGGAAATAGAAATTTCCCCCCAAAATTGCACTTTGTCCCAATGGAAATATAGTTTCCTCTCTAAAAATACATTAAAACTAGATGGGTGAAGAATTTCCTTAACCCCAAGATAGGAAAATCCTAATGGAAGAAGAAATTCCCTCTATCGAGATAAACATAGAATCTCCCCAAATTTAGATAGTGGTCAGTTTTCCCCTTGAAGGCTATTGTGAAAAAATGATAAATATTATTCAATTTTGCTCTTATGGATAATAAAATAAAGTGAATCAGAGCCCAAATGGGGATCAAATATCCCCTTTATAGATATGTCAAGTTGAAAATGCTAAGTAAAAGGGTGGACTTTAATCCATATGGGGATCAAATTTCTATGTTTGTAATAAAATAAAAAATAAAAATTGCTAAGTGTAGGCTTGAGGTATTATCCACATGGGGATCAATTTTCCCTTAATGACATAAAATCAAATCAAATAAAAGGGAAATAAATGAAATGAAATGTGCATGAGTTTTCAAGTGACTTTTAAAATTCCACATTTTTTGTGATTGGAGAGACCTACCAGATATTATTTTAAAAGTGCATGAAACAACAATATAGAAATTCGAGATTGATGGAAGGTTAATTTTAGAGGTTGAAAGTGATCAAAGAAAAAGTCAAGGAGTTGATGAGGAAATCACCCAAGCATAAAGAGCTGAAAATTGAACCATGGAAGGACATTAACCATGATCAAAAAATCTAGTATAGTAAGATTGTTGGGATAATAATTAGAGTTTCCTTCAACCACCAAGGAATAAATCACCTAAAGTGAGTTAACAAAATATATTATAATTTAGATTAAAATCCAAAAATTTCATATAAGGGTAAATTTTGCAACTCAAAATTTTTAGATTATTTTTGTCCATCAAATCAAGCCAAGGATGGTTGTAGGTTAATTAGGTGGTAGAAATCTTAGCTCCATAACCGAGTTGGTGGCACTAGGAGGTTGTTGTTTGGAGAATAAATTTTGAGTTTTAGTATTCATGGGAGCTTAAAATGCATTAGTGCTCAGACTTAAATTTGAAACTTGATAATTAGGGTAATTTTTGAAAAATCCATCAAAAAATTCAAAGCCCTTCAATCACACCAAAGGCTTATGTTGAGTGTTAAGGGGTTGTCCTTGCACAAAAACATCAGGTTTAGAGGGAAGAAAAGTCCAAAAAAGGTATGTTTTAGTATTTGTCCTCAGAAATCCTAAATAATATTTCTAACTCATGTTGAAACCTTAAATCATAAATTAAAAGGCATTAAATGTTAAGGTTCTAGCTTCTGTCAGATTAATTCTTACATGAGATACCTTGTTAATGGTAAATCATCTTTAAATAAATATCTTATATATAATATATACTATATATGTAATATAATATATATAATATATATTATACATTATATATAATTATATAATAATATCATAATATATTTCATATATGGTTAACATATTAATATTACATATATGCTTAAAATGAGTTAGAACTTAACATGGTATCAAAGCTAGGCTACAAATGTAAGAAATGATAGAAAATAGGAAGAGAAAAAGATGATAAGAGGACTTGAAAAGGAAGGTTAACATAAAGAATATTGAAGGGGATTTTGATACAACATAAGATATGCCATATAAATTAAATGACAGTGTAATTACATTTGTAGAAAATGTTCCATATGATCTCAACATGGCAGGTATCGACAAGTCTAAAGGGATGCAATTTAATTAGAAACATAATTATATAGAGACCATGAATGGCATTCCAAGCATGGTAGATTCATCAATAAAAAATGTTCAAGGAAATTTTTTTAATTTATTAGGCAAACAATTAACTATGGAAGGTCATCACCATATACAAAACCTATGATGCTAAACACAAGTGGCGAGAGACAAATCTTAAGTGTGGGCTGTGGTGATTGAGAAGTCACAATTTATCACTAAGTTTAGTGTGATGTTATGTGTCATCTCTTTGGAATCAATTCAAATACTTCTAGAGCCAGAGATTTTTTGAGTAGCCAAGGTGAGAGCAATCCTAGTCCATTTGAGTACAATCATGAAAATCATAAGGAAACCTATTTTATGTGTAATTTAAGCATATGTCATGTCGTCAATGACTAATTGTGGCCTCAAACATTCTAGATTCAGTTATATTAGTTTTAATTTGTATCAAGTTATATTTTGTAATTCATGAAATGAGATAAAAGAAAATCAAAGTTGATATATCTGGATTAAGTTGCTTTTGATTTGCATCGATATTTCATTTCATATCACTTTTTAAATCTATGACAAGATGAAAGAGAAATGACACATTATTTAAAACCTCTCATCTATAAAAACTTCACTATTAAGAAGCATGAAGAGCATATAAGGGAGCAGTCAACACCCACAAGGAGTGACTTCTCAATACATATATGCATTTTTCTATAGGCTTTCCTAGATCCATGCCTATATGTTGTACTAAAATTCTTATCAATTGGGAATCATCACATTTTATGTAGATATGAATATATCTTTGATTTGACGGAAAATATTACTAATCTATGGAGTACAATTTCTCAATGTTTTTTGGTGGTGGCATTTGTTTTTGGGATGAATGATTATTATATAGAATGTAACTCATCATTTTGGTTGAAGGATAATTTTCAAGAGGTATATATACGGCCAAAACAAAATGGTTAGAGGATAGATATAATACCCATGACAATAGGAAGATTATTCAGCTATGTTTATTATCCATAATAGTTGCATCACTAATTTCTTCATGGATGGGAGAAGATAATGTTGGGAATTAAATAATATATTTTCTTAGTGCCAATTTATTACCATTATGGAAATGGTTGATATTTCTTCAAGGGCTCAATAGTCAACTAGAATATGAGTCATTTTCTATCATGAACATGGTTGAATATCAGTATTTGAATGTCTTAAATGGTTAATTGAAAGTCACATTGGAAAGTCAGATTGATGGTAGTCTATAGTTAGGAATTGGTTGAAACTTCCTAACATCCTATAGTCAGCCAAATATCTCTTAGAAATATTATGCATTCCTTGATTCAAATGAGTGGAATTGAAATATGTAGAATGAAAGTAATGAAAAGAATATAATAGAAGTGGGAAAAAAAAATTTAAAAAGAAATTAGAAGATCATTTAGAAGGAAGAAAAATTAAATGTATATATATATATATATATGAGAGTGGAGAAAATATGGTTCACCATAAGAGCATGCAAAGCATCAATACACAATAGGGAAGTAGAGTTTTAGTAGTGGAAATATATTGGAGTCTCTATAAAAAGCCAAAGTATGAGTAATCCAAGTGCCTCATGAAGAGGAGCAATTTCTAGAGATACTAACTCTAAAGGATAGTAAGTGCAACTCAATACAAGGAGAGAGATAAGTATTTTTTGATTAATATATCTTGACAACCTTTATTTACTTTTTGTAGTTAATCTCTTATTTGTATCCATGAATGTACTATTAAAGTTATTTAACTTTTCATTCTTTTCTTTGAACCATGGGGATGATCTTGCAGGAAATGAAGTATGGTGCATTAGGAGTGTTGCTCAAGCACTTGTGTGGGTGATGTTACATTTTGGATTATGAAACAATGTCAAGACAAAGGGAGCTCCTCCATTGAAAGTGAGTTGACTACAAGGAAATATTGTTCAAACCTCCAGATAGTTATAACAATAGGTCTAAGGTAGTATTAGTTTAATTTACATCTAGCACTTTTAGCCACATTTTATGATCATGGTAGATTCAATGATGCTCTCCAAGTGAATATCCTTGGTGATTGTGACTATGAGTATCCTTCTATATAAAGAGGGAGTATAACACTTCCTCAAAGGCAATGAGGAGCTTAGAAGATTGATATTTAGAGGGGGTCTAAAAATACATATATGTGAGTGCATGATTTTGTTGGGCCTATCATTTTGTACCTTATGAGGAAGTAATGACTTATCACTAGAGAGTCAAAAGATTGATATCTGGTTTAGAGAGAATCTGACAATTTATCATAGGCATCCTCAAATGAAGAGAGTCTATAAAATAGTAGCTATAGGATATAAATTCTCATGATATTTGTTTAGAAGGAGAAAATTTGAGATGAAATACTTTGTGGATGATATCTTCTCTATGAGGAGAAGTTCTAAGTGAAATTCCTTGTAATGTGCTCTCCTCTATGAGAGAGAAGTTTGAAGTGAAATTCTTCTTCCACCCTCTAGTAGCAATTATGGAGGTTCCTAGTGGATATCATGTAAGTTATTACATGATGCTATTGTAATATGTAATGAAAGGTGATGATCTTTCATTGACATAGATAAATAGAAGGTAACAATTGTAAAGTGATGATCTTATAAATGGTAGACCTATTATCCTGACAAACTTCATTAAATTGTTATCCCAAAGTGTTGGAAGTCATGATAACATATAGACAAAAGGTAACCATTGTTAGGTGGTTATTTTATGAATACTAGACCTATTATCATGGTTCTTTGGGACAAATTTTGTAGGAAATCATGATAATCAACCTGTTTTGGTTCTTTGGACCGAATCTTGCTAGACACCATGACATTGTTACTGCTATAGACCACACTTAAGGTGGTGTTTTAAAGTTATGGAAATTTTTTCACTTGTGTGTTATGAATGATGGGAAATTTAGCCTCATAATGAGTTGAATATCATACTAAAATGATATCTCTTCATATTCTTGATATCATAATGTGTTTTATAAATCCTCCCTAGCTAAGAGGGAATATTAAGGTTGTAGCTTCTATCGGATTGATTTTAACATGAGATACCTTGTTGATGGTAAATCATCTTTAAATAAGTATCTTATATATAATATATATTATTATGGTTAACATATTAATATTACATATATTCTTAAGATGAGTTGCATATATGGTTATTTATATTAATATTATAAAATATAAAAAGTGATGTTTAACCGTAGTGACATGTTTTTTCATGAGACATGTCTCCTCCTCTCATATTTATAAGCTTTCATTTGTATTTGGAACACAATCAATACAATGGAAATTGTTATTACATTTTTAGTGATCCTAGAGCTTAACATTAACATGGTATTATGATGCAAGAGCATCTTGGGTTCTCTCGGAGACTACTTTGGAGTTCATGGGAGGAGGCTCAGTAGTTTCTTTGGAGGGTGCTTGGACTAGTACTTGGTTGAAGAAGGATTGGTGTGCAACATGATCTATGGAGCTTAGCATGGTCTAGGAGCTTGGCATAGTCTTGGAGCTTGGCATGGTCTATTGTTCTCAACATGTATTGGGAGTTTGACGATGCTTGGGAGTTTTTTGTCACTTGAAAGTATGTTGGTCCCAACTAGAGTTCTTGTTGTATTTAAGGCATCTAGTGTGTGATTGTGACATGGATAGATCTAGGAGTTTGTGTGGACCTATGTGTGGTCTTGGTCATCTCTTCTACATGCATTTAATTAGTTTTGTAAACTTGGGGCTTGTCTTATGTATTTTGTGTAGTTATCACATGTTAACTAAGGGTCAACATGAGGGTTAATGTTTAGTATTTAATGTTTGTTGTAAGTCGACTTGTGGTTTAAATATACATTTAATGCAAGGGCTTTATTTAATTTGTAATTGCTACATTGACTTGTGACTTAGTTGGGTATAAGTAGGGGGTCTCATGGAGTCTTTTAGTCATTCATTCATGGAGTCATTCATTTATTTTGGAGTGAGTTTGGAGAGTAGTTTAATGGAAAGTTTTCTTGAGTCTATAGATAGAGCACCAAATCTGAGGCAATTTGTAGTAGGATTGTGGTGGAGTTGCAATTTTGGAGAAGAGCTAGTGGCTGTGGTTTAGAAACAAGGAGGTTGATTGGTGGCTCGTGACTACAAGTTTAGATCTTGGAGGTTTCTACCAATTTGTTATTATGTTACTAATTTGGGCTAGTTGGGATAGGATTTGATTTGGATCTTGAGGAATCGTGTGGAACTATTATTATAATTTCTATTGTATTTGGCCATAATCTAGAAGGCCTTACAACTATTTATATTACATGTAAATAGTTATTTTATAAATAAAGATTTTTGATTTGGTATCAAATCTTGCATTTTTCTTGCTTTGTTGTTGTGTTTTCACTATGTGGTTATCTGTTCAGGGCTAGGACATCTCCTTTGGTGATTCTCCTACCTTGCACTACATTAGGTGGTATTAGAGTGAAGATTGTTCCTAAGTGTGTAGACAAGTCACCAAAGTTGAGGCAGTTTGCACTAGGACTTGGGTTTGAGATGTAGATCTAAGAAGATCTTGATTTGGTGGTGGATTTTCTTTTTGGAGTCCTAGATCTCTTGGTTGTGAGGTGGTAGATCATGGTTTTGACTTGAAAATTGAAGAGGGCTTGTATTTGGATTGATGGATACAAATATGGAAGACTGGTCTTGCTGAGGCATGATCATAGAGAGTTTGTGGATTGTAGATCCATGGTCTTAGACTTGCAATACGGTTCTTGATTGTTTGTGTGAAGTGTTAGGTTGTGATCTAACTTTCAAAAGGTTTGGGTTAATCACAAGGAGTTTGGGAAGGATTTTTTGTAGAGGGTTTATGAAGATCTTGGAAGATGGCTCCAAGAGGATTGGACCTCGAGATAATTAAAAATCTTTGTGATGTAGTGGAGAGGAGGTTTACTAAGATGTCTACTTAAGTTTGTATCTAGTTTGGTTGATTGAGTTAAGGATGGGATAAGGAAGGAATTCCATAGATGTTTATGGAGTTGGAGTCTATCAATCCAAAAGTGAGTTGTCTACCTAATTAAGAGACTTGTTCAAGAGAGAAGATGGCATAGCAAGATCAAGGTGGAAGAGATTGGTTTTATTGATTAGTTTGTGGAGTCTGCTACAAAACTTACAGAGCAACTTGAGGTTGTTGTTGAGGATATTCCTAACCTTTTTGATGCTAGGATGGAGGTTGATTTTCATTATCATTCAATTGGGTCTGAGATGGAAATTGTAGAGCACTTGGTCGTGGATGATTTGGTTCTTGTTGGTGATGAATTGTATGTTGCAAAGCATCTTGTTCCAAGCAATGAGATTTCTAGTGTTGTGAGTTTGGCATGTGTTGATGGAGATCTACATAAATGTGCTAATGTGGAGTTTGTTACTACTAGTGTGGATTCACTAGTTGCTAATGTGTATGAGGGTTTGTTGATGAATCACTATGTTTAGTTTTTTCCTAGGAGTGAGCATGTTGATTGGATGGTTGAGATTCTAGTGTTTGATAGAATGATGTAGATGTGGATGATGTGAAAATTGGTTTTCTTATTCCTATTGGAGTGGAAGCCTTTGGTGAAGATGTAGATTTTGGTTGATCTTTCTTTGGTCATCAAAGTGTGGGACACACTTTCCTATTTACCTAGGGATCTGATGCAAGAGCATCTTGGTTTTTCTTAGTGTTTACTTTGAAGTTCATGTGAGGAGGCTCAGTAGTTGCTTTGGAGGGTCCTTGGACTATGTTGGTATAATTATTTACGTAGTAACTTGTCTTAAAATCATGGTAAAAAATCAAATGTGAGTCCTTTATTTGATCCTAGGGTCTTAGGTTTTGGGACTTGTATTTTTGATATCTTTTAAAATTTGTGAAAAACCCTAGGTCTTGCCCTTTTAAATTTATTTCGGTGCAAAGTCTTTTAAAAGTGGTTGAATATTCTTTCTTGCCTACTTCAAAGTTATTGTTGTGTCTTTTTGAAAAGGTTTCATCCCGTCATTGGATCTTTTTTTGATCAATGGATGTTGCATACATTCTATGAAAAGTTGCGATGCTATTTACCTTAGCGATGTAGTGACCATCAAAAAATTCCATCATAATACTGATAACATGGTCCAGCACTGGAAGAGTGTATCAATTTGAAAAAAATATGGTCACGTATTCTATCTTAGGGTTGTCAATATCAAAAAGGATGCATGCGGAATAATTCGCAAAGGAATTATTTGGGTAGCTTTTTAATCCTTGTAAAATATAGTCAAGATCCCTCCTAAGAAATCATTTTCTGAGCAAGAAAATTATATGGATAGGAATGTGCATGATAATTTTCTAGAATTACTCCCAAAATCCACTACTGAACCTGCACAAGTTAAGAAGTTAATTTCCTTAAACTGTAGGCTTAAGATTGTTGATGGCCTGTATGATAAAGGAAATTGGGTTAGGAATGCAACAACTACACAAAGAGGTCTTGTTTTATTCAAAAAATGATTTTCAGAAAGGAATTTGTTTGCCCCTCATACTAATGTCTAGAATTTTGATTTGGGAAAGCTAGTAGTTCCAAGTGTTTTCATGGATTATGACTTGCTTGAAGCCATTACCAAGAATTATGACCAAGCTGTTAGGGTGGTGAGAAGAACTAATGGTGTGCCTTTGATCTCAATCAGTCCTGAGGAAATTAAGGAGGTTTTCCACCTAGAGCCATTTTTAGATTATCATTTGCCAATTAATCTATCAAAATTAGAAAATGAATACAAGGAAAAAAAGGATTTGATTAGGGGAGGTGCACTGAGGGTACACATTGGCAAAATTGGAACTCCACCAATAATCACTGCAGCCTCTAGGGAACCTTTTAAGAAGAGTCTTTTCACTTCCTGGGCTGTAGAGATATAAAAGACCCTATGTCATGTTTTTGGTGAGGATGAGTAGAATTTCATGCCCATTGGCTTTATGTATATGATGGTTCAAATTGTCTCTTTTGGTGTAGATGTTATCTTTGATTTTGCCTTCTTTTTGGCTGAAGAAATCCATGTTTGTTTGGTTGGGATCACCAAAGGAAAAGTGGAGAAGACCTTTGGGCACTATTCTTTGTTGATGCATATGTTCTTATTTAAAGGGATTGCATATTTTGGTATAGAGATGGAATTGAACAAAGAGGAGAATGGAGAAGCACTGCCAATCTAGTTGTTGAGTGCAGATATGACATGGGATCCAAATAATGTCAAG
This sequence comes from Cupressus sempervirens, assembly GCA_028749045.1. Lineage (NCBI taxonomy): Eukaryota > Viridiplantae > Streptophyta > Pinopsida > Cupressales > Cupressaceae > Cupressus > Cupressus sempervirens. The sequence goes on from CM053783.1 coordinate 187,585,331, forward strand.
TTTGTCAGATTTGGTAAGTATTTTGCTTCTAAATTGAGATGCCTAATATTGAGTGACAATTCTAGGATCCCTAAGGCATTAATGAACCTCCTCAAGCCTATGGATAACCCCCATAACTTGAAAGTTTCACACAATTGGGGAGATATCATTCCTTACTCTATTTCTACTATTTTCAGAATCTATGATTTTAGGGGGAGCCCTCATGTTTTTCCCTACCAACTAACTTTAAAAGTACAAATGGTTGAAACTTTGTGGCAGTTAGGAGGAGTGGAGGAGATGTTTCTGCTAAAAAGGTCACTGGGGTCCATTTTTCCTACTTGCACTGTGGCACACCAATTTGTGATCACCAAAGGGTGTTGGATCTTTTTACATAAAATTTTGGATCAGTATATGATGGCTATCTCCCATCTGCATTTTTGTGATTCTGAGGGATTATTTAATCAGACCTTGAGGCATAGGATTAAGTTGGGATAGGTCAAACATGAGTCATATTATTCAGAGGACATTATAAGGAATGAATTCTCATTGCAGGAATAGGAAATTAAAAAGGAAAAATGGAGAGTTTATTCCCAGGTTTTAGAATTTATTCATTGTTTTGATCAGAAATATGGTCCTCTAGATAATGCTAATATAGAGGCTAATAAAATAAATAAGCTCATGAATACCTTCCTTGAAATAATGGAACCTATGAATGAGAAGAAACAATTTTTTATTGATTCTTATCTTGATAAGGCTAGAGAGCTCATGAGGAGGTTGGCTTTCACTCCTAGTATAGGAGCTGGTCAAATAATTGTTCAAAGAAACTAGGTTATACTATGATTCAGAATAAAAGGCCTCCTATGGATAAAGGAAAACAAATAATGCAATCCACTAGTACTATCCAAGAGGAGAGACCTGATGAACCTTCTCTCAAGAGGTAGAAGGTAATGCATGAAAAGAACTCTCAAGTTGAGGAATATTCACCCATTCAATCCCCTTTAAGGATTGAAGGAGAGCAGCTCACTGGTGAGCAAATTGATTAGATTGCATCATAGGAAGGCATTTTTATTACTCAAGTAGAGTTAGAAGAGGGAAACCCTCAAGAACCTCCTCCACCATGTTTGGATCTAACAATAGCTAACTATAGAGGCAAGGAATTGGACCCTATGTTAGAATAGGCAAGTCATCAATTTTTAGCTGATGACAATTTTCTAAAATCTAGGGCTTTCCAACAATTTGCATGGAGAATAAACATGAATAATTTTGAAGAAAGATGTAAAAGGGTAAAAATAGAGCATCCAAAAATGGATGAAGCCTCTATTGAGAACCAAAAAAAGAAGAAATGGTAAGAGAGTTTCAAAATATGAGCCCTGAAGAGGGAAGACAAATGGTGAAGGAATCTAACATTTTGTTGTTACCAAATTGGGACATTGCTGATGCCTTAGTTTTCAATTCTATTTCAAACAAATTGAATTTACAAGATCAAACTAAAAAGGATTTCCAAGGTACTTCCTTTGTTGAGGATCAAGTTGCATTGCTTAGTTGGTCATTAAGAAGGGGTTCTAGAACCACACTATCATAACCAGATGACTCTGGGTTGATGGGAAACATAATTGTAAGGAGAGTTGTTGATACCTCTCATGTACAAGCAGCACATTGGAATGTGGACTCATCCCAATTTGTTTTTGCCACTACTAAGAAAGAAGAACAGGCCATGTTTGAATTGTAGAGAAAATATGAAACACTTCTTGAGGCCTACAATAAAGAGGTTAAAAAGAGGATTGAGCTTGAAAATGACCTAATGGGGAGGTCAATAGCACAAAGAATAACATACCCTCACCTCCTAGTTGAACCCTCCAAATCTACCCCCCTCATAGAAATACTAGATACACCCCAAAGGCCATAGTACTACACTACTGAAGATCTTGAAGAAGAAAAGAGTAAATTGCAAACCCTACATGTGGAGTTGGAGGTAAAATATGAAGATAAATTAAGAAAAGATCTCACATATTTGAGGGAAAAAGTTGAATGGAAACTAATTCATGATTAGTTGGCTAGGGTGATCACTATCTAGGAGAAGTTAAAAGCCAATGATGAGGCTTTAAAGCCTATTGTGAATAAATGGGTGAGAAGGGAGAAAGAAATGACATTTTTATGTTACTCTATCATAAAAAATTCTTATGATCAAATTGACAAAACCTTTGATATTGTTTTTGATCTTTCTAATTTTGACAATAAGAGGATTCATTTACAAAGAATAATAGTAGGCTACTTGAACAAGTACAAGAGCCAAAAATTTAGTTTTTTTCCTCATGCCCTAGATAGGGGAAATAATTTGAAAAATAAAGATGAATGGGAAAAAGAACTTGATATATTTTGTTGAAGGATGAATAGAATTATAAATGAGATAGGGCATGCCTAGTGGGCTACCACAACTGAAGAGATAGTGAAAGCCCAAATATTCTTTGATTCTTTAAAACAAGATTTTGTTGATATTAATAGGAAGGTAGAATACATTATCAAAGGCAACAAGATAGTGTACAGTTCAATTGGCTAGATGACATCTTGTTTGGCAAATGGATGACAGAAATAGCCCTTGATGAATAGTTTGAGGAAAGTGAAATTGAAAATGATGAGGTGCAAGGTGATGAGATCCAAATCATTGACACCATCACTACACAAAGCCAATAGGAAGAAGAAGACAAGAATGATCAAACACTTTTAGTTGCAGGCCTGGGCCCATGGGACACTAACACAACCAAAGAAGAGGGAAAAGTAGAAGTTACTCACATAGTACAGGATGGAGATGGTGAAAAACCATGGATAGAGATTAACCTACAATCATCAAATCAAATTTCATCATTGGCTAGCTTGGCTGTTACATACATGAAGGAATTAGAGTAGCGGCCAAATCAACAACATTAGAGGATGTGATAGAAGTGGACCCACAAAAAGGAATGTTTGATTTAGAAATCTTCTATTACTCACATTTTGGTCATTTTGTGATAGGTGTATGTCAATATCTCTTGTAAAAGACACTTGTCAAGTTTTCCACGCCTGAAGCTTGTTGCATCTCACATATTTAAGTGAGATCCTAGGGCTAGAACAAGGGTCCAATTTCTAATGCTTTTAGTCATACTTAGTCTATTTTTGGTCCAAGTAATTTGAACAAGCTTTATAATGTATTTTCTCTATAAGTTTATGGGAATACATTAATACAGAATGATCTTTGTGTTTCTTCCTATGGTCATTCTAAGTTTACTACAAAGTGTATACAATTTTCAAAGAAGATGAATACAAATTATGAGTTGTCCCCATATCATTTCTTTCTGAATTTTATCTCCTTTTGGTTACTTAGTCATCTTGATGTTGTATGAGTAAAACTTGTGCAATTGAATGTAATCCTTTAGGTTGTATATCTTTCCATCACTGATATTAGTTTAGTGAATTGAGTTATATGGGATGTATTTTGTTTAAAACAACACCGTTAGTTGTGTGGTTATGGATTAAGGATGAGAATTAGAATTAAACTAAGATAGTATCCATACAGCAACAAAATTGAGTCATCCCTTAGGTATAACCAAATTGGTCTTGTAGAGCCTAAAGAGAAGGAAACTATTCTTAGTTTTGTTGATGTTGGATCCAAATGGTTTGCATGTGTAACTAAAAATAGAAAATGGCTAATCCTTAGGTTGCATAAGTATTTTCATTTTGGTATTGAGGCAATCTATTGCTCAATAGTTTTAAAACTCCAATAGACTAGTACTCAATCGAAGAGTTGGTGCTTGGCATGGTCTATGGAGCTTTGCACGGTCTAGGAGCTTGGTATGGTCTAGGATCTTGGCATGGTCTATTATTCTTGGCATGTGTTAGGAGTTTAGTGATGCTTGGGAGTTTTTTGTCACTTAGTAGTATGTTGGTACTGACTAGAGTTCTTGGTGTATTTAATGCATGTAGCATGTGATTGTGATGTGGATTGATATGGGAGTTTGTAAGGACCTATGTGTGGTCTTGGTCATCTCTTCTATGTGCATTTAATCAATTTTGTAAACTTGGGGCTTTTCCTAAGTAGTTTGTGTAGTTATCATGTGTTAAATATAGGTTAACAAAAGGGTTAATGTTTGTTGTGAGCTGACTTGTGGCTTAAATATGCATTTAATGCAAGGGGTTTATTTAATTTTCTAGAACAACTTGTGGCTTAGTTAGGTATAAGTAGGGGGTCTTTTGGAGTCTTTTAGTCATTCACTCATGGAGTGATTCATTCATTTTGAAGGAGTGAGTCTAGAGAGTAGTTGTAGAGAAAGTTTACTTGAGTTTGTAGATAGAGCACCAAATGTGAGATAGGTTGTAGAAGGATTGTGGTGGAGTTGCCATTTTAGAGAAGAAATAGTGGTTGTGGTTTAGAAACAAGAAGGTTTCTTGGTGGCTTTCAAGAACAAGTTAAGATCTTGGAGGTTTCTACTAGATTGTTGTTACGTTATTAATCTGGGCTAGCTGGGATAGGATTTGAGTTGGATCTTGAGTAAGCTTGCAAAACTATTATTGTAATTGTTGTTGTATTTGGCCATAACCTAGAAGGCCTTATAGTCAATCATATTACATGTAAATAGTTATTTTATAAGTAAAGAGTTGTGATTTTGTATCAAATCTTGCATTTGTCTTGCTTTGTTGTTGTGTTTCCACTATGGTTATTTTTTCAAGGGTAAGACATCTCCTTTGGGGATCCTCCTACCTTGCATTGGATCATATTAGGATAGATTCAAAGACATTTTCAATCTTATTATATGTAGTCCTCAAAAATATAACATCTATACTTTTATGAGAAGTCTGATTTTTTAATTTTAAAGTTAATTTTTGGTCATTTCAAGGAAACATTTACAAGATATTGAAGTCTCCTTATACGTAGTTGCGGACTAAGTCCTTAGACTTAGTTTTTAAACTTTTTCTTCAGAAGTTGATGAATTCAAATTTTTGATTTTCCTTATGGATTCAATACATTTAAGGATTAACTATCTCATTTTGGTGGTGTTGAATTTCATGGAGGATCAATGCAGTTGTATTATGCATTGTCATTATGTTTGGAATGTGTGTTCCAAATAAAAAATCCTCTTAGATTTATATATAGAGAATAGATCATAAATAGAGATGTCCCTTCATAGGACATGTCTATTCATTAATCAAATAATTAATATCATAACTAATTTAATCACATATATATATATAATATAAATTTTTCTCATATAATAATTTTTAAAGCATGTAGCTTTGGTTGGACAATAACTGTATTCAAAGATCTATATACATATGTATATATATATATATATATATATATATATATATTTACCAATATGATTTACATACTATATATATATATACTCGATCTACCCAATATTGCTAGGCATCAAAATCTATTAATGCAAGCATATCAAAGGAACATAAGCATCACATTTACAAGAACATCTCTATTATTACTATTGTGCTATACACAAATTCTGAAGTAAATCATATCCATTGGCATCAATGTTTTGAACCTACAAACAAAATATCTCAAGAGTCAGCATTATATTGAAATCTGACTAGAAACTTTACAACAATAATCTTATATCTCAAATATAAAGAATGCACACATATATAAATATATTATATATTATGTATAATAGGTTTATCTGATTAAAGCTATCAACCATCAACACTCCCTCTTAGCTTAGAAGGATAACCACATAAAAATAAATATTACTTCAATGTAATATTACAAATGACTATTTTAAGCATATCTTATTTGATATCTTAGAAGATTTCCACCATTAGATATTGCATTCGATATCATGAGCATTGGTCTTCTTGAATATCAAAACATAATATTCACCTAGTACTCAAAATAAGGTTGTTGAGATTATAGAATTGTGCCCCAAATCAATATCAAGATATTATAGAGTAGTGCTATTTTTTGGTACATTAATTGGGCTTTGATACCATGTTGAATTTCATGGAGGATTGATGTAGTTGTACTAAGCATTGCCATTGTGTTTGGTATGTGTGTTTCAAATGCAAAATCCTCTAAGATTTATAGATAGAGAATAAACCATGAATAAAGATGTTCCTTCAAAGGAAATGTCTATTCATTCATTAGATAATTAATATCATAACTAATCTAATCATGAATTGAATGAATATTGAGATGACAACCTTGAAGTCACAAAATTACCAACTACAGAAGGTACCGAGAGCTAAAAGACAAAAGCTTAACAAGCCTAGTGAAGGCATAAAATATTTTTATAAATTGATGGAATCACCAAGACCTATTAATGATACTAATGGATTAGGTTACACTATTACTAAAGAAGGAAAATCATCTAGAAGTGATGAGCAAAGGAACAAAAAAGGTTGAACAATGAACCCACTTGTCACAATTGTGGAAAGTTGGTTTATATAGCTTATGTCTACAGGAGTAAAATTGTCAACGAACTCCCTAAGTAGAAATACCGAGGAAACTACTACAACAACAACAAGAAAGGACATCAAGTGCATGAATGCAAGACCAAGACCATGAACACTCAAATATTTTAAGGACACTATTATAATTGTTAGAAGTATAGATAGAAAGCATACAATTGTAGATCGAAGCCCAAATGGTCATCAAACAAATAAGCCAAGGTAAACCACAACGAAAAATTCTTACAATAAGGATTATAACACAAAGTATGGTTATCACTATTGTCAAGAGTATGTACATTATCCTAAGAATTTCATAAGTAAACATTTTAGTAATGATTACAGAAAATGGTTGAGTAATACTACATGCTTTAGCTAATTGAAGAGTAGTCATATTAGCAAAAATAGTCCAACAAGATCACCAACACCAAGAAGTAAGTCCAACAAGGATAAAGAGAAGATTGATATTAAAAAGGTGAAGGTTTAGATGAAGAAGAAAGAAGATTACAACACATCAAGTCAAGATGAGATCACATCATCCAATGGATCAAGTGATCACATCACTCCCAACTAGGAAATCAAAAGGTATGTGTGGGACTAGTATTTCAAATTTATATTATGCATCATTTCCAAGAATCTGAGATATAAAAAGATAATATATGCATGAATTAAGATACAATGGAGTATTTAGAACCTAGAGAAAATATTTAGTTTTTTTATTTTCTATGTTGTTTTCGAGCATCGAAAGTTTCATAGTTATTACTGAGCAAAGGAGTTATGTTAGTATTGGTCAAGCTTGTTGTGTAAGCCAAGTGAGTTGGAAACCCTATGGTAGTCAAGCTTACAATTGTGTAAGCACTAAGTATTTATTATCAAATTCTAAGGGTTATATAGTTATTTTTTTATTCATTTGCATTCACCTATGATTGAATAGAGCACAAAGAGCATGAAGGCGAATTGCAAAAGGAGATTCTTGTGTTTGCAAATTGAAGTTGATTGCAACTCGATAGAATTCATCAGATTGAAAGGTACTTATCAAGTGTCAAGTTTCATTGTTTGAATTTTCATAAACCCTAAGTAGAAAATATGGAAGCCATCTCTTTTTTGAATGTTAGTGATGCAAGAGCATCCAGAGGTATAAGGGTATTCTTGTGTCACCCAAAAAAATGTACTTAGACTTAGTTTTTGTTTCATGTCTTTACATTTTTGGATACCCATTTGGCTCAAATAAAGGTTCCAACTCTCATAGTTCAACTATCAGTGCATTTGAGAATCCTAAAAAAATAGGAGCATGTATTTGGGCCATCATTTCGATAAACTAGAAGGTGTGAATTGGCCAGATGAATGTAATCATGATTTAGAGCATTCCAAAAAAAGAATCAGGTCAATAGGCCCCACGGTTTGAAAGTTATTGCAGTTTTTCAGGTTTTGGAGACCTCCTAAGAATGCTTCAAAGTCAGGTTTGGGGCATTAAATGACCTCAAAAAGGGTCAAAAAATTAGGGATGATAAAAGCTAGTCCATAGGGCTATAGAGCACTTTGAGAGCTTTTCAAAAATGTAAACGGTTCATAAATCAGAGCTACGGTTCAAAAGTTATGCCTCCTGAAAGTTCGGTTACTGTTTCTGGATTCTTCTAGATTTGTAACGACTTCTAATGCATCTTCCGGAACCTTCTATTTTGTTGGTGGATGCCTACTAGAACTTTCTAGAATGTACTCCTAGTCCTTAACCCTCCAGGGTCTATTTAAGGATATTTCTAGCATTGTAAAAGGCAGTTCGGAGTGGAGTTTGAGAGGAGGTGCTAAAAGGAGAAATATTCTTCAGATTTATGCTATTGTAAGCCCTTAGGGCATGTTATGAAGTTTATTTTCTTTGTACTATTTGTACTAGCTTATTTTCTCAATTAATATAATTTCCCTTTTTTGTTGTGTCCATTCTATTCTTGGGTTGTGTCCCCATCAAGTGGTATCAGAGCGGGTTTTTCCTGAGTGTGTAGACAAAGCACCGACTGTGAGGCAGTTTGCACCAAGACTGTGTGGTTGTGGTTTTGAGTTAGAAGATGCCTCCACAAAGAGAGCATGGCAGAAGGGCTAGAGCTATTGATCCTGAGGAGGTTAGAGCCCTCCAGAGGCAGGTACAAGCATTGCAAGAGGAGCTTCGTAGAGGAGCAAATGTTGTCGTAGGTGACAATAGTGAGGATGACAATGAAGATGAAGTAATGGGACCAGAAGAGGAAGTTGACGGAGAAGTTTTGAATCCTGTAGAGGAAAGGCTTTTTAGGGATATTACTAAGTTTGGGAAAAGACCTACAATTGAAGTGGGTATATTTTTAGGAAATCTAAAACTAGATGAGTTGATCAATTGGATCAATGAACTGGAAGAATACTTTGAGTATGAGGATATAAGGGACCCAGATAGGGTTAAGTTTGCAAAGGCCAAACTGAAAGGCCATGCCAAAATCTAGTGGCAAGAGGTTCAACTGAAAAGACTTAGAAGAGGAAAGGAGAAGATCACAAGATGGGATCGCATGGTGGACAAATTGAAGAAGCAGTTCATTCCTGTGGACTACGAGCTTGATCTATTTAAGAAGATGCATGGGTTAAAGCAAGTAGGAAGATCAGTCCAAGAATATACAGAGGATTTTTACCGACTCTTGATTAGAGTGGGGCATGTAGAAGCAAATAAGGAGAAGGTTTATCGTTATATCAGTGGGTTGCAACCTAGCATCCAGAAGGAATTAAGTCTGGTAAGAATGACCATCGTTGAAGAGGCATACCAATTTGCCCTAAGAGTTGAAGAGAAGCTGAATAAAAGGTTTGAACGAAGACAAAGAGGGCACAGTCAAGGACGAAGGGGAAGCGGTAGATCATCTGGAGGCTACAATGAAACCCAAAAGAAAAATGAATATGTGGGTACTAGCAGAAACCAGAGGAATGAGGGTTTCAACTGCTCCCATGATCAAGACTTTGGAAATCAAAGAGGAAGAGGTAGAGGACATGGACAAGGAAGAGGAGGCTTTCGTGGTACCTATTTCCATTGCAATGAAGAAGGTCATCATGCCTTTGAATGCCCTCAACGACAAGGAAGGATAGATAGGAGAGCTGAGGGCCAAGCTAGGGTTGCTCATGTGGATGAGGATGCACAATCACCACATTCAGAGGATGCAGAAAGAGGAGAGACCTTGGTAAATGAAAGAGTCCTACTAAGTGGTGAGAATGAACTAGGACAACAAAGGAGTTTGTTTCGTACCAAATGCAAGTGTGAGGATAAATGTTGTGACGTGATCATTGATGGTGGTAGCACTGATAACCTAGTATTAGAAGAGATGGTCTCTAAGCTAAAGCTCAAGAGGGAGAAACATCCCCAACCCTATCAGATTTCTTGGGTAAAAGATGATCATAAGGTCCTAGTAAGTGAAAAATGTTTAGTAAAATTCAAAATTGGGAGTTACCATGATGAAGTTCTCTATGATGTTATTTCGATGGATGTTTGCCATCTATTGTTGGGTAGACCATGGTAGTTTGATAGACATGCAATACATGATGGACATGCAAACACATACTCTCTAACAAAGGATGGAGTTCACCACAAATTGAAGCCCATGAAAAAGGAAGGTGAAAAGGTATGTAGCAGTGCTAGGATTTGTCTTGTTGATGGAAGGAAGTTTTTAGATGGCATGAAACATCAGCATATGTGTTATGCTTTGATTCCTAGGAAAGATAAAGAAGGTAGTAGTGAAATACCATTTGAAGTTTCAGATTTACTAGGGGAGTTTGGAGATATTATCTCTGATAATGTTCCAGATGGATTGCCACCAGTAAGGCAAATCAGTCATCAGATAGATCTGATTCCAGGAGCTAGTTTTCCTAACAAGGTTGCTCACAGGATGACTCCTACAGAAACAAAGGAGCTAAATAGACAGGTTCAGGAGTTGCCGAGGAAGGGCTTGATTTGAGAGAGCTCGAGTCCATGTGCAGTACCTACAGTACTTGCACCAAAGAAGGATGGAGAATGGAGGATGTGTACAGATTCTTGAGCTATAAATAGGATAACCATCAAGTACCGGTTTCCTTTACCAAGGATGGATGATCTTATGGACTGCTTAAGTGGAGCTCAGTACTTCACAAAGATAGATCTCAAGAGTGGTTATCATCAGATACGGATTCGAGAAGGAGATGAGTGGAAAATAGCCTTCAACACCAAGGAGGGTCTTTATGAGTGGTTAGTCATGCCCTTTTGGATTGACGAACGCCCCAAGCACCTTCATGCGGCTCATGAATGAGGTACTTAAGAAGTTCTTGGGAAAATTTGTTATTGTCTATTTGGATGATATTTTAATTTTCAGCAAAACTTTGTAAGAACATTTACTACATATTCATAGTGTCCTTGAAAGGCTAAGGGAAGAGAAACTGTTAATTAATCTAAAGAAGTGTGTATTTGCAAAAAGGGAGTTAGTCTATTTGGGATTTGTTATATCACCTAAAGGTCTCAAAATGGATCAAGAGAAGGTAAAAGCCATCTTGGAATGGCCTACTCCAAGGTCTGCTATTGAGGTAAGATCATTTGATGGTCTGGTTAGTTTTTATAGGAAGTTTATTAAGAATTTCAGTGGCATATGTGCACCCCTAACTGATACAATAAGAGGGAATAGAAAAGAGTTCAAATGGACTGCAGAAACTACGAGAAGTTTTGAATTGCTGAAGAAGAAGGTGATCGAATAGCCTGTGTTGGCACTTCCAAATTTCAGAAAAGTATTCCATGTGGATTGTGATGCTAGTAGTAGCGCTATTGGGGCTGTATTAAGCCAAGAAGGTAAGCCTATTGCATATTTTAGTGAAAAATTGAATGATGCAAAAAAGAAGTATTATGTTTATGATCAAGAGTTCTATGCAATAGTTCAGGCCTTAAAGAAATGGAGGCATTATTTATTGCCAAAGAAATTTTTTTTGTATACTGATCATTAGGCATTACAGTACCTAAATAGCCAAGGTAAATTGAATTAGAGGCATATGAAGTGGGTAGAATTCTTGCAGAGTTATACATTTTTGTTGAAGCATAGAAGTGGAAAATCTAACAGGGTTGCAGATGCACTAAGTAGGAGACACTTGTTGCTTACAACAATGCAGGTTGAAGTAGTTGGGTTTGATGAACTCAAGAATTTGTACCCCGAGGATCCTGATTTTGCTGAAGCATGGAAAGCTTGTAAAGAACCTGTTGCTATAGATAGAACCAAGTGGTTAGACTATTTGATTCAGGATGGCATGTTGTTCAAAGGTAGTCAATTGTGCATTCCAAGGAGTTCCATGAGGGAAAATCTGATTAAGGAGAAACACAGTGGAGGGATGGCAAGACATTTTGGTCAGGATAAGACCATTGCCATTCTTAGAGAACATTATTTTTGGCCTCAAATTACACAGGATGTGAAGAAGTTTGTACAGAGTTTCCAGATTTGTCAAGTTGCCAAGGGGTTTAGTCAAAATACTGGCCTATATCAGCCATTGCCTGTTCCATCAAGGCCATGGGAGGACATAAGTATGGATTTTGTTCTTGGATTGCCAAGGACACAAAGGCGTAATGACTCAGTATTCGTGGTGGTTGATAGGTTCTCCAAAATGGCACATTTCATTCCATGCCACAAAACTCATGATGCTGTCCATATTGCAGACTTATTTTTCAAAGAGGTGGTAAGACTACATGGTCTTCCAAGGAGTATAGTTTATGACAGAGATACTAAATTTGTGGGGTATTTCTGGAGGACATTGTGGAAGAAGTTGAGAACAGACTTGAAATTTAGTTCCACGCATCACCCACAGATTGATGGCCAAATAGAAGTGGTAAATAGAAGTCTGGGCAATTTGCTGAGATGTTTAGTTGGAGATAAGCCCAAGGGATGGGATTTGATTCTACCACAGGCAGAGTTTGCTTATAATAACTCTTTAAATAGGAGTACTAGAAAATCACCATTTCAAATTGTATATGGGAATAGCCCAAGGACTGCACTAGAATTGAGGAAGATAGAACAAGGGGAGAGAACAAGTGCTGAAGCTGCGGAATTTGCTGAACACATCAAGCATCTACATGAGGAGGTTCAAGCACACATTATCAAGATGAATCAAGAGTATAAAGCTAGGGCTGATCAAAGGAGAAGACATAAAGAATTCCAAGTAGGGGATCTAGTCATGGTGCACTTACGAAAAGAAAGATTTCCAGTTGGTACTTACAACAAGCTGAAAATGAAGAAATTTGGCCCCTGCAAAGTTTGGAAGAAACATAACTCAGGAAATGCATATGAGGTGAAGCTGCTAGATGGTATTCACATTTCTCCCATTTTCAACATTGCAGATTTAACAGAGTATCATGATGATGGTGCAGATGAGGAGTTGGTTTTAGAGCCATGTCCAATTCATGCTTCTAAGAAGGAGGAGATAGAAGACATTCTAGATCATCGTGTGGGTAGGAGTACCAGAAATAGGCAGTATGAAGAGTATTTGGTCAAATGGAAAGGACGGTCGATCGAGGACTCAACTTGGATTTCAGCAGCTGAGGTTTCCCATTTGGGATTTCCTCTACCATCCATAAAGTGACAGGGTCACTTTTCAATCTACCCTGGGTGTCTGATGCAGGAGCATCCAGAGGTATAAGGGCAATCCTATGTCACCCAAAAAAATGTACTTAGACTTAGTTTATGTTTCATGTCTTTACATTTTTGGATACTCATTTGGCTCAAATAAAGGTTCCAACTCTCATAGTTCAACTATCAGTGCGTTTGAAAATCCCGAAAAAATAGGAGCATGTATTTGGGCCATCATTTCGGTAAACTAGAAGGTGTGAATTGGTCAGATGAATGTAATCATGATTTAGAGCATTCCAGAAAAAGTATTATGTCAATAGTCCCCATGGTTTGAAATTTATTGCAGTTTTTCAAGTTTTTGAGACCTCCTAAGAATGCTTCAAAGTCAGGTTTGGGGCATTAAATGACCTCAAAAAGGGTCAAAAAATGGGGGACAAGCTTAGCTTGTCCATAGGGCCATAGAGCGCTTTGAGAGCTTTTCAAAAATGTAAACGGTTTGTCAATCGGAGCTACGGTTCAAAAGTTATGACTCCTGAAAGTTCGGTTACCATTTCTGGATTCTTCTAGATTTGCACCGACTTCTAACATAGCTTCCGGAACCTTCTATTTTGTCGGTGGATGCCTACTAGCACTTTCTAGAATGTACTCCTAGTCCTTAACCCTCTGGGTTCTATTTAAGGAGATTTATGGCATTGTAAAAGGTAGTTCGGAGTGGAGTTTGAGAGGAGGTGCTAAAAGGAGAAATATTCTCCAAATTTATGCTATTGTAAGCCCTTGGGGCATGTTCTGAAGTTTATTTTCTCTGTACTATTTGTACTAGCTTATTTTCTCAGTTAATATAATTTCCCTTTTCTGTTGTGTCCATTCTGTTCCTGGGTTGTGTCCCCATCAGTTAGGAAGTAGGGAAAAGAAGTTTTTACATTTTAGTTAATTAGTAATTATGTTAGACAACCACCTTTCTAAGCAATACTTGAGATAGCATATAAATGAGACCTGTCTAGTGTGTTATTGATGATACCACTAAAAGTTTTCATAATTTAGGATGTCAGGTGTTATTATTCTTGTAAGGTTGGAAGATTAGTAGACATGGAGATAAGGGAATTGTGTTATCATGAATATTGATGATACTACATTGGGGGAGTATCCTAAGAATTAGATAGTATTGATAAGTTGCATTCATGATGGTGTTTGTCATTGATGTTAATATAGAAATAATTCTATAAAGACTGGAAGAATAGAAGTCTGAAATCTTATGTATTACATTAACTAAGGAAGGTTTAGGTGATGTGTAATTAAGACATGTTCTAGTGGTTTTCCTAATGAAATGGTTCAATGCACTAAGTCTGATTTGTTGGTGTATGGAATTTGCACCTAATATATTGAGAGAAATGCAGAAATAGAGTATTGGAAAATGGTATTCTAAAGATTAATCACTATTTTCCATCTGAGCTATAATGAAGAGATGTAAAGTCACATAGTGATAGAGGACAGTCATATGGTGATGTCAGTGAGTGTGCAAGACTTGGTATCATATGTATGAATTTGTGTATAGACTATGAGCCGACATTGGTATTATAATTGTTAATTAATTGGGAAAGCCTCGAGGCTAACTCAAGGAATTATTATGAGGATATAGTATAAAGGAAAGATGTTTTCCTTAGTTGTAGTGTTTGTGGATCTAGAGAAGAGGATCAACCAGAGTGCAAAGTAAAGTTGTAAAGTGGGAAAAGGAGAAGAATTCTCACTGAATGCAAGTAAGCAATCTAAGGGATTATTGGATGTGTAGTATGAGATCTGGTTACAAGATCTGAAGGAGTAGAGGTTCAGTTGATGGGACAAAGAAAGAAGAAGAAGTAAAATTTAGTTCTATTATTCTACAAGGAATAATACGAAGATTATTTAGACACTGGTTTCATTGATCTTATCCTTGAAGTTGTTTGAGCAGTGGCTCCAGCTATCTTCCACAACTCTTAATAAGGTTGGAATCTCCTAACAGGGATTCAAAGTTTGCTAATAAGGACTCATATTTATTGAATGTTGTAACAGACTCCTAACAAGGTCTATCTCCTAACAAGGAATATTTATAGTAGTACATCTTGTGGGTATCATCCCCACTGAGGTTTTCCCTCTGATCAAGGGTATCCCTAGTTAATATATCTGGTGTAAATTGTGTATGAGTATCTTATTGTGATTTTTCATTTATATTACATATATGGTTAATTTTGTTTAAGGTTAATGATTGTGATAATAGTTAGATAACTAATTTAGCCCCCCTCTCAGTTATATCAGTGGACTATATGTTCTAACAATTGGTATTAGAGCATCAAGTTCTTTAAGATAAGGCTTAATTGCTTTAGGAGATAGATGGGGAATATGTTTAGGAAGGATAGTCCAAGATTTGATGGGGCCAACTATGAAAGATGAAGACTCATCTATTGTGCATTGGTCCAGGATATTGGCTTTTGATGAAAGTTTAGAAGGCAATTATTGAAGAGATAGAGCTAGGGGAATGTAATGAGGGGGAAAGAGATTTGTTCATGTGTAACATGAGAGCCAAAGAATCCCTACTATTATCTCTTCTAGAGAATGAATACAATCAGGTAGAAACATTCCAAACTTCTTATTAAATTTGGTAAGCATTACAAGTTTCTTTTAAAGGTGATGATCATGCAAAATGAATGAGATTGCAAACTTGAATTTGTGTATTTCAAGATGCTAAGATGATGGAAGATGAATCTGTGAGAAGTTGTATAGGTAGAATATTAGAAATTGTTGAAATAATTTAGCCTCTTGGTGGAACTAAAGAAGATGATGAGGTTATAGTGAAGATCTTGAAAAGTTTGACACAACCATTCAAGAAAATAGCTCAAATGATTCAGCTAGTAATGTCCTGCACCAAATATTTCACAAAGGAAATATTGCTAAAAGATTAGAATTTGCAAAAGTAGAACTGAGATAGTCTTGAGAACTAGCCAAAGTTGAGACAACTTTTAGTGCCCTAACATTTGACCTAATCTATCAACAAGTACAAGTGCAAGAGATGATTTTTCTACTAGTAGTAGTAGTAGATCTAAAGAGGATAAGAAGTTTGAGGAAAGAATAGCCCTTCTAGTAAGTGTTGGAAATGATTGAATAAGAATGATGGAACTGGCAAAGAATGTTTTCAATCATTGTTTTGTCATTGATGTCAAACTTGCTACTTGCAAGAATGACAATTTTTTTAGTGATCCAAATATTATCAATTGGTTGATTGACAAGGAGGCGGCAATCAATAAGATGTAACTAGAGTACCTAGAGAAAGGTTGAAGTTATAATGTTTTAATGAAGTGCAAGGATCAGCTAAGCCATTGATGAAATAGTTTATTGTTGACATATTCTAAGACACATATAATAGACACATTAAAGCATATCAAAGATGCAAGGGTTTAGCTATGTTATTTGTGATAGCCTAAGTAAGTTCATAACAAAATTTCGAGCAAGCCTAGTTAGTGCCAAATAGATTCTTAGTTGAAGCCGAGCAGAAAACAAGTGCCGAGTAAATATCAAGTGCCGAGTAAACATCAAGTGTCGAGCAAGAAACAGGTACCAAGTAAAGATATAGATGCCAAGCAAGAAACAAGTGTCGAGTAAAGATATAGATGTCGAGAAAGAAACAAGTGTCGAGTAACATAGAACAAGTCGAGTATTAGTAAACCAATAATGCCAAGTTGCTACATTATTTTGAAATTGAAGATTTGCTAGATCTGAGCCAACAAGATTGTTACCTAGAAGTTTGTAAACTAGATAGAAGATAAGAGTGATGAGCTAGTGGCATAGAACACCATGTAAAATAGTTTTTAGTGAATACAACTGGATGGTAGACAAGGTTTCTAGATGAAGAAGAAATATAGGGTAGATACATTTTATCCTACCTAATTCATTAAAACCCTAAAATTGGAGAGGGAGAATTGAGCAGGAAAGATATTTCAGATTTCTATTTAAGAAGTCATAAGGTCATGAAGCAGTAGTGTGGTGGTAGTGAGAAAGTATGAAAGCATGAGCTTCTGAAGAAAAGTGCTAAGGAGAAAGAGAGAAAAGAATACTCTGTTTCGCTGGATGACCATAGATATGATTGCATTGGTATGATGAGTAAAGAAGACTCAAGGAAACAAAGCTTGAGAGGAAGAAAAGCTAATAGAACTAAAGTGATTAAAAGCCAAGCAAAGGATTGAACTGAAGTGTGATCTATAATCTGCAAGTTATGTTGTAAGTTTTATCAGATCAAAACCATTATTGTTACTTTCAAGCAATTGTAATAGTTAAGATAAATCCTATGGACTTAGTTTGGTTTAATAGCCATATTGTAAATCCTTTAATAGGGTGACATTCCAAGTGAATGTTTCAAAGTCCTTTAACTAGGCCCATTCCTAACAGTTTGGTGAAATCCTCTAACAAGGTCGCATTTAACAATGTATTGTAGCCTTTAACAGCGTAGGCTTCTCATAGGGTAGACCATCAGAAGTGGTTAAAATTAATTGTGCAGTTATTTCGTGGGTATCATCCCCACCCCAGTTTTACCTTCTTATTCCTGGAGGGTTTCTGGGTTATGAAATTCTTAGTGTTATGGTGTGATGTATGTCTACTTTTCTTAGTTGTTTCAATATTTAAATTGCATGCATGATAAGTTTAGTTATGCACCATTAAGGATTTGTAGAGAAAAAGGGAAAAAGTTTTATTATGGCATTTGGACCTTGAATAACTGATTCACCTACCCTCTCAGTTATTCTAAAGAATTATAATAGTAAGAAGAGAGAAAGATGGTAAGAAAATATTTAAGTGTTGGACTTGTGATGAATATGGCCATTATGCATCTAAATGTCCTAAAAGAGAGAAAATGTTTGAAGAAAAATTTAAGCCTAGAAAAGATAAGGATAGAAATTGTTTGTATGCTAATGAGGATGAAGAATTGGATGAAAGAGGTTAGAGTGAAAGTGATCATGAATTATGATTTGTGGCTATCAGGGAAGATGATCTAGATAGAGAAATTAGAGAAGAAAGAGCTTTCACTTCCCAAGTTAAAAGGAAGTTAGATTGGATAATTGATGGTGGTTGTTCACATCACATGACTAGTGATATGAATAAATTTTTTAAATTAAAAAATTATGATGGAGGTATTATTAGGGTTGGTAACATTTCATCTTGTCAAATTACAAGGATTGGATCCATCACTTTAGATGGAAGGACTAACACTGACAACATTTATTTTGTTGATGGTTTGAAACATAATCTGTCAAGTGTTGGATAGTTGGTGGACAAGGGATATCTATTCAATTTCATGGAGAAGACCTACATTATCCAAGATAAGGATGGAAAAATGTTTGGAACTTGAACCAGATCTAGAAGTAATGTATTTAAAATGAATCCTACTAAGATGACATGTTTGGTTGCAAAAGTTGATAATAGTTGGTTAGGGCATACGAGATTCTATCATATAAACTTTGACAATATTTTGAAGGTTATTCACACATTTTTTATTAAAGATTTTCCTAAGATAACAAAGCCTACTAATGTTGTGTGCAAAGAATGTAATTTGGAAAAGCAAAAAATTCCATCCTTTGCTAGTAAAATTTTTACTACCATAGAGAAGTTGGAGATTGTTCATACAGATCTAAGTGGTTCTTCAAGAACAAGGAGATTCTATGATGAAAGGTACTTTTTTATTTTTGTTTCTGATTTCACTTGAATGATGTGTGTAGCTTTTCTAAAAGAGAAATTAGAACCCTTTGAGAAGCTTAACATATTTAAGGATAGAGTTGAGAATGAATCTAATGTTAAGATTAAAAAGAAAAAAAAAAGATCAGATAGAGGAGGAGAATTTACCTCTAGAGAGTTTAACATATTTTGTGAAGAGAATGGAATCAAAAGATGGTTATTTGCACCTAGGACACTTGAGAAAAATGGGATTGTTGAGAAAAGAAATAAATCTATAGTAGAAGTAGCTAGAGTGGTGTTATTTGAGAGTGATGTCTCAAAGATATTTAGGAGGGGAGCAGTTAATACAGTAGTGTAGACTCTAAATAGATTATAGATTAGACAAGATATAAGAAAGAAATTATATGATTTATGGTCTAGTCATTCACCATTAGTCAAATATTTTAGAATATTTGGGAGAAAATGTTACATTAAGAGAGATGAAGACATTGGTAAGTTTGATACTAGAATTGATGAAGGTATGTTTCTTGGCTACTCATTAAAGATCAAGGCATATAGATGTTTCAACTATAGAACTAAGACAATAGTTGAGTGTACAAATGCAAGAATTGATCAAAATTTTGGTACTAAAGAAAAGATTGTAGATTATAATTTTGATGAAGAGTATAATTCTAAAATTGTTAGATAGAATGTTGAAGTTTTTATAGACTAATAATGACTTGCATAATGATGAGAATATAGAAGAATGGAGGTATGAACCTAGAGAAAATATATGACTTGAGATGTCAACTCCTACCTCCAATAGAAAAATGACAAAAAATTACCCTCTAGAGTAGATAATTCGGAGCAAGGACAAAGGTATGATGACAAGGAATAGAGTGAATGAGGAATTGTGTCTAATTTAACAAGAGGAACCTAAAAGCGTAGATGAAGCTTGTAAGGATGATTATTGGATCCATGCAATGAAAGAAGAATTGGATCAAATTGAGAAGAATGAGACATGGGAATTAGTTACTAGACCTAATACAAGAATGTGATAGGAACCAAGTGGGTATTAAGGAATAAGATGAATGAGCAAGGAGAACTTGTGAGAAACAAGGCCAAAATTGTTTGCAAAGGTTACTCAAAATAAGAGGGCATAGATTATGAGGAAACATATGCACCTGTAGCTAGAATGGAAATAGTAACAATGTTCTTGACTTATGTAGCAAGAAATAATTTCAAGGTTTATCAGATGGATGTCAAGTTAGCTTTTTTGAATGAAGAACTTGAAGAATAATTCAACATTGAGAAGCCTAATGGATTCCCTCTAACAAAAGAAAAAGAGATGGTATGAAGATTAAATAAATTATTGTACAGTTTGAAGCAAGCACCTAGAACCTAGCATGTGAGGTTGGACAAGTATTTCTCTAAGCTTGAATTTATTAAAGGCATGATAGATGAGAATTTATATTTGAGAAAAGTTGATGATCATTTTTTTATCATTCTAATATTTGTAGATGACAAAATAGTTGGAGGAAATGATAAAGAAAGTGATATGTTTTTTGGAGAGAAGAAAAATGAGTTTGAAATGAGCATGATAGGAGAAATGCATTTTTCCCTAGGATTGCAGACTGCATAAAGTAGATATGGGATATTTATTTCACAAGCCAAGTATGTGAAAGATTTGTTGAAAATATTTGGTTTAGAAAGTTTCAAACCTATTGGTAAAACCATGATAACTAGTTATAAGTTATCTAGCAAAGATGGGACACCTATACTTGAACAGGAGAAGCATAGATCTATGATTGGAGGATTGCAATAATTGACTCACAAAAGACTATATATAGAAAATGCAGTTAGAATTATAGCAAGATTCCAAGCTGATCCAAAAGAGTATCATTAAGAAGCAATGAAGATAATATTTAGATATTTGAAAGGAACATTTAATTATGGGATTTGATATGAGAGCTCAAGTGATATTTCTTTATGCACATACATTGATGTAGATTGGGAAAGTAGTATGGATGACATAAAGAGAACCACTGGTGGAGCATTCTTTCTTAGAAAAAAATTGGTTTCTTTCTTGAACAACAACTAGGACTATATTTCTCAGAGTATAGCAAAGCCAAAGTATGTTAGAGTAGAAAATAGTTGTAATCGAGTTATGTGGATGAAGAAAATATTGAAAGACATTGGGATTGAATTTACCAAACCTATTATTGTTTACTGTGATAACATAAGTATAGTGAGTATGTCTAAGAATCTAGTATTGCATTCTAAGACAAAGCACATATCCATTAGCTATCACATTTTGAGAGAAAAGGTAGTTTAAAAGGAGATAAGGTTGGAGTATGTAATGAATAAATATTAGATTGCATATAAATTTTTTACCTAAAGATACCTTTCAGTACCTAAGAGGTATGCTTGGGGTTATGCCCCTACCTACTTCTGAGTAGATGATACAAGGAGTGAACTAGTCTAGTGGTACAAAGAACTATGATTAGACTAGACTAAATGTTGATGCTTCCTATATGGGGGAGTATCTGGTATGTACTGAGTCACTGAGGACTCTTTGTATTTGGTATTTGGTATTGAACAATGTCTTTGGACACTTGAGCTGATTGAAGAGTTGAAGAAGTTGTAACAATTGGAAACAATTGGTATGTAACAATTGTATAATAATTGGTATTTTGTATTAGTTTTGAGACCTTTGACATTGATGTCAATGGGGGAGAGAATGTGTAGCTGAAAAACATATCTTGATTTATGGGGGAGAAGTGTTATCTCTTTAGGGAGATTTAGAAGGATTCATGTAAAGAGGCAAGAGTATGCATCTGATGTACATATTATGTATTGAGATCTTTTAGTGTGTGAACAACTGATGCCAATTCTAGAAGCCACAGGATTTAAGAAAATGACAAGAGTAGAAGTAGAGTACAATTTTCTATTCTTGGAGCTTAGATGATTTTCATCTATGCTGCAATAAATTCCAAAGGGGGAGATTGTTAGCATGAATTCTAATGATACTACATTGGGGGAGTTTCCTAATCATTAGAGAGTATTGATATGTTGCATTCATGTAGTGTATTTGTCATTAATGTCAACATAGCAGTAATTCTATAAAGACTGGAGGAATAATAGTCATAAACCTTATGTTGTGTAGTAATTGAGGAAGATTTAGGTGGTGCATAGTTAAGGACATTTTCTAGTGGTTATCCTAATGACATGGTTCTATGCACTAATTCTGAGTTGATGGCATACAAAAGTTACACTTGATTTACTGAAAGCAGTGGAAAAATAAAGTATTGGAAAATGATATTTGGATGATCAATTTCTATCTATCATCTAAGATGTAATGAAGAGATGTTTAGTCACATATTGAAAGAGAATAGTTGTGTTGTGATTTCAGCAAGTGCACAAGACTTGGTATCACATGTATGAAGTTTTATATAAACTATGAGCCAATAGTGCTATTATAATTGTCAATTAATTATTTATCTTATTTTAATTAATTAGGAAATCCTAAAAGCTAGCATAAGGAATTATTATGAAGATATGATATAAAGAAAAGAAGTTTTCCTTAGTTTTAGTGTGTGAGGATATATAGAAGAGGATCAAGCAGAGTGTGAAGTACAATTAAAAAGTGTGAAAAGGAGCAAAATGCTCACTGAATGTGAGTAAGAGATCCAAGGGATTACTAGAAGCATAGTATGATTTTTGGTTACAAGATCTAGGGGAGAAGATTTCTGGTGGATAGATCATCGATTGTGAGGAAACTTGTACAGGTTTTTAGTAGAAGTGCAAAAATGCTTCCACAAAGAGAGCATAGCAAAAGAGCTATATGTGTTACACCTAAGGGTTTTCAAGCCCTCCATAACAAAGTGCAAGAATTAGAAGAACAAATGCAAAGAGGAATAAATCCTCCTATGAGAGATGAAAGTGAGGATGATGAAGAAATAGAAGAAAATTCCAGAGTAGAGCTAGTTCTAAACCCAGAGGAAGAGAGGCTTTTTAGGGCCATCTCGAAGATTGAAAAAAGACCTAAGTTTGAGGTTCCCACATTTTCAAAAAATCTTAACCCAGAAGAGTTGATCAATTTGATCAATGAATTGGAGGGATACATTGAGTATGAAGATATTGAGGATCTAGATAAGGTCAATTTTGTGAAGGAAAAACTGAAGGGACATGCAAGGATCTGGAGGCAAGAGGTTCAATTGGAGCAAAATAGAAAGGGGAAGGGAAATATCATCAAATGGGATTGGATGATACCTAAACTAAAGTGACAACTCATTCCTATGTATTGGGAGCTTGATCTATTTAAGATGATGCAAGGAATGAAGTGAGTAGGAAAATCTATTCAAGAGTATATCAAAGAGTTCTACTGAGTTCTCATCAGAACTGGCCATGTGGAAGTTGATAAGGAGAAAGTCACATGTTATCTTAATGGGTTAAGACCAAGCATTTAGGACAAGATTATTCAGGTTCAAATGAATATTATTGAGGAGGCATACTAGTTTTCCCTAAGAGTTGAGGAGAAGCTAAGTAAGAAGTTTGATAATAAGAATAGTGCAAGAGGTTTTGGTCAAAGATCTGGAAGACAATCTTATGGAGGTCATAATGATGATTAGAAGAAAAAGGATGAGGATAGAAGTAGCAATCAAAACCAAATAGGAAACAATTCCAATCATTTCCATGATCAGAATAATAGAGATCAAAGAGGAAGAGGCAAAGGACAAGGATCTAAAGAGGAGACTTTTGTGAGAAATGTTTTCACTGCAAAGAAGAAGGTCATAGAGAATTTGAATGTACCCAATGCCAAGGAAGGATAAATTGAAGAACTGAAAGCCCAACTAGAGCTCTACATGTTGATGAAGATGCTAGATACTTACATTATAAACATGTTGAAAGAGGAGAAGTCCTAGTTAATAGAAGAGTCCTACTGAGTGATGAGAATGAACCTAATCAAAGAAGGATTTTTTTTCACACAAGGTGTAGATGTGAAGATAATTTTTGTGATGTGATCATTGATGGTGGAAGAACTGACAATCTAATGTTAGAAATAATGGTCACCAAGTTGAAGCTAAAGAGATAGAAACACTTGTGTCCATACTGTATCACTTGGGTGCAAGATGACCACAAGGTTATGGTTAATGAGTAGTACTCAGTGAAGTTCAAGATTGGAAGCTACTAGGATGAGGTACAATGTGGTATCATACATATAGACATATGTCATATGTTGTTGGGTAGGCCATGGTAGTTTGACAGGCATGTTGTACATGATGGGTTATAAAATACCTACACTCTGACCAAGGATGGAGTGAAACATAAGTTGAAACCATTGAAGGACAAAGAAGAAAAGGTATATAGTGTTGCCATAATATGTTTTTTTTATGGAAAATAGTTTCTCAAAGGTATGAAGCATGAGCATGTGTGTTTTGCTATAATTCCAAAAGATAGTAAAGAAGATGTAGAGGAGGTACCTACATAAGTTACGAATATGTTGGGAGAATTTTTTGATATTGTATCAGATAATGTACCTAGTGGATTGCCCCTAATGAGGAAGATTATTCACCAAATGGATTTGGTTCTAGGAGCCAATTTGTCAAAAAAATTAGCACATAGAATGATGTCAACAAAAAGTAAAGAGTTAAATAGACAAGTTCATGAGTTTTTGTAGAAGGGGTTGATTCAAGAGAGCCTAACTCCATATGTTTTATTGATAGTATTAGCACCAAAGAAAAATGGAGAATGGAGGACATGCATAGATTCTCGTGCTATCAACAAGATCATAATCAAGTATAGATTTCCATTGCCAAGGATGGATGATATTATGGACTATTTGAATGGAGCTAAGTATTTCATGATGATAGATCTAAAGAGTGGATACCATCAAAATTGTATCAAAGAAGGTGATGAGTGGAAGACTACCTTTAAGACAAGGCAAGGACTATATGAGTGGTTAGTCATTCCATTTGGGCTATCCAGTATACCAAGCACTTTCATGAGGCTCATGAATGAGGTACTGAAGGAATTTCTGGATAAGTTTGTCACTGTTTACCTAGATGATATATTGATCTTTAGTAAGAAATTAGAGGAGCATTTGATCCATATTTGCAAGGTGTTTGATAAGTTGAGGGAAGAAAAGTTGCTAATAAACATGAAGAAGTGCAGTTTTGTAAAGAAGGAGTTGGTGTACCTAGGATTTGTTGTCTTTCCACAAGATCTAAAAATTGATCTAGAGAAAGTGAAGGATATCCTTGAATGGCCTACTCCAAGGAGTGTGACAAAGGTAAGATCTTCACCTTGACCGGTTACATTTTACAGAAAGTTCATAAGAAGTTTTAGCATTATTTTTGGACCCTTGACTGAAACAATGAGAGGGGATGGGAAAGAGTTTAAGTGGATTGTAGGAGTAGATAAGAGTTTTAATCTATTGAAATAGAAATTTATTGAGCAGCCTATATTACTAATTCCTAATTTTAACAAGTTATTTCAAGTAGACTATGATGCTAGTGGTGCTCCAATAGGAGCTATTTTAAGCCAAGAAGGTAGACCTATTGCTTATTTTAGTGAGAACTTAAATGATACAAAAATAAAATATTATATTCATGATTAGGAATTTTATGTTATAGTTCAAGCATTGAAGAAATATAAATTCTATCTTCTTCCTAAGGAATTTTTTTTGTATACTGATCATCAAGCTTTACAATATTTGAATATTCAAGGAAAATTGAACCAAAGGAATTTAAAGTGGGTTGATTTTTTGCAAAGTTATACATTTAATTTGAAACACAAGAGTGGGAAGTCTAACAAAGTTGCAGATGCTCTTAGTAGAAGACAACTTTTGCTGACAAAAATGTAGATAGAGGTAGTTGGATACAAGGAGCTCAATAATTTGTATCTAGATGACCCTGATTTTAATGAAGCATGAAAGGCTTGTATAGAACATATTACACTGATAGGCCAAGGTGGTTGGATTTCATGATCTAGGATAGCATGTTGAAAGGAAGCCGATTGTGCATTCCTAGAAGTTTAATGAAGGAGAATCTCATTAAGGAGAAGCATAGCACAGGATTGGCTAGACATTTTGGTAGGGATAAAACCATAGCTTTGGTTGCTAAGAATTATTACTAGCCATAGTTCCAACAAGATGTCAAGAAGTTTATACAAAGTTGTAGAGTATGTTAGATGGCAAAAGAAGTGAGGAAAAATATAGGATTGAATTAGCCATTACATGTACTAGAGAAGCCATGGGAGGATGTTAGCATGGATTTTGTCCTTGTATTACCGAGGATTCAACATGGGCATGATTCTATTTTTATAGTAGTTGATAGTTTTTCAAAGATGGCACATTTTATTACTTGCAAGAAGACTAGTGATTTTTTCCATGTAGAAAAATTATTTTCAGAGAAGTGGTACAACTACATGGCCTGACAAACTTGTTGGGTATTTCTGGCATACATTATGGAAGAAGTTGAAGATAGATTTGAAGTTCAATTGATCACATCATCCACAAACTAATAAATAGACATAAGTTGTAAATATTAGTTTGGGAAAATTGTTGAGATGTTTGGTTGGAGATAAGCCAAAAGGATGGGATCTGATTTTACCATAGGAAAAATATTCATATAATAATTCTCTCAATAGGAGTACTAGTAAATCACCATTCCAAATTGTATATGGAAGTAGTCCTAGAAGTGCTTTTGAATTGAGGCAGTTGGATAAAGGAGAGATAAGTAGTGCTCAATTAGAGGATTTTGTTGAAAATTTGAAGAAAATCCATGAGGAGGTGAGGAAGCACATCATAAAGATGAATACACCCAATAGAACCATCCATTAAAACTTTTTTTCTAACTTCTCTTGCAAACTATCAATTTTGTGCCAAGGGGTCCTTTGACTAGCTTTATAAACTAACCAAAACACCTGACTGGGATATGAAATTAGACCTATTGATCCTTTGTTCTACATACTCTTACCTTTTTGAATCTCATCTCTTGGAGAATTCTTAGTCAAAACATATTGACCATCAAAGTTTCCTTCTTAGAACTGCCTACAAGAAAACATGTCAGAAAACCATAAAACATGTTCAATTTTGGCTTTGAAAATAGGTCAAACTGATACTTATAGGAATGAAAACTAGAGCATTGGTTCACTGTCACAAGGAGAATATAAATATTTGATTTGGGATCATGAGGAATAACTAGTAATATCTCGCAAATGGTCAAAGTGAGCTACTCAGATTTCTAGAACTAGGAAAAATGGTAGAAAATAGATTTTTGCAAATGGAATGGACCTGGGAAAGTGTGCAAACGGATATCTCAAGATTTTCAAACTAGTAAACTTTAAGATTTTTTAGAGTAAAACACAATGGTATGATCCATTTGATCTTAGCTATCACATATTCAGAGTTATGGCATCCCAACAAGGGGTACTAATCAATCTATATTCTATGACACTAGTAAAACTCAACAAATTGTATTTGTAATTGTGTTTGAAAACTGATCAAACAAATTCTTAATAAGCTCAAAATTGAAAAATAACAAGTATCTGACCTCTAGAATACAATGAAAAGGGAATTTTCTCACTTTGGTCAACTAGATCAAAAGTATAACAAGTCAAATAGGGCTTCCTAGAAGTTTGAACAATTAGCATCAGTATGACAACAATAAACAACCAACTTTGCAAGATTTAAAACCTAGACAAGATATGTCAAAATGACTAAAAATATGAAAAATAAGCTCTCTAATATGGATATTAAACATTTCCTAAGTGTTGATTCATGAAATCACTGGGTGTGAGATATTCAAATGCAAACAAGGCCACCTATCATTGTTTGACACTAAGGCAAAAATGCAGATTTGAACATTGCTCAAAATGGAACTTCACAAAATGACTTGGAATGGCAATTCATCTTCATAGAATTCATGGATATGCTGAATGAAAGTTATTAGAAACATTAAACACCTCTTAGGCCTCAAAAGGATATTTGGGTACACATGCATTAAAAGTTCTCATGGAGCTTGATTTTTAGAATGGTACTCAAAATTAGGGCTTCAATTTTGAGTCCCAACAAATGGTAATGTGGGAGGCACTAAGGAGATAGTATAAGAAGAGGCCATAGCTGATGAGGAGAAAAAAATTATTATAATGTACCTAATGTACAAGTGTTGAGTTTCAATCCTCCACATGTAGACCAAGTGAGTGAGAAGAACTTTGTACAAATAAAAGATGTTCCTGATAATTCAGCTCATAATATCAATCCTTTGACTGAAGAAGACTTGTAGAAGATTCTACAAGACTCTACCACATTAGCTAAATTTTGCACTAATCATGTATTTGTGAGATTAGATGAGATTGAGAAGGAAGAACTAGCATCTAAAGGGGAGAAACCAAAAGACACATCCATTGTGCCCCCTCAATCTATAGAGGCAAAAGATAAAGAAGATCATAGTACAAGTAGTGAACATGCAAGTGTTAGTTGTCTTTCAAATGAAGGAGGCAGTGAATCAAGATGTTAATACATTGGTGCCAAACATTCAAAGGAAAGAAGTTATATTGACTATTGAAAAATATGGAACTGAGGTTCACATAGGTCAAGAAGCTAGTCGTATACCTTCTTCACAAATTCAAGGTAAAACACAACACGAAGAGGTGAGTAAAGAAGAGAGTAAGGTTGAAGAGTTGAAGGTGACTATTGCACCAGAGTAAAAAATAGCCATATAAACTCTAGTTACTCTACTATTTTCTATTACTCCTCCCAGTAGTTAGGCTCCTCAGAGGCCAAGTATAGATGCTACCCCATTGCAAGTATCAAGGCATAGTGCAGAGATATCTAGGATTCAAGATTATACATCTTATGGAGATGTGCACCTAGATAGCATGATTGAACTACCAAAGTTTGATCTTACCAGAATCACCATAGATAAAATGAGAATTCTATAGGAAGCTCTACATAGAAAGAAATGGAAAGAGTTTCTTAGAAGGGAGCATAAGTAGAAACAAGTACTTCATGACATCAAAGACATATTTCTTGATGCTTTTAGCCTTGTAGAGTTGCATAAAGACAAACCTATCATTCAACAACTACTAAACATTATTGATAAGGTAAGAGGTGAAGAACTAGATTCTAATGTAAAACTTTTAGAATGGTCTGAGAGAAAATTTTACTCTAAGGTACTTGAAAAGTTATCTAGTGTTATTGCACTAAGACAAGTTGATCTAGAAACCAGGGTAGAGAGTGTGAAGGTGTCAGAGAACACATTCTCTCTTTACACAAAGCTATGTGATGTGAATTTATTCACACAAGAAGTATAGAAGGCTATTGGCCAACTACGAGGAGATATATAGCACACAGGTACAACATTGCAACTATCACTTGGTCAAAGCCAATCCCATTTTTAGAATTTAGTTTCAGTACAAGGAAAGCTTGCCGAGCTATAACCATAGGATACTAATATGAGATCTATATTGATAAGAATCCTATCCATGTTGACCCATCACATGGAAGTTTTGCATAATGAACTAGCCTTTTCTGAGACACTGATGAAGAAAGATATGTGAGGCCTCACCTGATCTATCATAGTATAGATCACTTAATTGCATTATGACACTTCTAATTTGATGTTTTGATATACCTTTGAGACTATAGGGTTATGTTATCATAATATCTTCATTTTGATGATCTGCACTTATGACTACACATTAAGACCTAAATGATATAATTAATGGTTTCGTTCATGTACTAACCTTTTTTCAATTGCTTTGATAGAAGCCAAATTTCAGAATTCTTGTAATGCAATGTTAAAGGAGAGGAATCTTACTTGCATTTTGATTTGGACATTATTCAAGACTTAGTAGGACAATGGCCTATTTTAACTATTGATTTTTGATAGTTACAGTAGTGTCCTGCATCTATGATATATACTATGAACCTGATATTGTGAATGGGATGATTGAACACAAATGGATGCAAATTTATGACATAATAGAATTAGATTATGATATGATGATTATGATTTAATGTGATATGCAAATAAATTTTAATTTGATCATGATCATTTATGATTTAATGAGATATGCATATAAATGTTAATTTGATAATGATGATTATGATTTAATGAGATATGCAGATAAAATGTTAATTTAATAATGATGATTATGATATAATGTGATATGTGGATAAATGTTGATGTGATTATGATGGTTTATAATATGCAGATTTTAATATTTTAACATTTTGGATGATTTATTTGAAATGATTAGGAAAGGAAATTTGATTAAATTATGTTAATAAGATTATGTAACATTTGAAATTATATGAATTTATTATATATATTTATATGACCTCCTTGGACTACTAATGCTTGAGTTTTATGTGCAAGAAGTGGAACCATGGGAATTTCGGGGAAAACAAGATTGAAACCTATGTGAATACATTTTAAGCAAGGTGAATCTTTGGAAGATTCAAAAGCCTCATTGTGAAAGTAGTTTTCTTTGTAAATGTAAGCTTGCTTGTGTGTGGAAATGTTTAATCATAAGGATGCATTAAGAGTGTGTCATGGTGATGTGGAATGTGCTTGTATGTGTCACTTAACACTTATGGATTTTGCATGCAATGACATGTCATGTAGAGTTTTGGTCAAGGTGGCATTTTACCCTAAAACTAATTACCTTGTTAATGAGAAAGTAAACCCACTTGATAGGGGGTAAGATGGGTAACAATCAAAGGAAATTCGAATTTGAACTTGGCTAGGGTTTTGAGGGGGTCATTAGTAGATCCCAAAGTGTCTTTTATGTGAAAATGAGCTTCCCATGTGTTAGTATAACATGTTAGGGGCCTAATTTTGACCATGATAGTGACTAGATAGCCTAGGGGGGGCCTTTATCCATGCATTCTTCCACCAATTCGAAAATGGACTTGTCACATATGTTCTCTTCCATGTTCTCACTAAGTCAAATATAGAAAATTTAGATGAGACAACTTTGTAAGAGGGAGTAGCTTAGTGCCTTTGCTAAAATAGTTAGTAAGAAGGCCTTATTAGAGAGTCTTGGACAAAAAAGTGGGGTGTTCACCCACTCTCTAAGTTTTGAGATAGTTATGGTTTGGAGAAGGACTAGGGATCTTTACAACAAATATCATTGCCTTAGCAGTGTACCAAGGTTGGTATTTCAAACCATGTACATTTTCTTCCTTTTAGTATTGCATAGTAAATCTGCAACCATGGAGCATTTGTTATGGGATCTTGCATTGTATTATGAATCTTTGGATGGTAGATTTTTGTATTGTGTTGTGTCATTGTGAATCTCTGTATTGTGTTGTAGTGGTATGAATGTGCATTGTGTTCATGAAATTTCTTGGTTTTCCTTCTTGATCCTTTTGCTTTTGATTTGAATGTCAAGTCATGGGTGTGAGGGCCTCACTCAGCCTTTGGGAAGGGAAGAGAAGTCTAGGGTGAAGGGTCTAGTTGGGCTTGAAATATAGTTGAGAACCTTGGAGTATGGGCTCCATTGTATGCCATATCCATTCATATCTTGCTTTGGAGGTGATAAGGGAAATGATGGTGTAGAAAGGAGGATTATGGTGTATGGAGTATATTTATTAAAGAGCCAAAAGGGCATGCAATTTGTTGTTTTTTGAAAGCCCCTAAAGGGCATGAAAAATTATTTATTGCAGATATGTTTGGATATGGCAATTCTCCTTTCTGAAAGCACACCTTCACCCTATATTCAATCATTCCAATGATGAATCAATGTGTAAGCCATGGGAGGGATTTTTTAATTTTATGTGATATGATTTATGAATTGGTAATTGTTGTGTGTGGGTGTATCCCATTTGGACTTGTTTCCCATGCTCAATGGGTGGCTTTGTAGAGGCCTAGGATGGGAGGTGAGCCTCCATGGTTCCAATTTTTGTGTTGTCTTTTAGGTTTTGTCAAGATGGATCCCTTGAAGATATTAGGGTTTTCACGCTTGAAAATTTTTGAAAAAAAATCAAGTGTGTAAAGAGAGACCAATGTTCCATGTCATCTCAAATGTGTTTTGATTTTCAAGTCTCCATTATACTTCATTATGATGTAGAAGATATATGTTTACCATTGTTTATTGTTGATAGTTGTGTAAGGAAAGGTGGACAATTGTATATAGCTACTTGCAAGGAAACATTCATAGTAAAAATTTTATATTAAGTGACTGTATGTAATAAGAAGGAAGTTATGAAATGAAAACCCTTTTTCTTATGATGATGTATAAATTTTTGGTTAGGAACACTTCATAGTTGTTGCATGAAAGATTTCTTTGATATAGTTGATTTAATATTGATGATTACGCTATAAAATTATATGTTATGGAATAGAAAAAAATTGACATAGTTTGATAGTTCAATTTATGTGCATAAGAGTTAGATCATTTAGATTCCAAGATCTAATAAATCCCTAGGTTAGTTAACACTATCACATCACCAACCATGTTCACCACAATCCCATGCAACAATTAAAATAAAATTAGCTTGAGGATATACATAGCCCAAAACTAAGAAGAAACTTGTTGTAGGAGCATATTATGCTCTCTAGAAAATGTATGGGGGAAGAAAAATAATTCCTCCCCAAATTTATAGAGCAATAAAATACTCTAAAAAAAAACACCCTTGGGAAACCAATGCATAAATATTCACACAATAATAAACCTTTAACTTATAAATAACTAAAAGTAAAAGACTCATATGAGCCATGTCACATCTTTCTCAAGTAATAAATAAATGTGTGTGTGTGTGTGTGTGTGTGTGTGTGTGTGTGTGTGTGTGTGTGTGTGTGTGTGTGTGTGTGTGTGTGTGTGTGTGTGTGTGTGTGTGTGTGTGTGTGTGCATGTTTAAACTAGGTTAGGACTATAATTATATCTAGGCACCTAATCCTTAATAGTAGGTGTTATCCTAGAAAACATCACCATCCTAGAAATAATGAAATTTAAATAATAAAATTTTTAAACACAAACAAAAGACAAGCAAACCCTAGCACCTATTTTTCTAGAGCTTTGGGATACATGGGATTAAGTATTGGAATGGGACAACATATTGACATAATGTCAGACCCACCTCCCTAGATTTCCAAGATTACATTTTAATGGAGGACCAAAGGTCAAAAGGAATAAAGCAAGTTAACAGCTTACATGGGATATAATCATTGTTCAAGGGCATGCAAATCAAGCAGTGGTCCCCACTAGTTGACTTTCCTTAGCCCCACCTTGGTCCATGTGAAAGAAATGATGGGAACCTTTTTTCTTTTTCTTACATAGGACAGACCCATGATTTAGGCACCTAGTAAGTTTGGGGAAAGGTACAAGACTATTTTTTGACTACTACCCAACATGCCTCACCTAGGAAAGTGGAGTTATGCATTTGGGAAGTGGGAGGAATAGATTTATGTCAAGTTCTCTACGGTTAATGTTTTTCCAAACCTTGCATTTAGGTTCTTGAGGGGGAGGTAACAAACCCATTTCAAAATCATTTTTAAAGACTAGAAAAGGGGGCATGTGACCCTATGTTGCTATGAAATTCAAATGGGGCTTAATGTGAAGTTTTAGATATAGGAATGTTGGGTAGATTTTTAAGGGGATAGCTAGTTAGCAGTTAGGATTATAGTTAAGTAGGTAGATTATAAATTAGATTTTGGATGGGTTAGTAATAAATTCCAATGTTTAGTAGATAGTATGTTCTTTAGTAATATATGCATGAGTAGTGGTTTAATAGCGGCCATATAGAAAGTTAAAACTATTGTGTAAGTTAGTAATTAAATATAAATATATTTATAATTTAATCTCTACCATGAATGTTAAGTAACTATAGTTATTGCAAGATTACTATATGTTCTTAGTGTATATAAATATAATACACACTATATATCTGTTTGATTCTAGTTGCAAACATGCTTGACAATGAATTATAATCTATATATTTAGAGTATATAAATGTAGTCTTATTACAACATTCAAGCTATTCTCCTATTACCAATTAGTAGGGAGTTTTCTCGAATTGAGATAAACTTGTATGTTAGATAAAGTAATTTAATGTGAAGGAAAAGAAAGCTAGTAGTGGTTTGTACTAATGAAGTCGTAAAATTTATAGATTTCAAGATATGATTAAAATGTTCACAAAAATGTGGATAATTAAGGAGCATATATAACAACAATAAGAAATCATGGTAAGTGGTTATTAGTACTTAGGAAATAATTTTTGCTTCATATAATGTCCCTTATAATAACATGCACTAAGAATTTAGGAGTAGATTAATTAATTTGGGGTCGTATTATTAAATAGAGTCATGTTTTAGTGGTTAGAACAAGGGGAAGAGGGTAGGATATTATGGGTTAGCTTAGATTTAGGAATTTATGCTAATTTTTATTTAATAATTAATTATATGTAAATTAGTAAATTTAAAAGAATATTAATAATGAATAATAATAAATAATTAAATAAATGAAACTAATTAAAATAAATCGATAAATAGGTTAAATAAAGACCTTTAAGATAACAATTCCTTCTTTTAAGATTGAAATGTTGATATTGTTTGGAAACAACACAATTACAATTGATCCTAAGACAAGTTATAACAATCAATTTAAATAAATGGTATGGAATAAGATTGTCCATTTTTTATACTAGAGGTTGGTTGGGAAAAATTCTTTAAGGATCTATGTTTCTTATATTTTGTTTTACATAGATAAATAATCTCTTAGTATATGACCTAAGGGAACATTATCAATGAAGAAATCAATTATATTGGTGTACATATACTTTTAAATTAGTTAGGAATGGTGGATTAATGGTTTAATAATTATATGGTGATATGTCATAGTGATCGTTAACATTATAGAGTATATATTTAACCACTTGCTCTATTTATCATCATAATTGTAAATTTTGATTGACAGGCAAAATTTAATTTATTATTATACTATACAACATGGACAACCATTAAGAAGTTTATGAGGAGAATGAAATACATATATGTAGTACATCCTATGAAGTGATGAAGGCAATTATGTAGGATTTACTCATCTAGATGCCTTGTAATAAGGTTGTTAAGGGTAGTGACCTAGAGGTATGGCTTGTGTGATGTAGATATAATATATAGTATAATGTTATAAAATACTTTTGGGGCTAGGTGTTTAGTTAGGAATAGGTCACAATCAATTAATAAGGTATGTTAGTAAATGGAATTAGTAGGATGGTTAAGGAATGCATGACACTAATTTGGAGATAATAAGGAAATCTCTTACTAAATAGGATTAATAGAATGTTAGCATGGTGAGATCTATTGATAGTTTTTAATAGGATAAAGGAAATTGGTAGGCATTTAGTGTTTTAATCCAAACATAGCTTAATTAGTTTGTAGTGAATAGACTTCAAACTATAGGATATATATTAGTAATTATGAAATAACTATTTTATATATAGGTATAAGTGGATTGTTAGGCATATGCATTAAGTAAAGGTTAAGTAATTGGTAATTAAATAATGTTTCCTTGTTAGAACAAATAAATTTATTAATTGGAAGAGTAAGCTAGGAGTTGAATTCTAATTGAATATTCATATTACTTTATTTATTTAATTAAATGGTATGTTTCTTGATAATAAGAAAGGATCGGTAACTCATAACACATTATGGAATTTTGAAAAATAATTAATGATAAATGGTTTCAAAACCTAGTTATAAAACAACTTCACCAAAAAAACTATGAAACTATTATATCCACACCAATGCAGAAACTATGTTTCACAATCACATAAGTAATGACTCGCTTCAAGGATGGAATGTGAATTTTGATATGATAACATTACCTAGCCAATTTGATAGACATTCAAACAAGTAAAGATTAATACACATTACTTCTAATTCACCCTTTAAAAATAAAAATAAAAAAAATAAAAAAATTTTGGTTGTGTTTTGCCTTGTTAAACTTAGGGCATGACAGGATAATCAACTTTCTAGTCATGACGGCTTACTTGACCTTGTTGTCAAGATAGATATTCAATACCAATCTTTAGAGGTAGCATGAAATAAGTGAGATGTGGCATTGAAAAAAATAATGGAGGTCTATAAATTTTTTTTGGAAAAACACACTTAGTGTACCACCCATGACATAAGTGTCAAAAAAGGGGGACAGTGTAGTTTTTGGTATAGTAATAGTTTTGAGTAAGGGGGAGTACTAATGAAAAAATAGGGGAAAGAAAAAGAGAAAATATTTATTTAGAAGGAGTACAAGATTTAGATACAAAAAGGAAACATTTACTTAGGGGTATTAATAGAGAAATGAAGTTTTGAGATATGACTTCAAGTCATTAGTTTTGCAAAATTTTGAAGTTTTGAAATTTTGTTTGTGAGCTGAGTAAAGATTACAAATTGTCTGAGTTATACTTGTATTGAGAATGTATATACATAGCCAAGTATTTTTGCCACTCATGTCAAAGGGGGAGATTGTTGATCTCATTTTGGTTTTGAAAAGGTAATTACAAAACAATTAAGTCATACTCTAGAAAGATTATAGTGTGAGCTAAGTGCAAGGAGTAAGATGAGCATAATTTGTCAGATAGTGCATGTTGAGCATTATACTTAGTTAGTACAAAGTATTAGTGTGTGTTGAGCAAATACTGTGTGCTGAGTCACTCAAGTGATGAGAAAGTATGTACATGCTAAGTGATTTAGGTGCCAAGTAAATAGTGGATGTTGAGAAATTCACAAGCTAAGTTATAGCATTGAAGATATAGTGAATGTTGAGCATCAGAGTCTTTAGGTGTTGAGTAAAGAGTTTTTGGCATAGTTGTTTCTAATAGAAAAAAAAAATCTATCTAAACCATTTTTGGGCTGACCTAATGATTTTTTTACAATTCTAGAAGATAAGGATGAGTGTGTATTGTGAATCCCTATGCATGACATGCAACCAATTAGAAAGAAGGATGTTTTAAGTAGAAATATTGATGAACCATAGCCATTGATTCCAACCCAACCCTAGTACACCTATGTCTACCTAAGGAGGAAAACCCTAAAAGAGTTTGTGTGTGTGCAAAGAAGAAAAGGAGCCAAATGCTAAGTGTAGAGAGTGCATTCATGGTGGCTAAGCAGGTTAAGATGAAGAGATGAAATGCAAAATTACTTAGAGATAACCTAAAAGAGAAGAGGATATATATGATTAGGAGGATCAATTATTCATCAAGAATGAGAAGATATAACATATAGTAGTGAGGAGTTAACCAAAGGATCATGGTTTTGAATCATTCTAATAGGTGATGTATAGAGTCTTAGGTTTCAAGTTCTAACATCTA
Organism: Cupressus sempervirens; assembly: GCA_028749045.1. Taxonomy (NCBI): domain Eukaryota; kingdom Viridiplantae; phylum Streptophyta; class Pinopsida; order Cupressales; family Cupressaceae; genus Cupressus; species Cupressus sempervirens. The sequence continues at coordinate 187,622,300 of CM053783.1, forward strand.
CTTTTGTAAAATCTCTTAACCAAGTACTTACTTTATTGTGAGTTAAAATCCCTGAATAATCCAAGACCTAATAGTAATTGTAGCCTTTGACAAGAAAGATCCCTTATAGGATAGATGTAATTTGTATGAGTTATTCATGTTCCTTTCATGGACTTCCTCCATGATTCATATAGTTATACAAATACGGGGCTAGTTTATGATCAAACAACTATAACCATAATTGGTTACACTTTACAACTACAATAGTGAATATTTTTGGGTATCATCCCTATATATGCTACTTTAGTATGTTAGAAACACCAAATTAAAACAATCAAAAACATTTTCATACTAATTTAATATAACTTCATGAGAGACAAAGTGAAGTCCTCAAATGAGAATATGAGCCATAGATAGGCTCTCTCAATGAGGATGATCACTTGATGTAGAGGTGTGTCTAATAGCTAAGATGGATTAATTATGTATGTATGCTCAAATGCTCAAATGGGATTCAATGGAGGATTTTTGATAGATTTTGGTGAATGGATTTGATGTAAAAATGGTTTCTCAAAATGGCATTATGGCTTTACTTTCTAGATTGTGTTAAAATGGCTTGGGAGAGGATTCCTTAAATAGGCAAAGGGCTTGAGGGATCTAGGGCTAGGATGCAAGGATGGGAGAAAGCTTATGGAAGGTTTAGATTGAATGAGAGGAGAGCACATGGATTGTGCTTCCTTACAGCCAATCAGGAAGTGACACATGTCACAAGGTCACTAGTTAGAATAAGAGAGGTTGAGGGGTCAACAAAGGAGGCTCAAAGCTCATAAAGACCCTCATAATGGCTTGTAAGAGTAATGAATGGGCTTGTAAGAGTCACTTATGGCTTTGTGAGCTTCATAAAGTTTTATGGTTGGGATATTTGTGAGAGAGTTGAGATATTTGACTTGGGTTGGATTAAGAAATTTTTAAGCTTGACTTAGGAATGTGCAAATGATTAAGGCTTGGATTAGGCTTGGGTTAAGATTAGATTAGGCTTGTTAGAGATGACCAAGTGGATGGAATTTAATGAGAGTGGGTGAAGGAGGAGATATTTGTTAACTTTGGCTTGGGTTAGCAAGTCTTAACCCATGTTTAGGGAATGTGACAAGGTTGGGGGGATCAGGATTAGGGTCAAAGATAAGGATTGACATCTTCTAGAAAAGTCTAGGCTTTGGATGAGGATGAAGACTTTCTAGAAAATTCTAGAACTTCCTAGGATGAGGATAAATAAGGTTTTTAGGAAATAAATAAAGTTTTATTTATTTCAAGGGTTTGCGTTGAAGAGATATTTATTAAAATATTTTTAATAAACATGAGGATTAATATTTAATCTTAATTAAATATTTTGAGTTGGGATTAGGGGTAGGAAATGATGAGATTAGCCTTTAATCAAATTTAATGAAGGATTAGAAGATTTTGGAAGAGGTTAGTGGTCTTAAGGAAATTGGCCAAGTTTTGGGCAAAAACTAAATTAATTATTTATTTTGGAATTTTTGGTCAATTTATTAATTAAATAATTAATAAATAAGGAAATAATGTTTAAATAAGATTTAAACATTTTTGGGAGAGATTCCTTAATTAAATATTTTTAATTAAGATAAAGGGATTTAATGGCATAAAAATAAATAAATTAATTAAATAAATAATTAATTAATAAATGATGGTGTCATCGGAACTTTTTCAGAAAATAAAAATACTTTATTTTCTAAAGGATTTTTAGGTGTCTACAGTTTGCCCCTCTTTGATGTGATGCTGCAAGTGGCATGGCATCAAAGATAAGAAAATAAGATGCCCAAGGCTAGAGTAGAAGAGGAGAGAATGGACTGTGAGATGCCCCCTCAAGAAGACGACGGGGAGAGAAAGCAAGGCTCAATGACTTCTTGAAAAGTACAAGAATCTTGGTAGGTGGGAGGACAAAGAGTGGCTTAAGAGAAGAGGTTTAGTTAGCTCAAAATCTCACTATGGGAGAATGATAAAAGAGAATCAGATGCACAAGAGGAAGCAAGCTTAAGATTTTAGGGAAGGTGGAGGATGAAGGAGCAGAGTACTATTAAAAGGAATCTAGGATAGGGAGAAGGATGAGGGTATTATAAAGCTGATGCAATAGGATTTCAAAGAGTTAGATTGGTGGAAGATGAGTTTCAGAGATCCCTAGGACTAGGATTGTGGATCTCAAAAGATGAGGCTTGGTGGATTGATTGGATTGGTGGATCCCTACGACTAAGATTGTGGATTCCTAAAGCTAAGAGTGATGATTGATTCTAAGAGATATATTTGTACAAGCTAGGGTAGGAGAGATGGATGTTGGATATGGATGGAGGATAATGGAGATGAAGGGAATCCATTGAATCTTTTTGAGTAGAGGGATACTTCAAAGAGAAGTACCACCATGTAGTTGAGCACTAGATTTGCTATTAGATTTTTGGTTAATTTCCAAGGGTACCAAGAACATCAAGGCCTTTTCATCAACTGTCCAGAGGACTGATAGACTGACTCAAAACACACAAGGATTACCCTAGCATCACACATGAAAACTAGAGGAAACAGCGTAGAACTAACACTGGATAACCCACAAGCAAAAAAGAAACAAATGAAAGACTTGATCAAAACCATATGCTTAGAGTGCCCCATTCATAGCATACAATGATATGGAAGATTATGGAAACCTTGAGGAGGGAACAAAAAGATTGCTTGGAAAAAATACTTCAAGACCCAAAAGGGAAGATTCCAAATCAAAAGAAAGCAAAAATCCAAAAGAGAACTATTTCTCAATTGAGATGGGTAGGATGAGGTACTAATGGACCAAGATCAGACATTAGGAAAGCTATATCCTACAAGGATCTATCGAAGAGCACCTAAGCTGGTGGATTTGGATGAGTGATGCACTTGGCAAGCTGAACTGAGAAGGATAACACTTTGATGATAGGAGATCTAGCTAAAGGATGCATTGGAATAGCTAACCAAGATTTGTGTGATGTGTGCAAGATGTTGATCAAGGATGAATTGATATGAAAGCTGGATAGATACATATGAAAGCTGGATAGATACAATGGTACTAAGCTAAAGAGGATGTACAAGCTAACGGACCAAGACATGTTACAAATGTACAAGGCTGTTCATGTTATAGTTTTTGTGAGATGGAATGTTTGTGAAGGGTGGGATTTCTATAATAGTTGATAGGCAGATAGGTAGATGGTTTGTGAAAAGCTTAAGTGAAAATGGGTTTCTTTGTGTGCATGTGATAGGATACAAACTAGGATACAAGATTTGGTATATAATACAAGTTGGAATATGGTACAAGCTTTGGACAAGATTTGGATATACAAGCTATGATATAAGGGATGATACAAGATTTACAAGTTGGGGTACAAGATTTACAAGCTAAGATACAAGATTTACAAGCTGAGGTACAAGATTTACAAGCTATACAAGAGGTATTTACAAGCTTCATTAGATGTTGGATATTTGGTTGAAACACCATGGGAACAAGCAGGTGTTTTATGGGATGGTGAGTGGATGGATGAGGGATAGGATAGTGATAGATAATAGATTAGTCTTAGTACTCAAGGCACCTGAATACCAAGTTTTTACCAAGGTACCTATCCAAGGCACTTGAATTGCCAAGTTTTCACCATTGGACGCTTATTTCTCTTTACAATTTTTTTTATATTTTTCAAAAGCTAGGTATACCAAGGATCTTCAAGCATAGAAATTCTTGAGATGAATGATGTTAGTAGGATCATTCAGGAGTTCTCCTTCTAGTGTAGATAGCTAATAGGCTCTAGAGCCAAAGGAGGCAGTGACAACATAAGGACCAAGCCATGTAGGTTCAAAATTGTCTTTCTTTCCTCGATCGGCTTGGACTTTCATATTTTCCTTGAGGACCATGTCGCCCAGCTGAAAGTGTCGGGGAAGCACCTTCTTATTGAAGTTCCTTTTGAGATGAGATTGATAGACTGTGAGGTGATCATAGGCATGTTGTTGCTTCTTTTCTAGGAGATCTGGCTAGGTGAGCCGAGCTACTCTGTATTCTTCATCTAATATTTTCCCTTGCAAAGATATGTGCAAGGAGAGAAGTTCAACTTCTATGGGTAGTATTGCTTTGGCACCATTGACTAAGGAGTATGGAGTTGTGCCTATGGATGTATGAAAGGAATTTTGATAGGCCCATAGGACTTGATTTATTTGTAGGTGCCAATCGTGGCTGGAATCATTGACAACTTTCTTTAGGATTTTGAGGAAGGTTTTGTTAGTTGCCTCTGCTTGGCTGTTACCTTGTGGGAAATACAAGACAAAAAAGTGGTGATGGATGTGGAGGGAAGTGCATAATTATTCCACATTGAGATTTTTAAAGTTACCTCTGTGGTCGGTGAAGATGGTGGATGGGATGCCAAAGTGGCAAACAATGTGGTACAAGATGAACCTGGAGACCTGAACTCCTATAGCATAGACTAGGGGGACTAATTCCACCCATTTAGTGAAATAGTCTATAGCTGTTATTATCCATTTATGTCCATCAAATGAGAGAGGTGTGATAGTTCCAACTAGATCAAGGCCCCAACAAGTGAAAGGCCAAGGTGGTGCAATAGGCTATAGATCCTGTGCTGCAGTGTGTAAGAGATTTGTGTGCTATTGACATGGGAGAGACTTTCTAACCAAGTCACGGGAGTCTTCTTCAATGGTAGGCCAATAGTAGCCTGCTCTAAGGATTTGTCATGTGAGGACAATACCTCTCATGTGGGCACTGCAAATTCTGTAGTGTACTTCTTTTAATGCCATCGCAGCCTCATTTTCATCTAAACATCGAGAGAGAGTATCATGATAACCTCGACGATATAGGGTATTGGCTATGATAACATAGCAAGATGATTTTTGGATGAGGTTTTGGCATTGGGTATGTGTGAGGTGAGGGGAGATGATACCATCTTTAAGGTAAGTGTGAATCTCATGGTACCAAGGGGATTGGGGACCAACCAAGATACAAACACGGCTTGAGTCATCATTCACCTAGGCAGGTGTGAGGAGCTGCTCAACTAAAAACTCATACTACGTAACTGCTTGGGGAATTTCCAAGAGTGAGCCGATAGTAACCATAGTGTCTATTGCTTTGTTCTACATTCGAGGCACTTGTGTAAACTAAAGCTTTGTAAAATGCTGGGTTAGTTGATCAACTAGCTCTTTGTAGGGTAATAGCTTTTCATCTTTGGTTTTATATTCATTTAGGGCTTGCTTGATGATGAGCTAAGAATCGCCAAAGATTTGTAACTCAGTGATGTTCCATTTTGCAGCTATCTTTAATCCTGCTATGAGAGCCTCATATTTAGCTATATTGTTGGTGCTATGGAATTGTAGCTTGAAGGCTTTTGGAATGTAATCTCCTTGAGGTGTAACCAACAATATTCCTGCCCCTAATCCATCAGATGTATATGAGCCATTAAAAGTTTCAACGGGGGCTATTCTTCAATTAGACAAATATGCTCATTTGGAAATTCTATGATCAAAGGATATGTATCTACTAGAGGTGCATCAACTAGGTGATCTTCCATAGTTTTCCCTTTGATTGCCTTTCTGTCTAGATACTGGATGTTAAATTTGCTAAGGAGCATAACCCATTTGGCCAAATGACCTATAAGTGTTGTTCTAGAGAGCATATACTTGAGAGGGTCAATCTTGGAGACTAGTTGGATGGTATGACTTAGCATGTAGTGGCAAAGCTTTTGAGTTGAGAAAACAACTGCCAACAAGGATTTTCCATAGGAGTATAATTGAGTTCATAACCAACTAGGGTTCTACTGATGTAGTAGATGGCTCTTTCTCTGTCGTAGTCATCGAGCTATGCTAGAATTGCCCCTAGAGTAGTAGGCATTGCTGATATGTACAAGATCAAGGGATGACCATGAAATGGTGGAACCAAGATAGGTGGATTGATGAGATACTACTTGAGATGATCGAAGCTACATTAACATAAAAGATCCCACTTGAAGTTTTCATCCTTCTTCAGTAAGTGTGCAAACATCGTACACTTATCTACAAGCTGGGAGATGAAGCATCGAATGGATTGAAGCTTTCCCTGAAGAGTGTGAAGTTGTCACATTGTCTGGGGAGGAGGCATGTCTAACATATCTTTGACCTTCTTGGGGTCAATCTCTATACCTCATTTAGAAACTATAAAGCCTAGAAGCTTGCTAGATGTGACCCCAAAGACACATTTCTTGGGATTCAGCATGAGATGATATTTGGCTGACCTATCAAAGACTTTCTCTAGGTCAACAAGATGATCCATGAAGGTGTAAGATTTAACAAATATATTATCCACATAATCCTCCAAAATGCTATGGATAAGATCATGAAAAATGGTTGTCCTAGCTCTTTGCTAGGTAGCCCCAGCATTCTTTAGGCCAAAAGGCATTATGTTGTAGCAAAAGGTTCCCCAAGGGGTAGTGAATGTTGTCTTATGCTGATCCTCTTCTATAATCTTGATTTGAATATACCCAAAAAATCCATCCATGAGGGACAAAATTTCATGTCCAGCTGTAAGGTATACAATCATATCTATGTTGGAAAAAGGAAAATCATCTTTTGGACAAGCTTTGTTAAGATCTCTGAAATCAGTGTAGATTTTGATGTCACTAGAAGGCTTAGTGATGGGGACCATGTTATAGATCCACTCTAAGTATTTGATAAGTCAGATAACCTTAGCAGCTAACATTCTTTCTAATTCAGCTTTGACTAGTAATGCCACCTTGGGGTGCATTTTTCTAAGCTTTTGTCTGACGGGCTTGATCTTTGTATCAACTGCAAGATGATGAACTACAAGCTTTGGATCAAGTCTTGGCATATCCTAATATAACCATGCAAATTGGCCAATGTTCTCTCTTAATACCTCAAAGAGGAGATCATCTTGGTCTTGTGATAGGGATGCAGCAATGTGAACAAGTTTGGGGATCTCTAAAGAACCAATGTTGACTTCTCTAGTATCCTCAATTAGAATAGAAGACACCTTTGGTCAATTATCTTGAGGAGGCAATGCTAAATCCTCATGTTCTTCTTGTGACTCTAGATTTTTTTGCTGAGGGGTTCCCTTCACTGCATTAGCTAGTCTCGAATTCTCCTTAGTTCCAATTTTGGGTGCATCGAAACTAGGTTGGGGATTTTCTCCAAGATACCCCTTGGAATCTAGCTGATAGATATAGGCAAAATTTGCCTTTGTTTTCTTGTGAGGAGTTTTAGCTCCCATGAATCTCAAAATTTCTTCCTGTGATGTGAACTCATCAATGTGTATGACACTTGGTTGGTCCCAATCTATGAGCTGTGGATGGGCGAGTGGTCGGTGAATGAAATGGATGGATAGTTCTTGGAGAAGAAAGTCTCCGAGGAAGATTTTGTCTGGGATATCATCGTAGGCTCTCTTTTCAACTTCCTCTGTAATGTCTTTGATTTCAACAAGGTCGTGGTACATGTTTGAAAAAGCATGATCGATCTCATTGGTGCCCCTAGTTGTGGGTATGCCAAAGTCGAGACCTGACTTCAATTCCCACTTGTGTGCATCGATGGGGCACTGCATGCCTCTTTTTGCTGGTTCTAGACCACCACCTTGATAGTTCCATTTGTCAATGATGAGCTTATATTCTTGGGGATACTTCTGGTTGAAGTGATCAAGGCGTGCTTGATTTCTTGGAGGTGCATCCTTATGTAACCAATTGTTGATATCTGGAGTGAGCTCCTCATGAAGAGGGATTTTCAAGGATACAAAGGTTGTTGGGCCAAACTATTTGTATCAAGGAGGTGCAATATCCTTAGCTTTTTGATATGTCAATCATCCATGGGCATGTGGATCAAGTGGGAGTGCCCCAACAACAAATGTGTCTGACAGACTATACTCTCCACAACCTTTGTTATTGATCTTCGCGGTAGACAGAGTGGAGGCAAGGATGGTTTTTGGGTCATTACAAGTGTGGGATGAGCTAGCGATAGCTATGTTGATATCAATTCCAAGGAAATGGTTTGTATATGAAGCTTCAACCACATTGCAGTAAGCAAAGGGTTTTGGATCGGCATGGATGGTTACCTCAGTGCCCTAATGCAAAAATTTGATGCACTGATGGTAAGTGGATGGAATGGATTTCATGGCATGAATCCATGGGCAACCAAGGAGGATATTAAATGGTAGGTTTAGATCAATAACATGGTCAAGTGTTTCTTGGATGACTGGCCCAACCTTGATTGGCAGCAAAATAGTTCCTTCTGTGGTTCTTTCCAAGTTTTCATAAGCTTTGATGGTGATAACCTCACTGATGATATCTACCTCAGTATACCCAGCTTGTTTTATGAATTTTAGGGTGCAAATATTCAAGGCTGATCCATTATCTATCATTACTCTTTTTATGGAAAAATTGGATACCATGATGGCTATGCGAAGCGGAAGGGTGTGATCTGGCTTGACCATGGGTATGTTGGTGGGTTTGAATGATAGGGCACATGAGGAGGATAGGTGTCCAACGAGATTACAAAAATTAGTAGCGTTGATATCTGAAGGGACATGGGATTCTATGATAGCACTATCAAGGATGTTTTTGTACATAAGACTAGTGCGGAGAAGGTCTAAAATGGAGATTTGGGATAGCATGTTCCCAAGGTGTTCCAAGATATTGTATTGGCTTTTGGACGAAGCTGATGATACTGTTGGGGTTGATAATGCTAATGGGAGTGATGGGTCTGTGATGTTCAATCATGCTCTTCTAGTGGTGACTACACACTCATTGTTTGGGCCTTGGATATTGATAACATTGACAGAAGGCTTTTTTTTAGATATACAACTGATGAGGCTACCATAGTCTATCTAGGATGAAGTGTAGTCATTGTTCTTCCCATGTTTTTGGTTTGGCTAGTGGTTGTTGGTATTGTTGTTGTTAGTTTGGATAGGTTCTTTTCCAGGATTTTGGTTTTTGTGAGGAGGAAAAGCATTTTGATAGATCTGTAAGTTTGCATTAGGGGAGGTTTGGGCACCAATGGTGATTTCTTTCTGATCAATGAGGTCTTGCACATAATCTTTCAGTTTCATGCATCTAAGGTTGGTGTGACCTTTTACCCTTTGAAATTTACAATACTCATTATCTTTGTACCATGCAGCTTTGGATTGGCTTGGGTCAATTTGCTGGGTAGGAGGAAATTTGATTAGATTTTCTTTAGTCAATTTCTCAAAAATGGCATCCAATGGCTCACCAAGGGGTGTATAGTTTCTAGGTGCAAGTTGAAACCTAGGCTTTGGTCCTGTAGCTACATTGATGGCATTAGCTTGATTTCTAGACCCTTGAAAGTTGGGTCTTAGATTATGACTTTGATAGCTTTGGTGATTTTGTTGTTGGTAGTTGATAGCTTGTTGATTGTTTGAGTGATATGGTGGGTTGGACTGATTTTGGGAAGTACCAACAATATTCACATGTCTCGTATCAATAACCCCATCTATTGCAACGTGCTTGTTTATGTTCCAATACCCAGACTTGTCATTTGAATGTGTTTGATTTTGGTTGGCTTCCTTGTAAATCTTGACCACACCATCTTTAATGAGTCCTTTCTCAAGGATCATTCCTTTCTCTTTGATATCTTTGTAGGTTTGCAAATAGTTCATGGTCATGTGGTGAGCCAAGCTAGGATGTGCATTATCAATAAACATTTTCACCAAATGGCACTCTGGTAAGGTGCAAGAAATGTGAGTGGTAAGGGTTTTCCATCTTTGTAGATATTCAGGAAGGCTTTCTCCACCTTTTTTCTTAGTGTGAACAAGATCAACTACTGATAGTTTTGTTTTGACAAGATGGGCATATTGGGCTACAAATGCCTCAGACAATTCAGCAAAGTTTTTAAGTGTGCCATATGGGATTCTATAAAACCATTCAAGAGCTAGTCTAGCCAAGCTTTTGGGCAAGAGACACAAGAGGAAGACATCACCGTATGCCACTTCTTGGCAGTGCATGTAAAATTCTTTGATATGTGTGACAAGGTCTCCTTTTCCTCTGAATTTATCAAATTTGGGTATCTCAAAGTGTTTGGGAAATGGTGTCATGGTAATGGCTCTATCAAATGGGTAAGAAGACGCATTCTCAAACTTGAAGGTTTTTGGATCATTTCCTTCCTTAATGTTCTTCAAAGATGTCTTCATGGCTTCCCATTCTGAATTAATGGGTGATGGCTGGGGTGCCCCCAATGTAGGAGTGCCCTAAGGTAGGTATGTGCTAGATGGGGCAATGGAATATGGATGGCTTTGAGGTATGGGCTGGTAGGGATTTTACATGGCTTGGGTAATTGAATGGTGGATGATGGGTTGCTGAGGTGGAGGTGGCACATATTGCTACATGTGTTGTGAGGCTTGCTATCAATATTGGATTTGAGGTTGGGATTGAGGAACATAAGATGGCTATGAGATAAATGGATTTCTTTATGGATGTAAGGTATAAGATGGTTGTGAAGCTTGGGGAAAGGATCGGGGAGCTTGTGGAGCTTGACATTGGATTTGAGGAGTTTGACCAATATATGTGGGTTATGCCCCCATTTGGGAAGGTATCTACATGGAAAAAGAGGCCAATTAATTGGTGGCTGGTGGTGGTGGATTTCCTCCTAGAAGTGGCATAAAAAATAGTTAGTAATAGGAGGTAATGGATTAGTTGGTGGTGGAGGTGGTGGGAATTGAAAGCTTGGAAATGGAACTGATGGGGTTTGATAACCTTGTGGTTGGATTTGAAAGCTTGGTAGAGTGGTGGCAGGAGCTTGGGTCACTTGAGAGCTTGGCAGAACATTGGTAGTAGCTTGTGGGGTTTGATAGCTTTGTGGAGTGAGGGCAGTAGCTTGTGGATTTGTGGCTGATGGCACTGAGCTCCAAGGACCTAGTGGAAATGATGGAATTGTGCTTTAAGCTGAGGTAAACAAGTTGGGGGTGATGAAAGGTTGATTACTTGGCCCCATGGGTGGCACCCCAGTTGTATATTGCTGAGGTTGGCCAAAGATGCTAGCACTGATTTGGGAGATGGGTTGATTTGGAAGGCTAGGTTGGAGAGCAGCAACAACAATAGTGAAGGGAGTGAATGATGAGGTTTTTTGGGTGAAGGGGGTTTGGGATGGAGTGGTATGGACCAATGGTGGAGTGATGGTGGCTAGATTGGCTTGCAGAAGAGAGATTTAACCTTGAGTGGAGGCTGGTATTTTTGGGTCTATTGGATCATAAGGATTGGCTTGAGATTGTTCTTTTGGCACATATTGAGGATAATATGAATCATAAGAGCCTATTGGGAGTGGTATTTTTCCAAACAATGGGTGAGATGGATCTGATAAGGGAGGAGGTCTCCCAAAGTCGAAGGCTCCTATATTGTCCCTTTGAAAGTTAGCCATGATTGTTTCTTTGTTCTTGTCTATAATGATGTTCACCAATATTTCATTTCTTGGTTGGTTCATGAAAGCTTCAATGTCAGTAGGTGATGGTATTGTGTTCTCTAGGCTAAAGGATGGTTAAGTGCTAGAGTGATGTTGTTTGATCCAAATGATAGGGTTCTATTGTTTCTTTCTTCTTCTTGGCTAAGCGAGCGATGGATGGCATGAAAATGTTCCTAGAGATGAGATGCAACAATGCTTATGGATGCAAAGGGGGAAGGCTTTTCTATGCAAATGATTTGCTAGGTTTAGGCAAAGCTATATGACAAACCTAAGGAGGATTGGGTTGGGGATTCTAACTTCAAAGATATGTTGCCAAAGCATGAAAGGTCTGCTTTCCTATGCGCAATCTTGGTGGTGATTGTGTCAACTTTAAGGATAGATTGATGATCCTTTAAGAAAAACATGAGATTGACCACTTGTGGATCCAAACCTTTGGCTCAAGGTGATGAGGGATAACAAGTGACAAAGCTAGATTACCCTAGACAAAGCTCTATCAGAGGGATAACCTCAGTTAGGCTAGTCGATTTGCAATATGGTAGGAATTGAAAACCTTTGGCAAGGTGAAAACAATTTTGAAGGCTTGGATGTGAAAATTAGGCTTTTTGGGATGCTAACTAGATTTGAGGGGATTGTTTTGATTCTAAGGAAAATACCTAGATGAGATGGATGAGCTAAAATTATTTAAAGGGCTAACCTAGAATGGTTGGCTTTCCTACAAAGATGACTATAAAGTGAAACTTATGCAAGAAGATGTGAAAAAACAAGGGGGCCTAATCATAGAAATCATGCCTAGTTGGTAAGACATAAGCAGGGTCAACTCCTAGATGCTTGCTAAATCTGATAGTGCGATCTAACCTGGCATCTTGACAAGTTTCGTCGATCGCTTTGTCTTCTTCTTTGTGGAGTTTGGCAATTTGAGGGCTTGGTGTTACTTCCTTTCTCTTGGCTAAAATTTCTTGGTATGCCTGAGAGGGCTTGAATTTGGCTTTTTGAAACTTCTATTTAGATTTGGGTTGTTCTGACATAAATTCTTGAATCTTTTTAGCTTTGAGAGATCGTGGTTGTTTTGCTTCAACTTTTTCAACTTTTGAAATAGGTAGTGACTATGCTAAGTGTGCCCTAAGCTAGGATTGACCAAGTTTGGCAAACATTCATTCAACAAGTAAAAGATCAAGCAATAGATAGGAACAACCATATAGAATTTTTTGATTCTCAGAATGTGATACGTGCACCAAGGAGTGTGTATATTATACAAATGTTTCGATTAGTCACTTCAAACACATTAACATCCTATATGGTTGTCTACAAGGCTGACAGTTGGTTTAGCTAGGGAGTCCTCAATATACCCAAGGTATGTCAGGCCCAAATCCATAGATGAAACCAAAAAAATGTCACATAGCTGAGAGGAGCGGTAACCCACTTCTCCTCTTTCACTTCTCAAGGGTATAAAGTTCCTTGACGCTTAGCCCGAGTGACAAAATCTTGATCCCAAGAGAGGTGTCTTTGGATTCACCTCCTGATCTTTATACTCCACCAAAATGTTGGAGTTGAGGTCATCCCAAGGGGTGATGAAATCCTCAAGTAGGCCTCCTAAAAGCTAAGACAAGATTTTGGATCCTAATCCTATGCACCCAAGATGGCCTCGAAAGATGACAAGGGGAGAGAAGACTTGGATGATCTTGGGCTAATAGACAAAGTTCTTTTCCAACTCATGCTTTAAATTTTCTGATCTAGACCTTTTGAAAACACACATGATTTAAGATGCAAAGGTTCAATTCTAATTTGAAATGCACTAAAAAAAGAGAAGTTATCGAAGAATGGATACACCAAGAAGATTTAGGGTCAACAAAAAGTAAACTCATGGGCCCGGAGGCCCTCCATGTCAAGTATCGATTTATTTTCTTACAGGCATTCAAGATTGAGTGTGAGTTTGTTTTAAGCCCAAAACAAAGATGTGTGTAAAGTTTGATTTCAAACGTGCGCTCGGAGACCCTCCACATCAAGATTTTTTCAATTTTTATGCCCAAATGAAGTGTTAGCGAGAATAATGTGCATTCAAAAAAAATTCTATTTTAGAAAAACCAATAAAAACTCAAGTGAGTGGAATTTAATTTTTGTGGAGCACTTAACACCTTCTTAGGTAGACCCATCCCCATATATGGAATTGATATTTCAACCAATGGTTAGAATGATGGGTGATTAAAGAGGGTGAGTCCAACTACAAATTCACTCAAAGTGTCTTTATTTATTTTTATAACTTAGAAAGTTTCTAAAATGTGGATTCTTTTTATACCCCAAAAGATTATTATTTGATCTATGGCATTCAAGATTAGATTTGTTGTTTTAATCATGCATTCATAAAAAACAAAAAAACCTTGATTTTAATCCATGGCACTCAAGAGTGATTTTAGCAACATGCATTCAAAGACAAGTGATTAAACATTCAAGTTTTTTCCTTTGAGCATTCAAGATTGAGATTTTGCATATTGTTTGAAGAACTTTGAATTGCTTTGTTTTAACCTTAGATCATTCAAGATTGTTTTGGACTCAAAAGTGAAAATGACTCTTTGGACTTTGGTTTTCATTCAAGATTTTGTGTTCTAGTTTGCATGTTTTAAGCCCAAAAATGATATTCTTAGATTGTTTTGATGCATGAAAAACCTAAGCAACATTCAAGATTTTGCAATAAGACATTTGTTTGGAAAAAATAACAAAGCTTTTTAGGACAATTTTGGCAACCATTTAGGACTCTTAGTTTTCATGAGATTTTTAAAAGAACTTTAAAATATTTGAAAATGAGGTTCATTTTATCCTTGATTGATGCTTTGAGTTTGATTTAGATTTTAGTGTGCACTTAGTGTTGATTTTGAACCTTTTGAAATGGAAATTTGAAGTTCTTTTTAAATTCTCAAAAATGAAGTGTTCCTAACGTTGCATGAATGCATCTAAAACTTTGATGTTGCAAGGATGCAAATGATTGGATTGGTTTAGTTTCACTTGTTGAAAGATTTTTTGTTTTGCAAATTTTTAGTTTTTAATGGATTTAAGTATGATTTGGGGGTTCATTTTAAGCACTTAAAAAAAAGTTTGTATCATTTTGCTTCCTTAAAAAAAAGGCCAAGATCCCTCAAGAAGAAGAAGAAGTAGTAGATGGAATAGAAGAAGAATATAGACAAGAAGAGGAAGAAGAATTCCACGTGCTTCATCCACCTATAAGCTTGACAAATCTGCAAACACTATGAGATAGACTATGAGTTCCTTTGTCTTCGTCATGCTTATGTAGACCTACAAAACCAATTTATACAATCCTACCAATCACAAAAACAAGAAAAATTAGCCAAAATCAGAAAATGACATACAAAACTTGACTAAAAAATCTAATGAAGATGACCCATGCAGGGTCCCACCAGGTGTGCCAAAATGTATATGCTACTTTAGTATGTTAGAAACACCAAATTAAAACAATCAAAAGCATTTGCATACTAATTTGACATAACTTCATGAGAGACAAAGTGAAGTCCTCAAATTAGAATATGAGCCATGGATAGGCTCTCTCAATGAGGATGATCACTTGATGTAGAGGTGTGTCTAATAGCTAAGATGGCTTGATTATGTATGTATGCTCAAATGCTCAAATGGGCTTCAATGGAGAATTTTTGATAGATTTTGGTGAATGGATTTGATGTAAAAATGGCTTCTCAAAATGGCATTATAGCTTTACTTTCTAAATTGTGTTAAAATGGCTTGGGAGAGGATTCCTTAAATAGGCAAAGCGCTTGAGGGATCAAGGGCTAGGATGCAAGGATGGGAGAAAGCTTATGGAAGGTTTAGATTGAATGAGAAGAGAGCACATAGATTGTGCTTCCTTACAGCCAATCAGGGAGTGACACATGTCACAGGGTCATTGGTTAGAGCAAGAAGGGTTGAAGGGTCAACAAAGGAGGCTCAAAGCTCATAAAGACCCTCATAATGGCTTGTAAGAGCAATGAATGGGCTTGTAAGAGTCATTTATGGCTTTTTGAGCTTCATAAAGTTTTATGGTTGGGATATTTGTAAGAGAGTTGAGATATTTGACTTGGGTTGGATTAAGAAAGTCTTAAGATTGACTTAGGAAGTGCAAATGATTAAGACTTGGATTAGGCTTTGGTTAAGATTAGATTAGGCTTGTTAGAGATGGGCAAGTAGATGGCATTTAATGAGGGTGAGTGGAGGAGATATTTGTTAACTTTGGCTTGGGTTAGCAAGTCTTAACCCATGTTTAGGGAATGTGACAAGGTTAGGGGGGGGATTAGGATTAGGGTCAAAGATAAGGATTGACATCTTCTAAAAATGTCTAGGCTTTGGATGAGGATGAAGACTTTCTAGAAAAGTCTAGAACTTCCTAAGATGAAGATAAATAAAGTTTTTAGGAAATAAATAAAGTTTTATTTATTTCAAGGGTTTGGGTTGAGGAGATATTTATTAAAATATTTTTAATAAACATGAGGATTAATATTTAATCTTAATTAAATATTTTGAGTTGGGATTAGGGGTAGGAAATGATGGGATTAGCCTTTAATGGAATTTAAAGAAGGATTAGAAAATTTTGGAAGAGGTTAGTGGTCTTAAGGAAATTGGCCAAGTTTTGGGCAAAAAATAAATTAATTATTTATTTTGGAATTTTTGTTCAATTTATTAATTAAATAATTAATAAATAAGAAAATAATGTTTAAATAAGATTTAGACATTTTTGGGAGAGATTCCTTAATTAATATTTTTAATTAAGATAAAGAGATTTAATGGCATGAAAATTAATTAATTAATTAATTAATAAATGATGATGTCATCAAGGACCTTTTTACAAAATAAAAATACTTTATTTTCTAAAGGATTTTTAGGTGTCTACAATCCCCACCTCGACTTTACCTTCTCTTCAGAGGGTTTCTGGGTAACCAATATCTTTTGTCAAATTCTACTTACTTTATGTTATGTATGAAATGCATGTATAGTTATTTTAGTTTACATATTATATTTTGAGATGGATGTGTGGTGAATATATTTTTGTTAAATTTTTGAAGTGTTGATTCACCCCCTACCCTCCTCCCCTCTCATAATACACTTTTCCATGAAGTAATACCAACATAATGAATCTAACCTAATTGTAAAATGGACCATAGCCATTAAGTGGAAAAAGACCTAAATTCTCTATTTATAGAGATAGAAGGCTAGAAGAAACTATTATCATGTGTAAGAACCTAAGGAAGACAAGGAGTCTGTTGGGACTCAAAATTAAAGCCCCAATTTTGTGTACCATTGAGAAAATCAAGCCCTATAAGCACTTGTTGATGCATATGTATCTAACTATACTTTTGAGGCCTAAGAGGTGTTTAATGCTTCTAGCACCTTACATTCAGTATGTATATGTGTCCCATTATGATGAATTTTCATTTGGAGCCATTTCGTGAAGTCCCATTTTGAGCAATTTCCAATTCTGCATTCTTGCCTAAGTGTCAAACAATGATAGGAGGAATTAAATATCTTGCACCTACTAATGTTTCATGACTCACCACATTGGGAGTGTTTAGTTTCCACACCAAAGAACCTATGTTTCAAATTTTGAGTCATTTTGAATCAGTTTAACTAGATTTTGAATCCCTCAAAGTTGGTCATTTATTGTTGTCATGCTGATGTGAATTGTTCTGAATTCTAAGAGACCCTGTTTGACTTGTTATAATTTTGACCCAATTTATCAAAATGCTAAAATTCCTTATTCATTTCATTTTAGAGGTCAGAGACTCACTATGTTTCAATTTTGAGCTTATGATGAATCAAATTGATTAATTTTCAAATGGGATTCCAAATGCAATTTCTAACCTTTTACTGGTGTCAAGAAAGGCAAACTAGTTAGTACCCTTGTTCATCATGTTATAACTTGAGATCCATGATAGGTGAGATTGAATGGATTGTACCACTATGTTCTCCTCAAAAAATACTTTAAGTGTGCAAAATTTTAAGTCTTGATGAATCCATCTACACACTTTCCCAAGTCAATTCCATTTGCAAAAAATGTTTTTCTTCCAGTGTTTTCAATCTACAAATCCAAGTAGCTCACTTTGAATGCTCTCCATTTTTTTCATGTTATTTATCATGAGTCCCAATCATATATTCATATTTTGGTTGTGATAGTGAACCAATGTCCCAGTTTTTGTACCCCGAAGAATTAGTTTTCCCTGTTTTCAAAGCCAAATTTGAACATGTTTTATAATTTTTTGACATATTTTCATGCAAGTAGTTTTGAGAGGGCAACTTTGACAATCAATATATTTTGACTAAAAATTCATCATGAGATGAGATTTGATAGGATAGGAGTATGTAGAAAAAAGAATCAGTGTGTTTGACTTCAGAGCTTAGTCATAGGTTTGGGTCATTTTTAAAGCCAATCAAATGACCTCCTGGTACAAAGTTGAAAAGTTACAATAAAGTAATAAAATGAGTTTTTAATGAAAGAGAAATGGTCAAATTTTATTCAAATTAGTATTAGGAAACCACTAGATTATTTTGAGATTTTAGTTGTTTGAAAATGAATTTTTTTTAGCCAGACTCACTTGGGGCCCGACTAAGTACTTGTGACATATCCACCAATCTCATAAGAATGGTACCATTAAATTGATTCATTAACAAGTCTACCACATTAGAAGAATAAAAAGAGAAAGTGTGCCTTGTAAGCTATTGTATGCCTAAAATGTGAGCACACTTCTATGAGTCATTATATTCAAGATTACTCAAAAATGAGGTCTTAAATGGCGACTCATAGCTCTCTATTCATGGAGTGCAAGGGTTTGTAATGAAGGCCCTCAGCTTTACCTAGTTTGTGCCCATGCAAGTACACCATGAAACAAGAGATTCAATGATAAAAAAATATGCATGCAAATGAAAATGCAAACTAACCTAAATGATAACAATGCAAAATAATGCAAGAAAAGAAATCTAATAACAATGCAATACTAATCTATGAAAATAAATATGTCTCTAAGATAATATGAAAATGCAAGGGTGAAACCTCATGATGGAAGCCATGGATGCATGAGAGAATAATACAAGAAGATAGAAGTTCTTCACAGAAAGCTTTGATGCTCAAACTCCTTCTTCAAAAATTGCTCTCCAAACTTGTAGCATAACAATAGCGTAATTGTGGATGAATTGTGGATGATTTTTGGATGATTTGTGGTTGTCCAAAATGAGGAGAGGACTCTCCCTTATAAAGAAAAATATGGAGGTGAGAGGCTTCCTAAAACCAATATGGAATAATAGAGTTTGATCCATGTGAGACAAAATTCCACCAATGAGAAAAGAGGAGTGGTTGAGAAGAAAGTGGAAAGATAAGTCCCACTTAGAAATATGTGCATTTAAGTGTAGAGAAAATAAATAAAATCTTTATTTAATCTTTATTTAATTTATTTCTTTTTTCAAGTGGGTTTAATTTATTTAATTAAAAGGGAGCAAGTTCTTTTAATTAAATAAGAAATATTTAATTTAATTAAAAGAGGGGTTTTTCTCTTAATTAATTAAATGTGGATGAATTTAATTAAAAGAGAGGTTTTCTTTTAATTAAATGGGAATTTATTTTATTTAATTAAAAGGGAGATTTTCTTTTAATTAAATAAAACTTAGGATAGAATGATCAACCTTAGAAAAATAGAATAATTGAATTTGATCAAAGAAATTGATTTAAATTGATTTAATAAAATATTGCAAACCATTGATTCAAGAAATTTGATAAATTGATAAATTGAATAATGGGGGCCCATAGTCTAGGCGACCATTTTAGGGTGCATACATTTGCCCCTCTTTGACTAATGTGTGATTGATTTGAGAACACATGTAGTCAAAGAAAGAAATTGAAGTGTGAGGTCGATTTGGGATCACAAAACAACCCAGATGTGTGGTCAAATCGGGAACACATCAAGACAAAGAATACAAATAAATTTTGACTTGAAAAAGTCAAGGATAAAATTGATAAAACTAAATCAAGGATTGAATTTGATAATTACTGCCCCCTCGTGATCGAAATCAAAATGAGATAGAGGAGAAACAACAAATTGATAAATTTGATCAAATTGAACAAAAGATAAGGTTATTGATGTAAGATGAAAGATATAAGAATCATAGAACCAAGGTAGATCAAGCATGAAATATTATGCCCCAAAGGTGATTTAGAAGAAAAGAAGTGGGGAAAAAGAAAATGGAAGATAGAAGTTTGAAAGATATAGAAAGAAATAGAAAGAAGAAAAGAAAATGCCCCAAAATCAATCAACTGTTTAAGATAGAAATTTTGATTGAGATCACGAAAGAAGATAATGAAATAAAGATCAAAATGTGGCCACAGTTGATTAAAATTCCACAAGAAGGATGAACAAAAAACTCTCTCAAACTCATAATGCAGCCTAAAAATGCAAACTAACATGAAGTCTAATAATGCAAGCTACATGAAAATGCAAAGGTGTACTTGCAAAAGAGTAACTATAACATAGGATTTTGTGTTCATCATTCATTAGAGAATGTAAAAGAACTTATTTTCATCATTGGGAGATTATTAACAGACATCGAAAAATCACACAATCGTCACTAGTCACAAGTGCAACTATGAAGATATGAATGTAATTAATATCGGATTGGAATGTGGAAAGATTCTAACATAAGCATCAAAGACATAAAGATCAAGATGACTTTGATGTTAGCTTACCCAATTTAATGTAGCAAAACCATCAAGGCATAGATGCCAAGATGACCATAAGAACGGTTGTGCAAAAACAATCAAGGATGATGTCTCAAATCTCCTAAGTATTTCAAGGGGACAACAAGAGACACTCTAGAGTTTCAAGACCACACCCGCAAGCAAAAAACAAATAAAAACATGTCCCATGCCTCAAGTCCTCTAGCAATGCATCATGGAGAGACTTATCAGACAAGGACACTCAACAAAAATCAATAATAGTCAGCACACAAAGAAAAAATCATGACATGAGTCAAGCATTAAGTGTTGTGTTTAAAATTTAAGTGTGTTAACTGATACTGAGTTTGGAAGATAAGGATCAAATTCTTGTAGGAAGGGAAGATAACATGATGATACTGGGTAAGACCAAACCAATAAGTGTTGAAAAACACTCGATGTCAATGGTTGTATTGAAAAATACAATTGGGGTGGTGTTGAAAAACACCGTTTGCGAGGTGTCCTAAAGACTAATGCATCCAAGAGACCAAAGCCAACATAGTTATGCCCTCGAGACAAAAACCAATTCCAAACCAAGGCAACAAGGACAAGGCATGATGGAGAAAGGCTAAGTGTCAAGGATATGCACTAAGAAATAGGGGTGCAAACGCCTCAAGTAGCGCCCGTTTCCAGGTTTTCACCACTTGGATTATTATTATTATTATTATTATTTTTTCAAGACTTTTTATAATTTATTTGTATTTTTGCTACCAAGACGCTTGTTTCTAGGTTTTCACCCAGGCACTTTTTCTTCTTCTTCTTTTTTTTAACTTTTGAATTTTTTGAATTTTCTTGATTTTTTTTTTTTGAATTTTTGGAATATATAATTTTTTTGGAGATACATCAAAGTGTCTATTGCTAAGAAGATCATTTTTTCAGGACATTTTTCAATTTTTAGACTTTTCACAATATATCATTTTTTTGGATTTTTGAAATATATCATTGTTTTTGAATTTTTGAAATATATCAATTTTTTGTATTTTTTAAAAAATATATCAATTTTTTGTATGTTTTGAAATATATCATTTTTTTTTGTATTTTTTTCAGGATCAATAAATATGTACAAAGATGCCCCTAGATAGAATGGACATCAAACTCTCAAGCGAGATCACATTGTGCAGTCCCAATGTCTAACAAGGTGGAGGACATGATGAAGCAATAAGATAATGGATATGATTGATAAGAAAGGAGTGTGTGAAGCAAGTGAAAGTGATCTTCAAAGGCTGACTCCTCAAGAGTACCCAAGCTAGGGAAAATTTGTCATGTAAAGAACATTTGGACAAGAAATGAAAGGCCAGTATAGGATAATTCAAGAGATCATAATGTAAAAGTGGGAAAGATGCAATCCAAAGAAGTAGACATGTCAAGAGGCTTCATAGCATCATATTTTACTCTTCTTTATTAGACCAAGACCAAAGGGGTAAATGGGAAAAATATAGTGAAAGACAAGAATGAATGGAGGAAAATAGATATGAAGGATAAATATGAAAGGAATGAAAACAAGATCATCATAAGATAGCTCACAAGATAGCCAAATTTTTGTGCATGGGTCAACATTGTCAAGATCAAAGGGAGAAGACAAAATTAATGAAAGATGTAGAAGAACTACGCATGATGCTTGATTATCAGGTTTTCATCATGGTACTTATCCAAGGTGCCACAAGGGAGTGGTTTTCACCATAAGATGAATTTATTTATCTTTACTTTTGCTACCAAGGTGCCTAATTATCAGGTTTTCACCAAGGCACATATCTTTATTTTTGCTACCAAGGTGCCTGATTATTACGTTTTCACCAAGGCACATTTTCAAATTTTTTATGTTTTTTTCTTTCTTTCTTTTTTTTTCAATCTTTTTCAATTTTTTTTTGGAAGAAGTCAAGCTTTTGAGATAATGCTCTGTGAATGTTTAAACCATGGTATACAAAGGAATTCCAATGATATGCTCAAAGATGCTAATAGGGAAGGGAAGATGGGAGACAAAAATGGAGGATATGGCTTTATACGAAGTGAGTGAGATTGAAAAATGGAAATGAAGGCAAGATCAACATCAACACACACCTTGAAAGGTGGTGAGAGGATGTAGAAAATATGAATGAAAGAATATGTGAGTAGAAAGAAGAGGTTTTGGTTTCGGCACATGGAATGGAAGAATGCTTTTGGAAGAAGATGAAGTGGAAGTCTTTGGAATCTTGAATGTCAACTTCAATTGTTGTTCAACATTAGACTCTCTCAAGAGAGACTTTGGAATCCATATAGCCATAGGCCTTTTTTCATTTCTTTTTTATGATGTAGATATAATATCTTCAATGATGGATTTTGGAACCCATACTTGTCTTATAATTTTTTTCTTTGATATCTCTTTTGACTTTATGCCCCCATGTTGATTAGAGGAGACATGGTGGTGTTTTTTATATGGATTCTTGAATTGCTTCTTTTCCTTGTATTGAACATTCAAGTTACTTCCAAAAGACTTGGGACTTGTGGAAGAAGAAGGATGATATGACTGGTTTAGGTGAGTGGGTGGATGAAAAGGATTCAAGGATATGCATCTATGTTGATCTTGAGGAAAGATAGGAGAGGGAGGGACATAAGGATCCAAGATGGATGATGAATTAGGACAATTAGGAGGGGAAAGTGAAGGGACATAAGGACCCAATATGGAAGGAAAATGTGAAGGATTTAGTATTGGTGGGGGAGTTCCAAGGATGGATGTGGAAGATGCAAAAGGGTAATTAATAAGTTCATCAACATCTATATCACAATCAAGGACATCAGCATCTTTAGAGTGAGCATTACAATTTTCAATAGGATCATGAATATCTTGAATAGGAGCAACTTCTTTGATAGGATTACTTAAAGCTTGAGAAGACTGAGGAAGAGTAGAAAGTGGAAGAGAACATGGTCTGGTAGAACAAGAAGATGGAAGACTTTGATCTTGACAAGGATCTTTGGATAACATAAGCATAGAATTGTTCTCTTGATTTTCAATAGGCTCAACATTGGAAGTAACAACATCATTTTTAATAACCTTAATGGAAGTATCATTTTTGGAAGGAGCAGGTGTACTAAGGTCATTTTTATTCTCAATAAGCTCAGTGGTGCAAGAAATATCTTGATCTTTCTTAGGAGAAGACTTAAGACATGGTGGAATGAATGAGAAAGGGCGGAAGGGATCAAAAGAACCATGAAATGTATCAGAAACATCGTAAAAATAATTGGATGACATAGAAGGTTCTTGATCTTGATCTTTCTTTATATTATTTTCTTTATAATTTTTAGAGTCCTCTTGACATGAAGCCACTTCTAAGGACAAGGAAGCTTGTTGGAATTGTATGGAAGACTTTGGAATAGATGATGAAGGACTTGCTGAAGTAGGCATTATAGTGAATGAAGGCTTAGGCTCTTTAGGTTTAGCATTATCAAAAGTATTTGCATCCAAGTAAAGGTTAGCTTGAGTTTCTTTAGGAGGTAGACTTTGAGGATAACTATAGGGAACCACATGAAAAGCATTAGAATCTTTGTTGGATGAAGGATTGGTAGAAGACTTGAGAGACTCAAAATCTTTAGGGGATGTATGGATCATGGAGGAAGTAGAAGATGGAAGAGAACCATCATGAGACAAAGGTTCAACATTAACATGATCTTTCTCAAGAGTGTAATCTTTATTCTCAACATGAGGGTTCTTAGAAGAGGAACTCTTATCCCATTGATGTTTTATTTCAACACACAAAAAAATCTTTCTCTTCCTCAAAAAATGCAGATTTATCATTTAGGTATTGTTCACAAAATTTATCAATGTTGTTTTCAAGATTTGATTCATGTAGATTCCCATTAATATTTATCTTTGACTCATCCCCTTTAAGCACAAGCATAGGACTAGGAGGACTTTTAGGAATTGTAGGAATGTAATAATCATCATCATCATAATCATTGTCACTATAAGAATTGTAGATAGGCATATCACAAGACTTTTAATGTTGTTCATTATGGTCTATCTCAATAAGAGGAATAAGACTCTTGGTAGAAGTAGAAGAAGAATGATATCATGAAGAAGAGGTAGGTGAAGACCTACATGAATGATATTTAGAAGAATCATCATAAGACTTGAAATATGAAGAATGAGAATGATATTTAGAAGAATCGTGATAAGACTTAGAAGATGAAGAATGTGAGTGATATTCAGAAGAATCCTTAGAAGACTTAGAAGATGAAGAATGTGAAGGATATTTAGAAGAATCATGATAAGATTTAGAAAATGAAGTATGTGAATGATATTTAGAAGAATTATCATAAGACTTAGAAGATGAAGAATATGAAGGATATTTAGAAGAATCATGATCAGACTTGGAAGATAAGGAATTTGAACGATATTTAGAAGAATCATGATAAGACTTGGAGGATGAAGAATCTGTATGATATTTAGAAGAATCATGATAAGACTTGGAAGATGGAAAATATTTGGAAGAAGGATATTGTGATTTGATCTTGCACATGATCCTAGAAAAGGTGTCTGATTTATCCATTTTTTTAATCATTTTTGTTGCAACATTAGCATCCATGTATCCATTGGAGCGACAACACTTTTCAAATTCAAGAACGAGGTGGATTTCATATGAGCTCAAATGAGGATGCCTAAAAAGATATCCAAGATCCATGGTTCTAGAAGAAGAAGAATCAAGCATAGAAGAAGAGAAAGAATGATTAGAAGATGGTAGAATATATGATAATAGGAGGAAAAGAATCAAGAAGACTTGAAGAAGAGGAAGAATAGAAATGGGAGATTAGAAAGACATGGAAGATGAAGAAGAAAGAAGACCAAGATTCATTTTGGGAAATTTGATATCATTTGAGATCATTTGAATGTTAAAAAACATATAATAGCACTTGTAACTAACATGAAAGAAAAGGTACTAGTTGATAGGATAACCATAAGAAACATTGGTACCAAACTAGTATAGTAAAAGCACTCACTTGTCCAAAAGAGATGTGATAAGATAGAATTTTGCAATAGGCATAAACCAACACTGCCACAGAGGTGCTCACAACTTTGGGTGAATACCCTAGCACATATGGACTAGGAGGATGATTTACCCAAATTATAAATAATTAAAATTTAATTTTGATGAAAGTGAATGGACAGGAGATTACTAAGACTCTCCAAGTGTAATATCAAAGGATCCAGGTGTATATCTTTCTCAAATAGGACAGTTTCTAACTCACCAACTCCAAACAAGGTCTCTTGTGAAATCAATGACTACTAATTCAAGAGGTCAAAACACAATAACCTAAGGTGAAAAAAGGCTTCTAACAATGGGTAAAGTAGCCTAATCAAAATAGGACCAACCTAGGGAGACTAGAAATAATGGGATAACAAAGTTATTCGATTGTAAAGTCTCAACTCAAGAACTCAGATTTTGTTCATTTTAAATATCCAACTAGATGTATCAATAGATTATTTATCATCAACAAAGCACACAAGATAGCAATCAAGGATTTCAAGAAAACAGTCTTCAAACAATGAGCAAGGGGCAAAGCAACCTTGTGCATGAACAAGTATAGTGACTTAGTATTTCTACTCCTTAAAGATTCTACTTGTGTATGTTCTTGATAATGTCTTAGCAGACACTTAGAACACAACAACACCTTATCAAGTTGTCTACAAGGATATACGTGGCTTTCTAAAAGGAGTCCTCGATATACACAAGGTACATGAGGCCTAAATCCATAGATGAGAAGAATCCAAAATCACACAGCCGGGGGGAGACGGTAACCCAAATCTCCTCCTTCACTTCTCAAAGGTATAAAGTTCTTTGAGGCTTAGCCAAGAGTGATATCAAACTCAATTCCCAAGAGAGGTGTCTTTGGATTCACCTCATGATATTTATACTCTGCCGGAACACAAGAGTTGAGGTCATCCCAAGGGGTGATTAAATCCCCAAGCAGGCCTCCTAGAAATAAAAACTAAGTAATTCGCTATCAAAAGTATTTAGAGCACTAAAGATGGAACACTTAACTCTTCAAGTAAATGTGAAGTGAGTCCAAAAGTGGAAAATTTAACCCTTTAAGATAATGTGAAGCGAGTCCAAAAGTGGAACATTTAACCCTTCAAGAGAATGTGAAGCGAGTCCAAAAGTGGAACATTTAACCCTTCACACAAACTCGAAGTGAGTCCAAAGTGGAACATTTAACTCTTCACACCAACTCAAAGTGAGCCCAAAAGTGGAATATTTAACTCTTCAAACCAACTTAAAGTGAGTCCACACCTTAAAAAACAAGTGAGTTCCAAAAAGCACAAAAGGGTTGCCTATTGGAGCAATTAACGCTTCTTTCCTATAGACCCCTCACCCTTAATGTGGCACTGATCTTGCAACCACAGGGTGGAAATGAGGGGTCGATGGATTAGCGAGTCCAATAACCCAAGATAGCAATCTAGATCAATCATAAGTAATCTAAGACTGCTAATCAATACTACTCACAAATGAAAAAGGGGTTGAACAATGGAATATTTAAATTTCCAAGTAAACATAGAGTGAGTCCACAAAGTGGTGCATTCAATTCCCTATGTAAACAAGGAATGAATCCATGCCCTCAATCACTTAATGAGATATTTGATATTGGAACCAAAAATTACTTAAGGTTTAAACACAAGCATTCACTTACACAAACTTGTATGAAACCAAATCTATGTTCATTCATTTCCCATTAAGAGCATCAATTGAAATGTGTTTTATGAAAGCATGTAAAAGACTCAAGCCAAACACATGAGAGGTTTAATTTTAATCCCAAAATTAAATGTTTTAGAGATCAAAAAAAATACCTAGTAATCCTTGCAATGTGTTTTTTCTTTGTTGTACCTCTTGCTTATGCTTGAATGCTCGCTCGCAATGAACAAAGCAACAAACAAAACAAGCAAACACAAGATATGCAATATATGTCAACTCATGCAAAACCAAGGTTAGATATGAAAATCTAATTTTTAAGAGTGATGATAATCAACAAGTAACCCAAATAAAAATCCACATTATGCATTGATTCATTGTAAAAATGAAATGCAAACTATTCATTCAATGCCTTTTTTTCAATTGATTTTTGACTTAGTCATAAAGATTGGATCTACGTGATATGAATTTGGATCCAAAATTCAAAATATAGAAAAGTAACCCTATCAAAAATCAGAGAGCTTTCCAAAATGCAAAAATTTTTAAAAGATCTTTTAATTTGTGCCCTAGGGAGTCATTTTGTCAAAACAGACCAGTTTTTGCAAATCAAATTATTGACCCATAATATGACCTCTAAAATTGAAATGAAAAGAACCAGCTCTATTTAAACTTGCAAGAGATTTCTAAAACTGTAAATTTTTTCAAAAAATGTGCTGATTTATGCCTGAAAATGACTTTTTATGAAAATTACAAGAAAAATCATAAAAAATCGGAAATGTTTCGAAAAAATCTAAAAATTTTATCAAAGCTTTTTGGATACATTGCCACCTTGAAAAAAAAAAATTAGATCAAACTACCTACCTGTTTAAAAGATATGATCAAATCTTTCAAATTTAGAGTTTCTTTAAGTCTACAAATAGATCTACACAAAAAGCAGTAAGCAAAGGTAGGTTGCCCCACAGTGGGTGCCTAAAATGTATGCCTAAAATTTGAAAACACTTATATGAGTCATTATATTCAAGATTACTAAAAATGAGGTCTTAAATGGCGACTCATAGCTCTCTATTCATGGAGTGCAAGGATTTGTAATGGAGGTCCTCAGCTTGAGCTAGTTTGTGCCCATGCAAGTACACCATGAAACAAGAGATTCAATGATAAAAAAATATGCATGAAAATGAGAATGAAAACTAACCTAAATGATAACAATGCAAAATAATGCAAGAAAATAAATCTAATAATAATGCAATACTAATCTATGAAAATAAATATGTCTCTAAGATAATATGAAAATGCAAGGGTGAAACCTCATGATGGAAGCCATGTAAGCATGAGAGAATAAGACAAGAAGATAGAAGTTCTCCACAAAAAGCTTTGATTCTCAAACTCCTTCAAAAATTTCTCTCCAAACCTATAGCATAACAATAGCGTAATTGTGGATGAATTATGGATGAATTGTGGATGATTTGTGGTTGTCCAAAATGAGGAGAGGGCTCTCCCTTATAAAGAAAAATATGGAGGTGAGAGGCTTCCCACAACCAATATGGGATAATAGATTTTGATCCATGGGAGACAAAATTCAACTAATGAGAAAAGAGGAGTGGTTGAGAAGAAAGTGGAAAGATAAGTTCCACTTAGAAATATGTGCATTTAAGTGTAGAAAAAACAAATAAAATATTTATTTAATTTATTTCTTTTTTTCAAGTGGGTTTAATTTATTTAATTAAAAGGGAGCAAGTTCTTTTAATTAAATAAGAAATATTTAATTAAATTAAAAGAGGGGTTTTTCTCTTAATTAATTAAATGTGGATGAATTTAATTAAAAGAGAGGTTTTATTTTAATTAAATGGGGACTTATTTTATTTAATTAAAAGGGAGATTTTATTTTAATTAAATAAAACTTAGGATAGAATGATCAACCTTAGAAAAATAGAATAATTAAATTTGATCAAGGAAATTGATTTAAATTGATTTAATAAAATATTGCAAATCATTGATTCAGGAAATTTGATAAATTGATAAATTGAATAATGGGGGCCCATAGTCTAGATGACCATTTTAGGGTGCATACAGCTATTATTGTGAAAATCTAGATAGCTAAAATACGGGGATGTTAGTGTAGATGAGTACAAATCCATTAATTGGTTAGAACTAAGCTTCAAATAAAAAGGATAAGATAAGTCCCATATCCATGATGGAATATCTATTGGGATACTATTATTGGATAGGTCTAGATATTCCAATCCATATTAGGTCATGAGAAATGATGGAATCCTATCTAAATTGCAAGTGCCTAATCCCAAAATGTGAAGCTTAAATTGTGGAATCCATGTTGAATCAATGTTTACAGTTAAGTGATTGTAAGAAATAAACAATCATACAATTCTAGTGAGATTATTGAATATAGAAAGGGAGATGGAGCCATTTGGGGCAGGTATAAGCAAGAGTTGCAAGGCCTCCATGGGAGGAAAAATGTGCACTTCTTCATCTAATTACAATGCCAAGAAGGAATGGCAAGACACCCACGCCTAAAGAAAAGTAATGTGAGAATGCCCATAAGGAAGAAGAAGCAAGTAAAATGTTGAATGTGCAGAGTTGGCAGTGGAAAAGTGTGGAGTTATACTACATCATCATCAAGATGCAGGACTTGGAAAGTCATGAAAAACATTTAATCACACATTAGGGAGGGAAGAGCTTTCCCATCTATTTATACACATGCATTACTTGTTGTCTTAAGATAGGTGGCCTTTTGAAAATGAAAGTCATGTGAAGGGGCCCACCATGGACAGCTAGCTAGGGGCACGAAGTCAATGTTTTGACCGGCAGAGCAAAGAAGACATTCACTAGAAAGAGTTACCAAATTTAGGTGGTTGTCATGTCACCACCAAAAAATGGGAGGTATTCTAGCTAGTGCCATGCTAGCTACTAGAATAGATAAATTTTTGGCAAGCAGTTGTGAGTGTCATGGAATCTGCCCATGACAAGGTGGTCGCTCAAAATTTGACAAGTGGCATCATAAAAATAGTTAGGGAGGTATAAGGAGATGAAATTTTGAATATTTTAATTTTTTTGGGTTTCAATTTCCAAAATTTTGAAATTGGGTTTAAAAATGTAATCTTCTATAGTTCAAACCATAAAACTTTTAAATTTTTAAATTTTATTCTTTTTCATTGCTCTGGCCATGGTTGGGAGCCTAATTTTCAAATGACTACCAAAAGGGCATTTTTCACCCAAAATATACACTCCAATATACTATTGGAATCGAGAGGAAATGAATTTTCTAAATATGAGGTTAGTTTTTACACAAATGTTCACCAGTATTATCTATAAGTAGATTTGTATTTTCAGGGGCATTCTTAGTAAAATGGGTAGAATTCATCATTGAGTATCAAAATTAGTTTCAAGGAAAATATTGAAGTTTTTTGAAGCCAAAATGAATTCTAAAAAAATTTCTTGGCTTCTAGAGGTCATTTTTAACTAATTTTTTGCCTTTACTTTGATTCCAGATCTAGCACCAGAAGCAATTATTGTTCCATCAAGTATCTAAGATGTTTTATGCTTTTGGAGGCCAAAATGATTGAAGATTTGATATGTAGTTGCAAAGAGAGATTAGAGAGATCCTTTGTCACTTCTAGGAGATGTTTTCCAAGTGGACACATGCTAGATGCACAATAGATCTATGAATTCACTCTACTCTATATCATTCTCTTTCTCATGCTTTGTACAAGTTCCAATTTCTCACTAAGAGATTATTGTAGGTTGAAAAAGAAGGGAAATAAAATTAGCTCTGGAATTGATGAAGTCTGAATGGAAAGATCTAAGATGTGCTGGTTCCAGACTATGAAGCTTTTATTTGGCTATGAAACCCCCTTCCCATCACATTAGTTTTTCATTTTTACCATTTTCTGTCTTGTATGATAGCATATTTTTATTGTACAATCTAGTTTATTAGGTACTTTGTGAGTCAATTTCATGCATTTTCATGCATTATTTCAAGGAAATCAATACAAAGAATAGTAGGTGTTGAGTTTCATTTTAGATCTTGTCTTCTTTATCAGTGATTTGCAATGTTTTGTGATCTTTGAATAAATAGTCTTAGTCATAGTTACAGTCCCTTAAGGTTGTATGTTATTTCATTGTTGCTTATAATTCAATTAGCTATGTAAATGCTTTAGGGAAACTAACAGGGTTGGAGGTTTATTGAGGATGATATCAAATAAGAACGAGATTTATATTGAGCATTGATATCCAATTTACAAGGTAAATGGACAAATCTAGAATCTTAGCATAGGATATGTGTTTTAGATATCCAAAATGCATGAGAGAGATTAGTGAATTGCCCAATGAATGAGGCAATGATTAGCTACAAGATCATTAGTTTGTTTTCCATTCTTGGTTTTCATCCATTTTCCCCACCCACATAGAATCAAATCAAATTCAAATCATCTTTATATTTTATTTTTGAAGAGCTAGAACAAGATGCCCTCACTCAGCTTATGAATTGTATTGTCTTGCATTTATCTATTACATATCTATGTTACTGCATGAGTCACTAGGAAAAAGAAGAGTTAAATTTGTTGTTAATAGATTCAAGAATATGTTTAGCACTAGTACTATATAAGTTGAATCTGAGGTCCACCCACCTAGGTTTTGCAAAGCCTAAAGTAGAAGAAGGGTCAAACCTTAAATTTAGCCCAGTGTCTTAAATGGTATGTTGAAGATGGGAGTTAGCTACCCCTAGATGAACCTTATTCACATTGGGGTAATTTTAAATTGTCTTTGTTTCAAAACACCAGCAAAATGGTGACTCTGCTGGAGACTATATTGAATCTGAATTGTAGACAAACCTTGAGAATTTGAAAAGGGAGATTCAATACAGTAGGAGAAGTGCATGAAAAAATTGGAGTAGTGAGTTCTCTAATGTGTTTTCCAATTGTCATACTCAAAAAATAATGCACCCCAGTGATGCTTTGTTTAGAAAAGTAGTATCCTTCAAGGTTGAATATAAATTGTATTGCTAATAGGTTTTATCTTCAATTAATTCAGTCAGTTTTGGTTTTCAAGGTACTACTATAAATTTAGAGTCAGAATTGTTCAAAGATATTTTCTCTCTACAAAGTGTTTGGAAATTTGCACGCCTCATAAGTTGAAAGATTCAAATCAGATTTTTCATGTTGTAAATCATGTTTTAAATCTTTCTCACAATTGTGAGTGGCAACTCTTTAAAGGATCTATGTACCAATGTAGATTGGTTATGTATAAATGTTTGCAAGACCTTTGAACTAAATTGTGCAGATCTGAAAGTTATGTTAAGTTTTAGGCAAGAAGAGAGAATCTATGAGTCCTTAACTAATGAGTTTTTGAAGTGTTGTTTATTATCTACTATCATAAGAAATTTAAATATGAAAATGAATCACAACAATGATTTCATTTGGTTCTCCTCAAGGAGATGGAAACTCTACAAGGATTTGATCAATGGTGTGAAGAATTGAAATCAACACCTATGCAAATTAGTAGATCAACACTTTCAGCATCAACACCTACACATTCATGTGATTTCATTTCCATTAAAATAAGTTCCACAAAATTTTCTTCATTAAGTGGTATTTCCAACACTAAGTAGGAGAATGGTTTGAGTTATCTCAGCATAATTTTTGAAGAATAGATTTAGCAACTGTTTTCATATTTTGAAGTATGTTTGTAGTTTCAATTGGTAGAAATAATTTTAGATATACTACAAGTAATGAATTCTAAAAGTAGTTATGCTGAATGAGTTTTCAATTTGTTAGAAATGTCAAATTTCTCTTCACCTAGTATGTAGTCAATGGATAAGAATTCTAGATCTATTTCTGCCAAGAGATACATGTCGTTAAATTTCAATGGTATTCATTGTTTCCCAAACTTTGTATCATATCATCTTAGAAAGTATTTGCCTAAGTTTAGTGGGAACCATGAAAGTTCAGCTAGTCATCATTTTCAAGTTTTTAATGACTTAATGGGTAACAATAAAAAATTTCATGAAGACGTACATATGAAATTGTTTGTTCAAACTTTAGAAGATGATACTAGGGATTGGTTTTCTTTTCAACTAGCATGTTCTATTTCATCTTGGGATGACTTAATTTTAGCCTTCATGAAGTAGTTTAGGGAAAGTATAAGCATCTATGATTCTTTTAATAATTTCTTGAAGATCCAAATTAGGAGTAATGAATTAATTCCTAAATTCAATATCAGATTTGCAAAGATTGTAAATTAGATTTGTAAAAGTTATAATCCAAATGATCAAGTGTGTTTAGTGGTTTATCTTGATGTATTTGACAAGAAGATGAGTTATCTATTGAGAGATAAAGAACCTAAGACTTTTAATTAGGCATTCATGATAGCAATAGAGGTTGAAAACAATATAAAGTATAGCTTGACTAAGAGTCACTTCTATAGGAATGTTTTCTAGCAAGATGAGGTCATAAGGAAGAATCAATGTAATAAAGAGTGTTTGATTTTAGATCAGCAAATAGGTACCCCTACTATTGTAAATAATCTAGTTGAAAATTCAGAAGTAAAAACATGTGAATATGAAGTTTCTTTGTTGCAAAAAAGAGCTCAGTCCATTCTTGTTGAATAGAGTGCACATGTTTTTGATATCATCATAGAAAATGATAGAGTTAGTTCACTTGATGAGTTATACATACAAGATGTAAATTCAGTCATTCTTTCTTGTATTGATGATTTTCTTAGTGCTGAAAACATTACTAATCATTAAGTTGATAGATGTTCATCTCAATATGAGGATGAAGAAGCTAGAAGTGATGTTTCAAGTGATGAAAGCGAAGTTGTTGATCTGACATATTATGAAGAAGCATCATGTGAAGATAATGATGAGAATTGTTGCTTGAGTCAAGAAGAGGATAGTGGTAGTACATGTTCATCTTCATATGAATCCAATGCAAATTGTAAAGATCAAAACAATGATGGAAGTGAATACTCTTATGCTAGTGAAGATATGAGTTCTTTTTCTAAATCTAAAAGTGAGGTTTCATTCAATAGTTATACAAGTCAGCTTGATGTTGAAAGTTGTGAAAAAGATTTGTCTATACAGTATGAAGACAAAGAAATTATCTATAAGGACGGAGTACCTAATTTTGTAGATAAATGTCTTGAACATATACATAGTAGTAACCAACAATATACAAATGATATTAAGGTTAATGTCCTAGTGGTAAGATAAATGATAATTATTTTGCAAGACATTTGAATCATCTTAATGAAGAAAATACAAGTAATATTGATCTATATTCTACATGCTTTATTGATGGAGTAGATACTATGTCTTCATGTGATGATTCTAATTTTTCTTCTTGACATGTTGAGAGTGTCCAAGACAGTGATGTTGGAAATGATTTTAGAGTTTTCACAAATCCATTGTATGGTGAAGACTTTTATGTTGATCAAATTATCACCTGTTATAATGTCTATAAAGGAGCTTTGCATGGAGTTATCAACTCACTTTTTCAAGAGCACATGAACTGTTCATATTGAGTTGAGGACAATTTTAATGATGATACATTGTATTACTACTATAAGAGATCAGATTGTTCCTCTCTTAGATGTGATAGTGATTATGATGATGATGTTGCTAATAAGGTGTTTGATGAAGTTGTTATTGAAAATCAGCATGCAACTTGTAAGGAGTTTAATGAAGAATAATCTAATAGGAGGGCTAATCCATTTTCTAATTTCAGAGGACCATTTGAGGATTCCAAATTAGTTTTAGATTCTTGCATTGATGATATTTGTGAATATAAATCTGATTGCTCATCTGAATATCATCTAGTTATAGATAAGGATACATAATTTCAAGGTATGTGTGATCCATTATCTCAAGTTGAGTATGAAGCTTTTGTATTCAAGACTAATAGCATGCATGATTCATTTGATGAAGAGAGTTTTCAGTTTGAGTGTGATATGTTTGAGCATGCTGATCAGAACTTTCATAATTGGCAAGTTGTAGAAAGTGAAGCTAGTTTTTATATGCATTATGAAAGTGAAGTTGTAGGTTCAATATTGCCAAGTGACTTGTTTCAAGATGTTAATCTAATTGGTGAAATTGATAGAAGAAATGTTTCCAATTCACCTCATGCACATTTAGATGAAAATTAGATTTATGAAAGAGATAAAAGTTTTTGTGGAAGTTTGGTGGCCTAAGTTGATCATTTGTACATAGTAGGAGTAGTTGTTTCTTGCTTTCAATAAAGTTGTTTGAGAGATAAGTTCTTGATGTTAGGAGTTTGGTTTGCTTGTTCTAGAGATCTGAATCCTTGACATGCCCACAAGGGACATGGACCCTAGACAAAGCCACTATTGGGACCCAAAATTAAATCCCTGAGTTCGAGTACCATTGAGAAAATCAAGCACTATAAGCACTTGTTCATGCATATGTACCTGATTGTACTTTTGAGGCCTAACAGGTGTTTAACACTTCTAGCACCTCACATTAAGTATTTCTATGCATCCCATGATGATAAATTTCCATTTCAAGCCATTTTGTGAAGTCCTATTTTGAGCAAGTTCCAATTCTGCATTCTTGCCTAACTGTCAAACAGTGACCAGAGGTTGTGTTTACAATTGAATATCTTGCACCTAGTAACATTTCATGACTCACCACTTTGGGAGTGTTTAATGTTGAGATTAAAGAACCTATGTTTCTAGTTTCAAGTCCTTTTGAATCCATTTCTAGGTTTTGAATCCCTCAAAGTTGGTTATTTATTGTTGTCATGTTGATGTGAATTGTTTTGAATTCTGGGAGGCCCTATTTGACTTGTTATGATTTTGACCAAGATGATCAAAATGATAAAATTCAATTTGTGTTGCATTTTAGAGGTTAGAGACTCACTATGTTTCAATTTTGAGCTTATGATGAATTTGTTTGATTAGTTTTCAAATGTTACTCCAAATGTAATTTCTAACTTTTTACTAGTGTCAAGAAATGCAGATTAGTTAGTACCCCTGTTCGTGATGTTATTACTTGAGACCCATGATAGGTGAGATCAGATGGATTTTACCACTATTTTCTCCTCCAAAATTACTTTAAGTATGCCAAATTTTAAATCTTGATGAATCTGTTTGCACACTTTCCCAAGTCAATTCCATTTGCAAAAAATGTTTTTCTGCCAATGTTTCCAATTTGTAAACCTGAGTAGGCCACTTTGAACACTCACCATTCTCGTCCTATTATTTATCATGAGCCCCAATAATAGATTCATACACTCCTCATGAAAGTGAACCAATTTCATAGTTTTCATACCCCAAGTGTCAGTTTGCCCTATTCTCAAAGCCAAATCCGAACGTGTTTTATGGGTTTCTAACATGTTTTCATGCAAGCAGTTCTAAGAGGGAAACTTCAACACTCAATATGTTTTGACTGAGAATTTTTCATGAGATGAGATTCAACAAGGTAAGAGTATTTGAAACAAAGAATCAATGTGTTTAACTTCAGAAGTTTGGGTCAATTTTTAAAGCTGGTCAAAGGTCCTCCTAGTACAAAGCTGACAAGTTGCAATAAAGTGATCAAATGACTTTTTAATGAGAGAGCAGCAGTCAAAATTGTTTTAAATCGGTATCAGGAAATGATGGATCAGTTGGAGATTTCAATTGTTTGAAAATGAAAAAAAAAAAAATCATTCATCAATAAGTCTACCACATAAGAAGAATGAAGAAGAGGAAGTGTGCCTTGTAAGTTGTTATTGTGCAAATCTAGATAGCTAAATTATGGAGATGTTAGTGTAGACAGGAGTGAACCTATTAATTGCTTAGAACTAATGTTCAAATAAAAAGGACTGGATAAGTCCCATATCCATGATTTAATATCTATTGGGATACTATTACTGGATAGGTCTAAATACTCCAAGCCATATTGGGTCCCAAGAAATGATGGAATCCTATCTAAATTCCAAGTGCCTAATCCCAAAAAGTGAAGCTTAAATAATAAAATCCATGTTGAATCAATGTTTACAATTGAGGAAATGCTATGCATCATCAGAAGTGGAGGAATCAGCAGCACTGCATCCTTCTCAGTACAGTGTTGTGAAATTTATCTTTGGTTTCTCTCTTGACAAGGACTCAACAATCTTTTCAAGGAGTGTTATGAATAAAAGGAAACCATGATTCCTTTCTTTTTATGGAAGTATGCAAATAGAGATGGGCTGTCATACGCAATGGATACAAGGATTTTTAGCCTAGAAACTTGACGGAGGAACAAATCTGATCCCTATGTGCTAATTGTGGAAACCTTGTTGTTCGTAACTAAATTAATTGTGAGATGTATGTATCTATCTTTTCGTGATCAGTAAATGTTAATGTTTCATAATTGTGTTCTTACTTGACACTCGTGAATTGCATATGCATTACAGCATGCTAACTAAGGTTAGCTGTGTAACCTTTGGACCTAAGTTAGATTAAGTTAGTGTCTTTTTGCTAATTTGGTTCTTACTTAAGTTTAGTCACCCTTAATCTAGATTAGTGCTTAATCTGCATTTTTAGAGTTGTTAGATGGTCCTAAATATTTCCTAGCTTTTTTTTGGTTCCAAACCTATTCCTAAGTCTTTAAAACATGAAATATTTATACCCAAGGGGTATGGGTATGGGTTGGAGGCATTTTTCAACCACTAAGCACCTTTTATTGATTTTTAAGGTCACTCAAAAAGTCTATTTTTGCCTTTGTGCGAAAATTGAATATGGCTACCATGAGTTGCATCACCTCAACTCCACTTAGTGATTAACCTTAGTATGGGTTGAGTTAGAGCTCAATCGCCAATTTTATTAGCAACCCTGATTCAAAGGCTCAGCCGGGAAAGAACTAGGAAGAAAACCTGACTTCGTTGCCATTACAACAAAGTTTGAAATACAGAATACATAGGATTTCAATTGTGTATTACAAAAATTTAATTGAATTTTCTTCATGACGCTCATCAAGGGATTCATAAAAAATTTTGCAACACATTTCTAAGAACCATGGAGAGAACAAAATCTGATTGAGTGACAACAAGCATGTCCAAGAAATAATTCAAACATGCATATTCATACAAGGTTTTCACAATAGGATTCACAATGAATCAAAATTAGGGAAAGGTGGATTTTTCCAACATGAGATGTTAGACACAACACCAAACCAGGTGCCCAATCAAGGCTATAAATCAAGAACTTTCGTTCTTCCATTCTTACATGCCAAAACTCATATGTGGTTTGTGCTAACAGGTAGGGGCCTATAACACCCTAACCTCTCTCCCTCTTCTCATCCTAAGAAGAGACTCTACACTATTGGAGTCCAACTAAAAGGACCTTTCCCAAAATTGGCCACTTCTGTCCTCTCCAAGGGTGAGTAATGCAAAAACACCCATACAAGAAAACTTTAGAATTCAAATAGAAACATGGAAGAAAAGTATTCAAGGACATGGTTTTCAATCATTCCCAACATACCCACATACATACAAGCATTCAAACAACAACAAGGTAGCATAAGCATGAAACAAACATGAAAATTTGAGTAAGGGAGATGAGAATTCTTACCTTCACAAAGAGATAATGGCAAATGAACAAGTTTGAGTAGAGCTTTTCCCTTCCTTGCTTCAATCTTCCAAGACTCTCTCTAAATGTAGAGATTGGGTAACCATCTAAACTACTCCAAGAAGGGCCTCTAAATAAGCCTCAAACTCAACCACCAAAAGGATCAATAACTTCAACCACCCACCTAAAAATCTAGAAGCTCCTAACTCAACCCACACTATGGTTAATCACTAAGTGGAGGTGAGGTGAGGCAACTCATGGTAACCACTTGCAATTTTCCCACAAAGGTAAAATGAGACTTTTTGAGTGATCTCAAAAGTCAAAAAAAGGGGCTTAGGGGTTGGAAAAGACCCCCAACCCATACCCATACCCCTTGGATATAAATATTTCATGTTTTAAAGCCTTAGGAATAGGTTTGGAACCAAACAAAAGCTAGCAAATAATTAGGAGCAATTAATCAACTCTAAAATGCAGCTAAAACACTAATTTGGATTAGGGATGACTAAACTTGATTAAGAACCAAATTGGTAAAAAGACACTAACTTAATCTAAGTTAGGTCCAAAGGTTACACAGCTAACCCTAATAAGCACATTGAAGAACATAAACAATTAACGAGTTTCAAGCGACACTAAAAGAACATAGTTACGAACATTAACATTCACTGAACACAGAAAGATACATACATCTCACAATAAATTTGATTACAAAAAACAAGGTTTTCACAATGAGCACATAGGGATCAGTTCTATTTCTCTATCAGTTTCCTCAACTAAAATATCTACACACTCATTACACACATCAGTAGTCCCAAAAATCACATGTACATATGTATATATATGTATCAGGAATCACATAAATTAAAATCAGGGTTCCTCTCATCCTATTCAATTCTTAACCATTTAAAATATCTTAAACCAAAATGTTAATCCTACCTTTTACTTAATTCATCAACATACATATACATAAAAAATTAAATGACGGACATCAAATATCTGAAAATAACATCACACAACATGAAATAATATGATATGTTCAAGTATCTGATAATGTCTAGACATCTCGAGTCATGAGTATCAAAATGACAAAGTAACAACTAAGGCTACGAAGGGTCGGGGCGAGGCCTCACATCCTCCCCCACTAGGCATGAACTTCCTCCTAGAGTTCATCAAAAGACAAGGGTATTGAGATCACATCCATGCTACATCCTCCCAAAAAAATCATGACCTCATCGTAACATTCCCACTAGACCCTAACTTGGTCCAACTCTCGACCTTGAGGACCTAAGGTCTATCGGGCAATAATATGGATAGGCTCTAGCACTAACTGGCTGACCAACTCCACTTGTAGCCTCAATAACTGTAGCCTGATGCTCAGTCTAGCAGTTGTCAACCACTGTAAAAACTTTGTGGGACCTGCCCATGTCTCCAACTATCAGCTCTGAAAATGCCCCTCCCTGACCATTGGATGACTATCCCTGGGGACACTCTCTAGCTATATGATCCATGCCACTACAAGTGTAGCATAGCCCTTGGGTATAAGATCATGTATCCTATGATCTAGACTACTGTGGGCCTCCTGACCTGTTAGACCCACTGTATCCACCCCTAGAAGACTGTTGAGTCTGCACTAACTATGACTATGGGGTATGTACTTTTTGATCTTGTTGTAACTACCACTACTTGGGCTCAAAGCCCTAGTAACCCTGTGAGAGTTTTTGCTACTGCTAAGACTGTTGGCCCTTAGAGGACCCTGGTGTATAATTTTGATTCCCTTTCCAAGGGGGTTTTTGTCGGGTAGAGTTTTGGTTCTGAGACCGATCTTGTGATTCTTTTCTACCCCAAGTATCCTCTACTACTAGTGCTATCTCCACTACCTATCTGAAGGTGGTAGGGAAAGCCATCCAAACTGGTCCCTGAAGTGAGAAATTCAGCCCCGTGATAAAGCAATGTACCTGTAGTTTCTCATCCTTCATATATTCCACATAAGGAAGGAGCTCCAAAAACCTACTCTCATACTGAGCCACTATAAGACCTCTCTAATAAAGAGAATGAAACTCCTCTATTTTTTTCTATCAAAAATGCTCTAACAAGTACCTCTCTTGGAATCTTTCTAGGAATGATTCCCATGTGAGGGTATCCATCCTCACTCCTCCTATGGTCTCCTCCTGATGCCACCAATTGGAGGCATCTCCTCTCAACTAATGAACTACTAGGCATGCCTTTAGATTACTCCCATAAGGGCATAACCCAAAGCACCGATGTAGGCTCTGTAACCATGCCTCTACTACTATCCCCCTAGTGGAACCCATAAATACTGGTGGCCTAAGTCGAATTAATTCCCTGATGTCATCTCCTATATGTCTAGGAGGTCTATCAAGTGGGGGTCTTCTCTGGTGTATTGACTCACCTTCATGCTCATCCTGCCCCTCTAACTATCTTGGTGGGGGACTCCTAGTCCTCTCTCTACCTCTGGGCCCACCTCCTCTAGGCCCCTTTACTTCCACTATAGGAATCTACTAACCTAGCTGAACCACAGGTACTACTCTCTTCTGAACTACACTGATCAATTTTTGAAGTGCATCCAAAATGTCCTGGTTCAGGTTAGGGTGGTGGAGGTGGAGGTGGTGGTTGTGGAGGTGGTGGTTGTGGAGGTGGTCCATCCTCCTGTCCTGCTCTACCACCTCTCACCCTACAACCTCTACCTTGTCAGTTGCTTCGAGTAACAGGAGGCATCCTACACAATTTACTATATAGTTTAAGTTTAGGAAGCACAATGGTTTAAGGTTCCTAGTGTTGAAACACGAGCTCTGATACCAAAATTTCATGGCCAAACTACGAGGGAAAAAACACACAAATTGATTGTAAGAAATAGATAACCCTTCAAGTCTAGTGAGATTATCAAATACAAAAAGGGAAATGGAGTCATTTGGGGCAAGTATATGCAGGAGTTGCAGGGCCTTCATGGGAGGAAAAATGACCACCTCTTCATCAAATTACAATGCAAAAAAGGAATGGCAAGACACCAACACTTGAAGAAAAGAAATGTGAGAATGCCCATAAGCAAGAGGAATCAATTAAAATGTTGAATGTGTAGAGTCGATGGTGGAAAAGTGTGGAGTTATACTGCATCATCATCAAGATGCAAAAACGGAAAATTAAAAAATATTTAATCCCACATTGGGAAGGGAAGAGCTTTCCCATCTATTTAAATATAACAACAAATACATTACTGGTTGTCTTAAGATAGGTGGCCTTTTGAAAAGGCAATTCATGTGGAGGGGCCCACCATGGATGCCCAAATAGGGGCACGAAGTCAAAGTTTTGACTGACAAAGCAAAGAAGACATTCATCAAAAAGAGTTATCAAATTCTAGTAGTCACCATGTCACCACTATAAAATAAGAGGTTTTTTGGCTAGTGCCATGGCGACCTCCCAGAAAAGTTAAAATTCTAGCGAGCAATTGTGAGTGTTGTGGGACCCACCAATGACAAGGTGGCCACTCAAAACTTGACAAATGGCATCATAAAAATAGTTAGGGAGGTATAAGGAGATGAAATTTTGAATATTTAATTATTTTGGGTTTCAATCTCAAAAATTTGAAAATTGGATTTTAAAATGTAATCTTCTATAGTTCAGACCATGGAAGTTTTAAAATTTTCCAATTTTATTCTTTTTAATTGCTCTAGCCATGGTTGGGAGCCTTATTTTCAAATGGCTACCAAAGGAGCATTTTTAACCCAAAATATGCACTCCAATATACTATTGGAATCGAGAGGAAATGAATTTTCCAAATATGAGGTTAGTTTCTGCATAGATATTCACTAGTTCACTCTATAAGAAGATTTGTATTTTCCAAGGCATTCTCAGTAGAATGGGTAGAATTCATCATTGTGTATCAAAATCAGTTGGAGGGAAAATATTGAGGTTTTTTGAAGCCTAAATGAATTTTGAAAAGTTTTCTTGGCTTTTAGAGGTCATTTTAAACTAATTTTTTGCCTTTGCCTTGATTCTAAATTTGGCATCAAAAGTAGTTATTGTTCCATCAAGTATTTGAGATATTTTATGCTTTTGCAAGCCAAAATGATTGAATATTTAATAAGTAGTTGCAAAGAGAGATTAGAGAGATGCTTTGTCACTTCTAGGAGATGTTTTCCAAGTGGACACATGTTAGATGCACAACAGGTCCATGAATTCACTCTCCTATATATCATTCTCTTTCTCATTCTTTGTATAGGTTCCATTTTTTTGACTATGAGACCATTATAGGTTGAAAAAGAAGGCAAAAGTGAGGAGTAATAAAACTAAAGCAAAATTGGCTCTGGAATTGATGAAGTTTGAATGGAAAGATCTAGGAAGTGTTGGTTCTAGACCATGAAGCTTTTCTTTGGCTGTGAAACCCCCTTCCCATCCCATTAGTTTCTCATTCCTGCCATTTTCTCTATTGTATGATAGCATGTGTTTATTGTATAGTCTAGTTTATTAGGTACTTTGTGAGTCAATTTCATGCATTTTCATGTACTATTTCAAGGAAATCAATACAAAGAACTGTAGGTGTTGAGTTTCATTTTAGATCTTGTCTCCTTTATTAGTGATTTGCAATGTTTTATGATCTTTCAACAAAGATTTTGAATCATAGTTACAGTCCCTTAAGGTTGTATGTTGTTTCATTATTGCTTATAATTCAATGAGTTATGCAAATATTTCAGGGAAACCAAGAAA
Source organism: Cupressus sempervirens (assembly GCA_028749045.1). Taxonomy (NCBI): domain Eukaryota; kingdom Viridiplantae; phylum Streptophyta; class Pinopsida; order Cupressales; family Cupressaceae; genus Cupressus; species Cupressus sempervirens. The sequence continues at coordinate 187,665,425 of CM053783.1, forward strand.
GTTGCAGGTTTATTGAGGAAGATATCAAATAAGAACAAGATTTAGATTGAGCATTGATATCTAATTTACAAGGTAAATGGATAGATCTAGAATCTTGGCATAGGATATATGTTTTAGATATCCAAAATGCATGAGAGAGATTTGAGAATTTCCCAATGGATGAGGTACTAATCAACTAAAGGATCATTAGTTTTTTGTCCAAACTTGGTTTTCATCCATTTTCAACACCCACATAAAACCAAATCAAATTCAAATCATCTTTATATTTTATGTTTGAAGAGCTAGAACAGGATGCCCTCACTCAGCTTAGGAATTGCATTGTCTTACATTAAGCTATTGCAGATCTATGTTATTGCATGTGTCACTGGGAGAACTAAGGGTTAAATCTATTGTTGATAGATTCAAGACTATTTTTACAACTGGTACTATCTAAATTAAATCTAAGGTCCACCCACCTAGGTTTTGCAGAGTCTGAAGTAGAAGAAGGGTCAAGCCTTATAATTGGCCTAGTGTCTAAAATGGTAAGTTGAAGATGGGAATTAGCTACCCCTACATGTACCTTATTCTCATTGGGGTAATTTGAAACTATCTTTGTTTCAAAACACCAACAAATTGTTGACTCCACTGTGCACTGTATTGAATCTAAAAGGTAGACAAACCTTGAGAATTTGAAAAGAGGGATTCAATACAGTAGGAGAAGTGCAAGAAAAATTGGAGTAGTAAGTTCTCTAATGTGTTTTCCAATTTTCTTACGTAAAAAATCATGTACCCCAGTGATGCTTTGTTCAGAACAGCAGTTTCCTTCAAGATTTAATATAACTTGTATCGCTAATAGGTTTTATCCTCAGTTAATTTAGCTGGTTTTGGTTTTCAAAGTACTATTCTAAATTCAAAGTCAAAATTGTTCAAAGACATTTTACCTCTCCAAAGTGTTTGATGATTTACAAGCCTCATAAGTTGAAAGATTTAGTTCAGATTTGTCATCTTTTAAATTTTTCTCACAATTTTTAGTGGTGACTCTCTAAAGGATCTATGTTCCTGTGTAGATTGGTTATGTATAAATATTTGCAAGACCTTTCAATTGAATTGTGCAGATTTGAATGTTATGTTAGGTTTTAGGCAAGAAGAGAAAATCTATGAGTTCTTGAATAATGAGTTTTTGAGGTTTTTTATATGATCTACTATCATAAAAAAAATTAAATTTTAAAATAAATCACAATAGTGATTTGATTTGGTTCTCCTCAAGGAGATGACAGCTCTACAAGGATTTGATCAGTGGTGTGAAGAATTGGAATCAACACCTATGCCAATTAGTAGATCAAAGTTTTCAGCATCAACACCCAGGGTATTTTTTCCCTTTCATGTGATTTAATTTCCATGAAAATAAATTCCACAAAAGTTTCTCTATTAAGTAGTATTTCTAGCACTAAGTAGGAGAATGGTTTGAGTTATCTCAGCATACTTTGGAAAGAATAGATTCAACAAGTGTTTTCATATTTTGAAGTATATTCAAAGTTTGATTTGGTAGAAAAAAAATTAGATCTACTGCAAGTAATGAATTTTGAATGTAGTTATGTTGAATGAGTTTTAATTTTTTTAGAAATGGCAAATTTCTCTTCACCTGGTATGTACTCCATGGATAAGAATTCTAAATCTATTTATGCCAATTGATACATGCCGTTAAATTTCAATGGTATTCATGGTTTCCAAAACCTTTTACCATATCATCTTAGAAAGTATTTGCCTAAGTTTGGTGGGAACAATGAAAGTTCAGCTAGTCATCATGTTCAAGTTTTTAGTGACTTAATGGGTGACTATGAAATTGCTCATGAAGGCATGGATATGAAATTGTTTGTTCAAATGTTAGAAGATGATGCTAGGGATTGGTTTTATTTTCAATTGGCATGTTATATTTCATCTTGGGATGAATTAATTTTTGCCTTCATGAAGCAATTTGGGGAAAGAATAAGCATCTCTAATTCTTTTGATAAGTTCTTGAAGATCCAAATCGGGAGTATTGAATTAATTCCTAAATTCAATATCATATTTGTAAAGATTGTAAATGAGATTCCTAAAAGTTATAAGTTGGATGATCAAGTGCGCTTAGGGGTTTATCTTGACACATTTGACAAGAAGATGAGTATTCTGTTGAGAGATAAAGAACCTAAGACTTTGCATCAGGCATTCATGATAGTAATAGAGATTGAAAACAATATAAAGTATTGATTGACTAAGAGTCACTTCTCTAGGAATGTTTGCTGGAAAGATAAGGTCATAAGGAAGAATCAGTGTCATAAAGAGTGTTTGATTTTAGATCAGCAAATAGGTAACCCTGCTATTGTAAATAATCTAGTTGAAAATTTTGAAGAACATGTGAACATGAAGTTTCTTTGTTGCAAAAAGGAGCTCAGTTCATTCTTGTTGAATATAGTGCACATGTTTGTGATATCATAATAGTAGATGAAAAAGTTAGTTCACTTGATGAGTTATACATACAAGATGTAAATTTAGTCATTCCTTCTCATATTGATGATTTTCTTTGTGTTGAAAACATAACTAATCATTAAGTTGAAAGATGTTCATCTCAATATGAGGATGAAGAAGCTAGAAGTGATGTTTCAAGTGATGAAAGTGAAGTTGTTGATCTTATATATTGTGAAGAAGCATCATGTAAAGATAATTATGAGGGTTTTTGCTCAAGTCAAGAAGAGGATAGTGGTAGTACATGTTTGTCTTTATATGAATCTAATGCAAATTGAGAAGAAGAAAGCAACAATGGAAGTGAATATTGTTATGCTATTGTAGGTATGAGCTCTTTTTCTAAATCTAAAAGTGAGGTTACATTCCAAAGTTATACAAGTCAACTTGATGTTGAAATTTGTGAAGAAGATTTGTCTATACAATATGAAGACAAAGATATTATCTATAAGGATGGAGTACCTAATTGTGTAGATGAATGTCTTGAACATATATGTAGTTGTAACCAGAAGTATACAAGTGATTCTAAGGTTAATGTATCAGCACTTATTGAAGATAAATGATAATTGGTTTGCATCACATTTGAATCATCTTAATGAAGACAATGCAAGTGATATTGATCTATATTCTACATGCTTTATTGACGAAGTGGATGTTGTCTCTTCGTGTGATGATTCTAACTTTTCTTCTTCATATTCTAAAATTGTCCATTGCATTGATGTTGGAAATGATTTCAAAGTTTTCAAAAATGTTTTGTATGGTGAAGACTTTGATTTTGATCAACATATCACATGCTATAATGTCTACAAAGGAGCTTTGCATGGAGGTACCAACCTTCTTTTTGAAGAGCACATGGAATGTTTAGATTTAGTTGAGGACAATTTTAATGATGATACATTGTCTCACTACTATAAGGGATTAGATTGTTCTTCTTCTAGATGTGATAATGATTATGATGATGATCATGCATCTCGTGACATTGTTAACAGAGTGTTTGATGAAGTCGTTATTGAAAATCAACACGCACCTTGTAATTAGTTTAATGAAGAATACTCTAATAGGAGGGCTAATCCATTTTTTGATTTCAAAGGATCATTTGAAGATTCTAGATTAGTTTTAGGTTCTAGTATTGTTGATATTTGTGAATATAAATATGATTTCTCATATGATTATGATCCGTTTATACATAAGGATACACAATTTCAAGGTATGTGTGATCCATTTCCCCAAGTTGAGTATGAAGCTTTCATATTCAAGACTGATAGCATGCATGATTCATTTAATGAAGAGAGGTTTCAGTTTGAGTGTGATATGTTTGAGCATGCCGATTAGAACTTTCATACTTGGCAAGTTGTAGAAAGTGAAGCTATTTTTTATATGCATTATGAAAGTGAAGGTGTAGGTTCAATTTTGCCAAGTGACTTGTTTCAAGATGCTAATCTGATTGGTGAAATTGATAGAAGAAATGTTTCCAATTTACCTCATGCACATTCAGATGAAAATTAGATTTATGATAGAGGTAAACATTTTTGTTGAAGTTCGGTGGCCCAGGGTCATCATTTGTACATACTAGGAGTAGTTGTTTCTTACTTTCAAGAGTATGGTTTTCTTCTTCTAGAGATCTAAATCCTTTCCATACCCACAAAGGACATATATCCCCAGATAGAGCCATTGTTGGGACTCAAAATTAAAGCCCCTATTTTGAAAACCACTAAGAAAATCAAGCCCTATAAGCACTTTTTGATGCGTATGTACCTGACTATACTTTTGAGGCCTAAGAAGTATTTAATGATTCTAGCACCTTACATCAAGTATGTTTATGCATCCTATGATGATAAATTTCCATTTCAAGCCATTTCGCGAAGTCCCATTTTGAGCAATTTCCAATTCTGCATTCTTGCCTAACTGTCAAACAACGACAGGAGGTTGTGTTTGCAATTGAATATCTTGCACTTAGTAATGTTTCATAACTCACCACTTTGGGAGTGTTTACTGTCCATACTAGAGAACCTATGTTTCAGATTTCAAGACATTTTGAATCTACTTAACTAGATTTTGAATCCTTCAAAGTTGGTCATTTATTGTTGTCATGCTGATGTGAATTGTTCTGAATAATAGGAGGCCCTATTTGACTTGTTATAATTTTGACCCAATTGATCAAAATGATAAAATTCCTTTTGTATTGTATTTTAGAGGTTAGAGACTCACTATGTTTCAATTTTGAGCTTATGAAAAATAGGTTTTCTTAGTTTTCAAACACGATTCCAAATGCAATTTCTAACCTTTTGTTGGTGTCAAGAAAGGTAGATTAGTTAGTACCCCTGTTCATGATGTTATAACTTGAGATCCATGATAGGTGAGATCAAATGGATTTTACCATTGTGTTCTCCTCCAAAAATACTTTAAGTGTGCCAAATTTTAAATCTTGATGAATCTGTCTACACACTTTCCCAGGTTAATTCCATTTGCAAAAAATGTTTTTCTGCCAGTGTTTCCAGTCTACAAATTTGAGGAGCCCACTTTGAATGCTCACCATTTTCATCCTATTATTCATCATGAGCCCCAACCATAGATTCATACTCTCCTCATTATTATGAACCAATTTCCCAATTTTTGTAACCCCACATGTCAGTTTGCCCTCTTTTAAAAGCCAAATCCAAACGTGTTTTATGGCTTTCTAACATGTTTTTCGTGCAAGAGGTTTTGAGAGGGAAACTTCGACAGTCAATATCTTTTGACTAAAAATTCATCATGAGATGAAATTTGATAGGGTAGTAGCATGCAGAATAGAGAATTAGTGTGTTTGACTTTGGAGCTTGGTCAGAGGTCTGTGTCAGTTTTTAAAGCCAATCAAAGGACATCTTGGCACAAAGTAAATAAATTGCAATAAAGTGATAAAATGAGTTTTTAATGATAGAGAAATACTCAAATTTGTTTCCAATTGGTATCAAGAAATCAATGGATTAGTTTGAGATTTTAGTTGTTTGAAAATGAAAAAAAAAATTAGCCGGACCCACTTGGGGCCTGACTGAATACTTGTGACATATGCACCAATCTCATAGGAATGGTACCATTAAATTGATTCATCGAAAGGCCTACCACATAAGAAGAATGAAGAAGAGGAAGTGTGCCTTGTAAGTTGTTATTCTAAAAATCTAGATAGCTAGAATACGAGGGTGTTAGTGTAGATGGGAGTGAACCTATTAATTGGTTAGAACTAAGGTTCAAATAAAAAGGACTAGATAAGTCCCATATCCATGATGGAATATATGTTGGGATACTATTATTGTCCAAATATTCCAAGCCATATTGGGTCACGAGAAATGATGGAATCCTATCCAAATTGCAAGTGCCTAGTCCCAAAAAGTGAAGCTTAAATTATGGAATCCATGTTGAATCAATGTTTATAGTTAACTGATTGTAAGAAATAGACAGCCCTTCAAGTCTAATGAGATTATCAAATACAAAAAGGGAAATGGAGCCATTTGGGGTAGGTATATGTAGTAGTTGCATGAACTCCATGGGAGGTAGAATGTGCACCTCTTCATCGAATTAGAATGCAAAGAAGGAATGGAAAGACACCCACAACTAAAGAAGAGTAATGTGAGAATGCCCATAAGGTAGAGGAAGCAAGTAAAATGTTGAATGTACAGAGTTTGCAGTGGAAAAGTGTGGAGTTATATTGCATCGACATCAAGATGCAGAACTAGGAAAGTCATGAAAAAATTTAATCACACATCAGGGAGGGAAGAGCTTTCCCATCTATTTAAATATAACAACACATGCATTACTTGTTGTCTTAAGATAGGTGGCCTTTTGAAAAGGCAAGTCATGTGGAGGGGCCCACTGTGTGTTGGAGTTCTTTTTGGTAAAGAACATACCAGGTAGATTTAAACCTGATACCAAGAAACAAAGACCAAGGAAAAGCCTAAGGATGAGCTAAATCCTATATTTAGCAAGGCTAAATCTTAGTTCTGGACCAATTAACAGAGTCATATCAGGACTCACTTCACTTTAGGCTCTGCTAAGCCAAGGCGGGAAAACCTAAGGGATTTGTCTTATTTATCTTGATACTTCACTGCAAGACTATCCTCTATAGCAGATATGGTCAATATTATTCTTCAATTTGTTGGTAAATCTCCTGATTATAGCAGCCAATTATAACCAAGGAAAGAAACCACAAATAAGCCATGACCTAAAATTCTAGTTCTTCAAAATATAAAATGGGAAATTGATATTCATTTTGATTTGGCTTCTCAGCATAACCAAGTATGCAACAACAAAGGACATGTATCCTCCAAGCTGACTAGTCCCTTATCCATTGGGCATCAACTAAACTTCAACATATAGATGGATACCTAAAACATCCTCACATATTCAGGCATATGATCTATCTATTTGACTTGCAAATAGACATCAGTCTTCATAACAACTCTCATACTTATGATGATATCCTCCTCATGTAACCCATAATCCTATCAATGTAAACAAGCACTTACTTGGATTCTTTGTCCCAACAGCAATTTTATCATGACATACAACCTTAAATGATTGCAACTGAGTTCAAGACCTTGGTTCTTAAGCATAGAACATTGCAAATAATAGAAGCAGGAGATGAGAATCAGAATGAAACTAATAAGGTTAAACTCTTTGCATTAATTTCATTAAAAATAATACATAATCTGCATATAAAAATTCAAAAGATACACAAAGAACTGACTGTGTAATATATTTTTACTTCAAAAGGAATACAACATTCTGTTCATAATAGGAAAACAATGAGAAAACTAGTATCACAACTGTGTGAAAACTCAAGAAATTGGAAACAGACTTGTGGTCTCACAATCCACCCCAAAATTTTCAAAAAATTGGAACCTGGTATCACAACCCTCAGAAAATTTCAAAAGAATTGGAACCTGTACAAAGAGTAGAAAAGGGAGATATATAGGAAAGAAGATCTCTTTGGAAGAATGATCTGTTGTTGACATCTGTCCCATTGAGAAATGTCTTCATTTGGAGTTGTTGAAACTGATCTTCTTCGAACTACCTGCACTTTGAAAACCATAAATGATCACAAAATATCTAATATATTTCCAAGAAATCTGATCTCAACATGTCAACTTGCACTTGCTGGCAGAATCAACTTGCATTTCTATCAAAAACCATAACTGCTCCAACTGCATTTAGAAACCATCTAATCAACTTGGAACTTGCTGGAGAAGTTAATTATGATGAAAAATCTCTATATTTGGTTGCAATTTCATATACAACATTAAATTTCCAATTTTCACCATGAAGATCCTAAAATTAGAAAAGCTCATGTAACTGCTTCCTGCTAATACCTGTGCAAATTCTGACTACAAAAATGGAGATTTCATCTTCTCCCAGTTTCGATGGTATATTACACTCTACCTTTCGGATGAAAATTGCCCCTTTGAGAGCTCTCTAAAATTTTGGCTCCCAGACTAAAATAGGGCCATTAAAATTTAAAAAATTTAAAAAGTTAATATAGTCTGAACTATATAAAACTCATAAATATTTCAAATCATATCAAATTTATAATTCTGGGCATTGAAGTCCTCTAAGATCTAATTTTTAAAATTATTTTCCTCTCTCTTATTTACCACATGTCGCCTCTTCATTGGATATCATATCTAGCAGACCCCTACAACAAGGCATCACCGTAACATCGGGCCTCTTCATTTTGGAGCCTCCGATCACATGACTAGACGGAGCATCACAAGACATCAAAAATTTTGCCCCGATCTTACGACGAAGTCTTAGGATCGAGGACCTTTTATTTTTCATTTACGATTTCACAAATTTTTTGGACCATCGTACATCACCAAGGCTCATCCCCTGACCACACGATAATGTCATAAGGTTGGGGCTCCACAATATTTGCCCTCTGATCATACGATGGGGTCAAAATCTTGTTGACCTGTAGACAGGCCCCACATGCATGTGGTCGGCCTCCACCACTGAGGCGTGTCATGAAGACACTTCAACATATGAGCCACCGAGGTTTTATACCACTATGAAACCCTCATCCCAAACAATGTGGGATAATGCAGGCGGCCTCCCCGCTCTACAAAAACGTAGCCTCCTGCATAACGTGAGGATCCTACCTCCAACGTGGACTCAGCTCTGATCTTGATGGCACCTCTATTGCTGCAGACCTCTTGTAAATGCTCCCCCCAGCCACTATCCTCTGCATGGGCACCCAAAAATGTGAGACTCCCCTTGTTAAAAATGTCCTCCTCTAGCCATGGGCGGCCTGCTCCATTGCAAAACGTGGGTATATATTGCAAAAACATGGATCCCCTTTGGAAGCTCCTAAAAGCTGAACACATCTCCCTACCTGCTGCGTCCTCTGCCATTAACGTGAGCTCCCCATTTTTGTAATCATAAAAAAAATTTCTCTTTCATTCCATATGGGGTTAGATGATGAAAAAATCCACCTAACACAAAAGAATCATGACCATGCTGGTGGAAAGAGATTCAACTTAAATGAAAGAATTGATTGCATTATAATTTTCTTAAGTACAGATGGCAAACAAACTATCCATTTCCAGATTTTACCAATCCCCACTTAACCCCAAAATCAAATGGCCTAGAGTCTCATACTGATCCTCAAATCCTTATACATTACTTACACATATTCACTGGATCCTGATTTCGATGAAGAAAACCATAAAACATTGTTATTCTGATGGAATCAGTCGAACCCCAAAGCGGGTCAAGCTAAAAAAAAAAATTCATTGCTAGACAAGTGATCATGTAAAGTATTCCACTGACCCTCCTGAACTAATTGGAATCCATTTGATCACAAAATCAACACTTAAAACTCATTTATAACATTTTTGCATCACTGTAAATTTTGTGTCAATAGGCCTGTTGCCTAGCTTTAAAAACTGTCAAAATCACCTGACCGGGCTCCAAAACTCAAGATCTATCATCTCTCTAAAATGCTCTATGGGCCTGAAAAATCTCATTGCATGACGATATCGGGGTCAAAAGATATTGACCTCCAAACATGCCTACTTCAAACTGCCTGCAGATACACGTCAAAAACATAAAAATTGTGTTTGGTTTGAGCCTTGAAAACTAGGCAAATGGATGTTTGAGGTGATGAAAACTGGGGCATTTGTACTTTGTCATGAGGAGAATGTAATTCTATGATTTTTACTCATGAAGAATCATGGGGAAAATTTTGCGAGCATCTAAAGATAGCTACTTGGAATTGCAGGACAGTGAACATCAGTAAAACAATATTTTTTGCAAATGGAATGACTCTGGAATTGTATGCAGACGTATTCATCAGGATCTACAAACTGGCACACATAAAGTATTCTCGGAGTAGAGTGCAGGGGAAAAAACCATTCAATCCCACCAATCACGGCTCAAAATATATGACATCACGAATAGGGCACTTGAACAATCTCTGCTTAATGACACCAGTGAAACTTTATAACTTGCCTTCAGAATCGCGTTTGAAAAATGATCAAACGAATTCGTCAAGACTTCAAATTAGGAATGTATCAAGTCTCTGACCCATAGAATATGATGCAATAAGAATTTTTTTATCTAGGTCAACTGGTCAAAAGTTCTTGCTTGTCAAATAGGGCTACCCGAACTTATGCACAAATTGCACATTCACAATTGAGGTAACTGGCCAACTTTGAGACATTCGAAACCTAGTCAAACAAAGTCAAAATGACTTAAAAACTGAAACATAGGTTCATGTATATGGATACTAAACATCCTCAAACCGATGAGTCATGAAACATAACCAGGTACCAGATATACAAAGCCAAACATGGCTCTATGTCGTTGTTTGACACTCAGGCAGGAAATGCAGAACTGAGGACCACTCAAAAAGGAACTTCGTAGAATGGTCCTGAATGTCAGTTTAACATTATAAAACATATGTTCAGGCTAAATGAAGGGTGTTAGAAACATAAAACACCACTTAGGCCTTATTTCCATAGCCGGGTACACAAGCACGAAAAGCATTTATAGGGGCTCGAAGTAATTCAAAATTTTGAATAGGCACTCAAAGCAGGATGCAATTTTGAGTGCCACCACTGTGGATGGCCAACTAGGGGCACAAAGTCAAAATTTTGATTGATGGAGCAAAGAAGACATTTTCTGAAAAGAGTTACCAAATTTTGGCGGTCACCTTGTCACCACCAAAAAATGGGAGGTTTTCTGGCTAGTTCCATGGCAACCTCCTGGAAGAGTTCAATTTTTGGCAAGAAGTTGTGAGTGTCATGGGACCTGCCAATGACAAGGTGGTTGCTCAAAATTTGACAAGTGGCATCATAAAAATAGTTAGGGAGGTATAAGGAGATGAAATTTTGAATATTTTAATTGTTTTGGGTTTCAATCTCTAAAATTTGGAAATTGGGTTTAAAAATGTAATCTTCTATAGTTCAAACAATAGAACTTTTTAAATTTTCCAAATTTATTCTTTTTAGTTGCTCTGGCCATGGTTGCACTAGTACATTTGATCCCATTTTTAGAACAAAATTTTTAACCATATATTAAATTGGGGTCAAATTGGTCAAAATATGCAAGGACAAATGTCTCTTTTTTTTAAATCCATGCCTAAGTTGGTCAAAATTTCAACCAACATAGGCTTTTTATGTTAAAATAAAAAAAATTATATTTCGTGCATGCTCTAATTCATTGTTAATGTGTTGAATGATTTGGCTAATGACTAAGGGCAGAAGAATAGGACAATGCTAGGTCATTTTTGTGGAGAAGAGGCGTGAAGAAAGCCACTTCTGAAATGTGGCATATCATTTCTGTTGACACAACTAGCATTGTCATGCTCAACCACTGCTCTGCCTACTTTGTCTCACACACACAAAACTTAGGTTTTTTCATCAAATTAGAGTACCATAAATGATATTTTACATCTCAGAAAAAAGTATGGTTCTAGGTTTTCATACATATTTGTCCTTTGATAAAAAAAGATTAGTCTTCTCTAATGACCTATAATAGATTGTGGTTAACCTTTCCAACTATGATTTCCTAGTCATTGACGCTTAGTCAATTGACTCAAGCTTTTAGTTCGATGTACCTTCAATGCAGAGACCTCACCAGATTCCATTAACCTATTCATTTGGGTGCATACATGGAGATTAATGTGGGTATCTATCTTTCAAGATGTTTTTTATTTCCATTAATCTCTAGTTGATTGTTCACCAAGTAATTTCAAACAATCCCTATTCTTTCTAAATTTTGTATCTTGAAACTAATTGTGGGTAGCATTTATTAGATATTATCCTTTCGTGTATCGTGGTCATGATTGCTAGACTCTTGTAAAGCTTTTGAATTCACCTCTATAATATCTGGTAAATTGCAATTCCATTTAATTCATAAATTTTGAATAATGAGTTCCCAATTTGATAATGATTCTTCATCATCTTTTTTTTTCGATCCCTTTTCCTTATAATTGCTTCAAGTTTATAATAACAATGTTCTACATCTTGAAAACTTCTTATGATCATATCTAGAGAAGAGATAGCTAAACAATGTCGTGTGTCAACAATAGTATTCCAAGTTTCACTCAGAGGGGAGTACACCCAATTGATCATCTCATAACTGTTGAATGAGAGCTTTGGGATAAGCTATATGCATGCATCAAAGCATAAAGGATTTCTTCAGATGGTGTAGATGAAGTAGTAGCATTTGCCTTGGGAGACATGCTTGCAAAATGAAAGCATAGATAAGTCATGTGAATTTTTTGACAGGATGCCTGAACATAATGTGGTCATCAAAAGCCATGGTTGATGAATATGCACAAAATAGATATATTTAGAGAATATATTTTTTTAAGTTGCAACTGTCCTAGTAGACATGCATGCAAAATGTGGAATCATAGGTAATGCATTTGAACTATTTTACTGACTGCCTCCATGAAATATCATCTAATGGCAAGCCAATATTGTAGGATATGCATATTGTCCCAATAAGAACCAACAGCAATATCACATTCAAAAATCCAAAAAAATCCATAATGCATACTAGTTCTATTTTACTTTCAGGTGTAGAAAACTAAAAATCCTTATATAAAAGAAAAACTATTTTAGAAATAGAAATTGCCAAGTTGTGTCTAAGAGAAGACTAAATCAACATGCTTTTTTATGCAGTCCACCAATCTTAGTTTGAAATTGTAGACATTGAAAACAAAAATGAAAAATGTTGGTAGAATAAGTGAAAAGAAGAGACCTTTCAGATGAAATTTCCATCGTAGTTGGCACATTTGTTAGGTCAATATCCATATCTTCTATTGCTTCTCTACTTTTCATTCATAAAAATCCATAAGCAAGAGTTGAAAATTTGCCTTACTCTGGGATGGTTGTTTTTGTTTCACTTTCACCACTCCTTTCATCTCCACTACCCTTATTTTGTCTTGTTGATCTTCATTGCAACACCAAAGCTCATTACATAGAGTTGTCTAGTTCATCAAATTTTACAATGAAAGATAGTAGAAGTGACAAAAAATTCTAACTTCCTCTATTTCTTGACCCATCTAGATGATCACCATCATCATTATCATCATGTCTCCCATTGGTAGAATCACCATCAGCACAACATTCCTTTTTCACTCATAACTTTATCATCTAGGAAGACCACTTCCAAATTCAGGGTATGGATAAGGAATATGGAAACTTAAATGTTTTAGTATTGAGTGGTACTTTGGGTTCTAAATCTTAACAACACTCTTCATATTATGAAAACCTTCAAAGTAATAGCTATGTGTTTGCACATCTTGTAGTTGCTTCATAGTAGAGCATATGATGCATTGTGCCAAGTAAATTCATCTGCATTCTGCACTTTTGTTGTTTCTCCCTTGTAGCTATTCATAGAAAACCAAGTCTTCATGGCACCATGATTGACATCATTGGTGTGTATGGATGACAAGTTGCTGATGATATTTAGTATTCTCAATTGGTAAAGTCACCACCATATATATTGTAGGCACATTATTAAATAACACATTGATATGTTAGGATTTTTATTTTGCCCATCTATTTACTTCTAAAGTTTATGATTTTTTGACCATTCCTTGATCTTGTGCCCAAACACTACATGCTCTCAGGAATTTCCTTCATAGCTAATTGTTCTAATGTTGTACTCTATAAAGTGGCCACTTTTATTTTTTCTACTAAATATTTGGTGCCTCTTATAGTTGCTTTATCTAGAAATCTTAATTGAGAGTGTGAGAATTGGGGATAGAATTAAAAATATTTCATGGTCAAATTAGCGAACAACAAATGGATTTGATGGGGGTTGCATTATCTAGTAGAATGTAGAGGACTTTAGAAACTTTAGCTAAGACTAATTTCTGTCCATTGGGCTAGAGTCACCTCCTATTACCTAGTTTATCATTTCCCTTTGAATCTTGAATTCCTTGCACAACTAAAATGCATCCCCTTTGGGGAATATTTAGCCAATCCTCTTTTTTTTTTTTTGGATCAGTAATAGGCCAAGGCCCTGTTGATTGTGTATATTAAAAGAATGAAAAAACCAATCCTTCTCTTCTAAGTTCTTATTGTAGACTAGAAAGCATTAAAAAAATCCCACTTGGTGGAAATGAATTTGCATTTGTTTCTAATTGCCCTTGTTCTTTTTGGGAACTCTTAAGTTTGTCTTGCTGTCATAATCTTCCAAAGTTGCTGCTATTGAGATGAACATTTTCATGAACGCATCTTCAAATTTTTCATTCATCTTCAAAATCTCTTCAATATTATTTTGCATGAATAACTATAAATTATCAAAGATTTTCACTAGAATTTGGAATGAATGTTGACACCACATAGATCCAAATATGGGGCTCAATAATACTACTAACAATGTTTCTGATTTGTTAGAAGAGGCACCATCAATTCTTCTATTGAGTGGGGAGCCTTTTACCATTATTTAATTAGGCTCTAATTTTCTTCATGTTGTCCCTTGTTTAACACAATTCTTGGATAAGCACATTTAAGTAAACATGTCAAGAGATATCCCATTATTCAAAGTCTTGTTACAAAGCTTCCAGGCATTATCCATAATTGCATAATAATAGTAAAAATTAATAAGATTACTACATGTGAAATAATTGAATTGAAATACACTGTCTACTTTTTGGTTCGAAAGGTCATTTGCTTCTTGTTTTTTCCCTTCCTCAGTCAACATATAGCTTTATAAATAAATATTGTACATAAGTAAATAAATATAGTTTAATAAATAAATATTGTCAAAAAATTTACATGCCTTGTCTATGCTTCCATTTTTCAAACATGTCTACCATGGCAATTGTGACTACAACATCTAACAAAAATTCATTATGCTTTAATGCATGCCCATTGCTTATTCCAAAGCTCTTGTTTTGGCACGACCATCAATAATGATGGCAAAGGTTGTGTGATTTAGTTTTATACCTTCCAATTGTATTTTCTTGAATATAAACACACATGCTATATATGTGTTTAAACATATATAAACACACAGTTTTCTTGGTAAATTAAGAAGCTTTCTTTCTTAGTTTTAGTGGTGTGAGCTCTTTCTTTTCCTCTTGGCCTATGGACTGCAAAACTTTGAGCTCAATGGGAAGCCCATGGCAATCCCAACTAGGCACATAGTGCACCTTATACCCTTAAAGTAGCATATATCTATTGATTAAATCTTTTAGTATCTTGTTCAAGGAATTGCCCAATATGAAAATTTCCTGACATAGATCCTACTCATGATTATGAAGTCACATTTCCTACACATGACGAAGGCCCTAATGTGTACCACAATGATAGAGGTACATATTCAATTTTTATTGAAAATTAATTATGTAATTATTAATAAAATTTGGCATCTTAAATTGCAATTGATGTAACCTTTATGTGATAATGTTTGAGTATGGAGAACATCATGGTAATGGAGTCAAGCATGGTGTTAGTGTTGACCATGTTGAGGTTGGGGCTAAAAAAATGTGGTAGATGATGTGGCACAATCAAGTAAAGAAAAATCATTGTTATTTTCTTTAGATTAATGAAATACTTATAACGTTAAAAAAATGTTTAGAATAAAACCTATTTATTTCTTATTATAAGGCTACATCAACCTTATGCTCTAAAAAAGAAGAGGAAGTCTCATGTTATAAGATTAGAACCACAAGACCCATAGGAGAATGCCAAAGATAGTCACAATGTGCCTATTAGCCTTTATGTCGAAGATAGTCACGATGTGCCTATTAGCCTTCATAATCATGAGCAGGATCTGTGTTGGGAGTAGAAGGATGCAGTTTATTATTATTCTCCTTAGCATAAATTGTCATTTGTCCTCTAGAATAATATATATGTATATTTAAATGTATATTCATTTATTTATTTACAATTGTATTTATGTAGATATATATGTTTAAATGTATATTTCCATATATGTATATATGTATTTATGTCTATATATTTACATATATATATATGTATATGTATATGTATATGTGTATATATATGTATATGTACATATATATATATATGTACATATATATATATATATATTTATGTACATATACATATATATATACATATACATATACATATACATATACATATACATATATATATATATACATATACATATACATATACATATACATATACATATACATATATATATATATATATACATATACATATACATATATATATATATGTATATATATATATATATGTGTGTATGTATATATATATATATATGTATGTATGTATGTATGTATGTATGTATGTATGTATGTATGTATGTATGTATGTATATATGTATAAATAGATATATATGTACATATATATGTATAAATAGATACATAGGTATATATGTATATATATGTGTGTGTATACATATATACATATATATCTATTTATAATATATATATATATATATATATATATATATATATATATATATATATATATAAACTATCTCCCATAAGTATATATACTTGTATATGTATACATATGCAGATCTGAATCATTCATAAGCTCTCCTTTCTATATGTATATTTCTATTTGTGACCAAAGCTAGAGGTGTAAGGTGCTAAATAGTTTTATGGATTCCTATTTTGAGAATAGGTGACTTGTTAGATATCATTTTTAGGGGGGTAAGACCTATTAACCCCTTACCCCCTTCTTTTCATTTCCATGGAATATTGTTTTTTTTATTGTAGGTTATTCAAGGATTGCAACATTTACCTCCAGTGTCCACCATTTCTTTAACCAAAATAGAGATCTCCTCAAAATTTTGTCACTCCAATTTCCTCCAACATTAATATGTGTAACCCTCTAAGACATTGTTATTTGTAATCCCCAATATGTTGGGAAGGGAATCTGGCTGAGACTAAATCTGATCCAACTCTATATTTTTTTGTGGAGGTTCTTCTATCAGAAATCCTCCCCTTGTATAAAAGGAGGTATTCCTTCTTAAAGACCCTTATAAAGGGCATCTATACAATATATAAGACTTCCATCCCAAGCTATACCAGGGGTTTTCTTTGCCATGTTCTTTTTCCCTTAGTGCTTGTAGTCGAACAGGGCATAACTTTTGTAAAATCTTCTAATAATATAATATAAAGTCTTGATTACTATTGCATATTAATGAATTTTATATCATATTAATTAATGTTATGTAAATGTATTGATTGAATTTTATAGTTCATAAATGGATGAATGAAATGAATGAAGTATGTAATTAGATGTTAATGGGGAATTTAGATTGATGTTAGGGGGAGGGGGGTGAGGCTAGATGAGTTTCCACCTTCACATGGCTGGCCTTGTTAAGTAGAGAATATTATAGTATTCTTGAAACCAAGTGAAGCTCAAAACCAAGGAATCGCAAAACCCAAATCCATCTACCTCTCATCTTCTCATCCCAATAAGTCATCTTTTCTTCCACTTTTATTTGGAAGGGTCTAAAGCCTGATCAATTCATCATTTGCATATCTTGAAATCATAACACTCCAAAGAAAAGAATGATGTGCTCGAATAATGAACACTATTTCTTTCACCTACTTTATTTGGATGCCAATTGCTTGCATAACCAAGTTGAGGTAGTGTAACTTGTAAGCTACCCAAAATATGTGCTCATGTCTCACCTCAATTGATGCAGAGTCTATAGCCTTAATCCACCAAAATCTTCTTAACTGCCTAGTAGCACCCAACCCACTACAAGATGCCATGCAAGGTTACTAGCCTTTACCCAATGCTAACCTCTATCTCTCCAAGTGGACTCCACTTCTCTAAGGTCTTACCCCCTTTCTAGGGTTCTTAGCAAACTTAGGTAAAATTAATGCTTTAGGGACAGTAGCCCTCAATTAGGCCAAATATGGAAAATTAGGCCAAATGCTTTCAAGGCTTCAAACAAAGACTAGTTTTGTCATTCCTAGTCCTATATACCTTAGTTTTTATTAAATACAAATACAAGAACTCCAACACTTAACCTTTGATTCAAATATGGTCACTTTCTCTAATGTTGTTGATGTTATCTTGCCAAATGGAATTTTTAGTAACTATGACTATCCTCATATAGAATAGTTGTGTGAGAAAGCTTGTTTATATATGTGCACACTTTAGGTAGGTGATTTGTTGGGAGTACACTTGAGCTTTAATATAGATTGAATATTTTGTATGAAATATTGTCTATATGAATTTTTGTGGAAATCTTTTTTAGGTTTACTCCATTTTTCCTTATGTCAAATGGTTTCTTAGGAAATATTTATGCATCACTAATATTATAATTTTGGTTACAGCACTATACAGAGTTTCTTGATATCAAACATGTCATTGTGAACACCCATGATATTGAGCCATAGGTCTATGAAACATCCTATGCTCTTGAAATTGAATAGAAACTATCAATTCCTTTATTAATTCTAGAAGTTTTTAGGCCCTTGTCAAGTTCTTTGGGACCCTTTCTAGAGAGTAGGCATTAGAGTGCATGAAAGATCTCCTCCTTGGTAAAGTGGTGGATAGTGGCCCCAATGAACACATTTTCATCTATTACTCCGACCATGGAGGACCTAGAGTACTTGGTGAGTAACTATATTTGTTTAAAATTCTAATTACTGTCTTTAATTTTCTCTAGTGGAATTTTTGGTCAATTCCTATTGTTCGGCCATTGAGGAGCCACCTGCATTTAGATTGTTTTAATTTTTCACTACTCTAGGATAAATTTTCTTCTAACTTACTGTCCACTTTTCTTGAAGCTTTTGGATAGCCTTTCTTTGTAAGACTTATTTTGTGATATTTAATTATCACTTTCAAATATCTAAAAGCATATTCATTTTCACCTAAAGATAAATATCTTTAGCACAAGATATTCTCGATGTGAGTTGAAAGTGAGCTTATGTTCTAGAGATTGATTTATTTGCACATTTGTTCAAGTTTTATGTTTTGTGTAAGGGTTTAATAAGGGGATTGTAGTGAAGAACAATGTTGAGGTTTGTGGTCTTTCATCTTAGTAAACGTGTTTACTTCTATGGTTCATTTTTTTTAATCTTGCACTATGGTTTATTCTAGAACTAGTTTTTTTTATTTAATGTATGTGCATATATATCAATTGGTCTCTATTTTCAACCAGCTAGTTATTCATGATTCAATGTAGTTGCAACTTTTAGATACTAAAAGCCTTGAGTGTGAGATAAGAACCATTCAAGTCTTGTGATCAACCTATGAGACTCAAAATGACAGGTCAAGTTTATTTTCAGTTATCTCTTTTATGGAAATCTCATTGATGATCTTCCAAAGTGTGCATAGTTATATATTCATCGCTTCAAGTTGAATAATATTTAGTTCTTAAGAACCATCCTTTCTAATTTGAAGATAAGCTTATTTGTGTGTGTTTTTCTATTTTGTGTTGTTTCATTAAATATAACTTAGAATGCCAAAAAGGTGCCGAGAAATTTAATTTGAAGTATCCTTGTGTGTGGAGACATCTTTGAATTAATCTCTAAGATGGGAACACAATTCCAATACATGATAGGAGTAGCATGGGTCAAAGTACAATTCTCCATGTACAAATGCCTCTAAATGATATTGGTATTAAAGAGGATACTGACAAATTAACCCATGGACTTTCACCTATAAGCATCAATCCAAATAGTTAAAGCCTTTTTATGCATGTAATGGCTTATACAATTATTGATAAGCATCAAAATCTATTTACTAGGATTCTTATGAAATTTGGTCTATAGTAGAAAATTAGTAAAATGGTCTATGTAAGCACTCTACTCACTCTTATACAGTATCTCATCCATATTAGGGACATCCTCAAAAGCATAGGCAAACTACATATTGATTGAAGCTCCTATATCCTTTGTTTTGGATTCTGACTCAAGCCTTTGACTTCTCCAATGAAATGATTAGCAAAACATTTCTTCCTCTTACAAACATAGAATAAGTCAGCCCCATGGACTCATTTCTTTGGTGGTTATTTGATTTAATTAGTCTTTTCTATGCAGGCAACTTTCACTACAAATATTTTTTACATTTTAATAAGTTTGTCCACTGGATCTTTAAGCCAACAAAATTAATTTTTTAAGACATAGAAAACAAAGGGAAGCAAAAGTACTAAAAGTTATTGAAGATGGTGCAAGAACTATGTATGAAGTTATTTCAAAAGCATATACAAATGTGAATTATACCATAAGGATTGCAACTACATCAAATGTGAAGTTACATGTTGAGCATTTAGCATACTAGAAAAAACTTCCTATGGTATGCAATTTCTCATACAAAACATTTGGTTTCACTATTGTTTTCCAATTTTGATATTCTAGTAATAGAATCCACATGTTCTCTTTGCAAGACTTTTCTATTTATAAATTTCTTTCAAGCTATTAGATTCCTTTCTTCCTGAGGTGGCTTTGCAAAATGAAGATGATATGTATCTTTCTCCTTTGAACTTGGGGATGATAACATCTTACTACTACATTAGCTATGCTAGCATTGAACTCTTCAGCTGAAAAGCTATATGAAATAATGTAGGAATTGTCATTTCTGATCAACTTCACTAAGAACAATGCAACCTAACCTTCTTGCTTCTTAGGATAAACCTCCACTCAAATTTATAGAATTGATTGAACAACGATTGATTAATGATTTGAATTGTGTTACTCCTGTCTCCCATATAATACAATGTTAATCATGCAATGTTCAAGTCTTTATTTTTTATGTTCACTATGTCATTACTATGATCACCATGTATCTTATAATATCTAAATTATGTTTACACTAGAGATGAGATGTTGTGTTTCCTATGTAGGTATCTTTGTGATATGGGTGCATTCTAGAGATTTCTAGATTATTATGCATATAGGTAGTTTTTTTTCTGTAACCTCCTAATAATCTTATAGTGGTCTAAATCCAATTATTTAGAAAATACATATGGAATTAAAGGAAAATTATGGATTATTGTTTGATCTTTCTTAAATAAATTAATTAGTAATGGACTTTTATAAGCTTTTATTAGTTTTTTTGCATGGATAAAAAGGAGGCAATGTTTGAGTCTTGAGATGTGGAGAATTCATGTACAAGAAGAAATATAACATAATCTCTCTATTATCTCTCCATTATTGTTCTATAATTTGGTTGTATTCTCCCCTCACCATTGTGCTATGAACAGAAACCCTAGTTGCAAATTAGTAATCTTGATAGAAATCTAAGAAAATGTGTTGGCAATTAAATGAGTAGCCTTGCAAAATCCCATATTTACTATAATCGATGTTGTAAGCTCCTAAAACTCCAATATATTAGATCAATATTTCAATTCATCTCTAATGGGAAAATTGGTTAATTGTTTTTGCTTTGTAGTATGAATGTAGCTATCTTGTGGTAATTGTGATTTGACTAGAATGACTCTACATAATTTATCAGATGAAAATGAGTATAACTAAAATGTTAAGGTCTAAAGATCATTTGTTTTATTTTAATTGATTATAGATTATAATCATGGATAAGGCAAAGAAATTTTACCCTCTTTTCAGCCTAGGACCCAACATAGCTCTGATTTTCTTAGGGCGAACTATGAAGTACTTTTCAAATCTTTGGAAGAACCTAGGACCTTGTGTGTATGGTTGGGTATTCTTCTTGAAGGGAATGATGATTATTGTGGTGTTTCTAGGGCTTGCCATTTGTGGAATTTACTAGGGGGTAAATAAATATGTAATGGATGATCCTACACTTCCCAAGGTAGAAGCTCATAAAAAGAATTTATGCTTCAATTGAAATTAAGCATTCAATGAGTTTATAGGGTTGAAACTAATGTTTTATGTATTCTCTAATCACTTTCCATGCCTAACAACTAAAGTGGTACCAAAAAGTAAAACACAAAAAAACATTTTCAACTTTATCAAATTCTCTTTTAGCAAAGATGATGCATCTCAGTAAGATTCCTAACCATCATTAGAGAGAATACCACTACAACTTCCTTGTTATATCCTAGACAAGAAAAAAATCATCTTCATATTTTACTAAGACAAGACTGATTTACTCTCTAGAGAAGACATAAGGGTTCACTGAAGAGATACTAGTGACACCATATGTGAAATTTAGGTAATGTGATTGCTTTGTTTTTTGGGGCCAAGAAACATATATACATTTGTAGTATCTTAAAATAACCATTGTCATGAGAGCACTGGCCTGGCCATGGTTGCCTATCAATATTCCCATATGCCCTATAAAGAATATGCCAACTGCCTACAGTCATACACATAGATTGAGAATTGGATGAAAAAATGTAATAGTAGCACCCTTAATACAAGGAGAACAAAAACTAAAAATAGACTTTGATCCAATAATAGGTGGTTTGCAAACCACTTGTCAAGATGCATTGATTATTCACTTGATAAATGTTCCCTAGTTCTTTAGAGTGCCTTTGTAGAGATTATCATTTCGTGCTAGTTCTATTGTAGTTGTCTGCTTAACCTATGTTCCCAGCCACTCCATATCTTCCATCTCCTTCTCTACATGTGCCCAAATTCTATAATGTTAAGCTTGAAAGCATTTTGAATAGAGGCAAGTTGAGTTCATTATTTGTTGATAGATCCTCTGAGATCATCAATGAAAAGTTATAGTGGCATCCTAACAAGGCATGATGTTGCCCTTTCTCCTTCTTTCTAGTTGTTTGATCAGTACCAATAGTCCTATATATAGATTGAGAATTGGTTGATAACACATAATAGCCATAATACAAAGATTTAGAAAAGATAAATTAAAACCAACAAAGAGTGGGTGGCAAGCCACTATTCGGTAAGGATTGGTCATGCATGCCCTAGACACAGCCCAAAAATTCTAGTTGTCTTTATGGAGATTATTGCCACTTGTGATTTCTACAACAGCTTTGCCTTAAGCTCTCAATGGCCATTGAGAAGCCATAGAAAGTGCAAGTTTCATGTTTGATTTCAGAAAAGAGGTCAAAATAGTAATATTTAGTTTTGATTATAATTAATAATCATCTAGCATATCAAGTAGAATTAAAATGGTTGAAGCAAAGTTGCAAATTTGGTACTTCATGGTAGAATTTGTGATGTCAACCTATAGAATTTGTATATTTTTGTATCTGATATCTAGGAGAATCTGAGTAACAACACTTTATATTTGCACTATCTCTATGATACAAGTTACCATGTTTCATTTTTTTTGTTGGATCCACCTAGTCTGAAAGTTTTGATATTCTAACTTGAGAGAAGTTGGAAAGTTTTCATTTTTCTCTGACTGAAACTACATAGGAATCATTTCAAGTCTTAGTTTCTTTACCTCATACCTTGCTTGCATGAATAAAGATAGAACAAAATGAATTTATTGGACTCCTTAAAAAATCCAAAGCATCAAATTATATCCATGAAATCTTAGTATTTTCTATTGATATTATTTAATTTCCCATCCCAACCCATACTTATTCTTGATTGTCAATTCCATCATCATCGTAGTCTTAGGAGATGTAATCTACACATTTTCTCATTAACCAAACTTGGAAAATAAGGTAGTAACATCTAGTTTTTCTATTAATACTCCATTAGCATCTTATCTAATGTACCATCAAACATGTCGAGTTTATTACTTTGTTATCAAGTGTACTATGGAAAAAAGTTGATTTCATAACACTTCTTTAAT
The DNA here is from genome assembly GCA_028749045.1 of Cupressus sempervirens. Lineage (NCBI taxonomy): Eukaryota > Viridiplantae > Streptophyta > Pinopsida > Cupressales > Cupressaceae > Cupressus > Cupressus sempervirens. The sequence goes on from CM053783.1 coordinate 187,689,052, forward strand.
TTTTCCATGGAATTTTTTTTTATTACCGTCCTATCAAATGGATCATGGCACACCTTGACTATTTAAAAAACATGAAGTCATTGGGATGAGAAAGAGAACATAAGGACTGAGTCATGAAATGATGACACCATTAAGGCAATACCTGAAATGTTGGACTACACTTTTGATGTTTCTAACTGCTAATATCAGTGAGTAAGGTGTAATGTCACCTTTTAGGATAAATAGGGATAATGGGATTATTACTCTAATTCCTTATATTTACATTATATAACTTCATAATAAAATTGTGTAATTGGTAATATGCTACTTGCTATCCAATTGATAGTACACTATACAATTGCACAAGTTGGAAGTTTTAAAGGTAAGAAGTCTCCAAGTCCAATGCTTTTTAAGTGTATTTGTTGATTGCAATGTTTACTGGATTTTTTTTTCCTAAAAATTTTGAGCTAAAAATTTTGTTTTCTAAAAATTTTGAGCTAGAAATATTAGACTCTACATCAATGAAATGATTTTTATCCTTGTGAGTCAGTTGCTTTTGCCTACAATGTTCAAGTGTTGTTGTAATTGTTTCATGTTTGATAATTGCTTGTTTGTTGGTGAGACTTGCTCAACTATGCAACACTGTGATGATTTATTTTCTAGTTTTATTGTAATATTAATCACTTTGAACTTGAAGTAATCTTTCTTACCCTACAAGGTCAATGTTTCAAGAATTTCATTATGTGTGTTTTTTCCAATTACACCTTTTGAGGATATTTTGCCCCTTATTCCTATTGTAAATAACCTATCCAAAAAAGTTTCTTTTAAATGGGAGAATTTTTTTGTCTTTAATTAGGATTTTTGTTTGGATATTGTAGTGTGGAAGAGTGTGCTCATTACTTGGAGACAATCAAAACATATGAGAACAAGCCAACTGATAGTATTCTAGAGTGTACTAAAAATGACTATCTATCATGAGTATTCTTCATACCTCTGTTGAATAAAAGTTGTGCATTATTCATTTAGATTAAAAAATTAGAAATATTCATTTGTTTTATCTAGGAATAATAAAGATAAAATGAGTGAAAGAAGAAATAGATTTAGAAGAACATCTTTAAATGAATATAAGACATTTGTGTTAAATTGTTTTGTGTTTTGTCTAATTTGTATTGTATTTCTAAATGATCAATGGAAAAGCTTTCTTATATCTGCATCCTTGAGTGAGGAGTTCCTTTGTATGGGACATGTCTTGTGTCCCTTCATTTCCTTTGCTAATTGCGCCTTTCCATTACAAGTCTTCTAACAATAAGATCAGTTAGTATAACATTTTTTAATAATGAAGATTTGATCCCTTCATGATCATTTCTAGATGCACCTTTTCCTTGTTAGATTTGTATCCTTTCATTCAATAATTAATCAGCCTTTGGTTATTGATTATAATATTCTCCTTATTAGATGAAAATAGTAATAATCTCACTAGTTAGTGTGCATGAGCTAGTATAATAATATGGTTCATTGGTTCAATAGATCTCAAAGTTTGTCATTTTTTCACTTAATCATTATCATAACATAATTACTATTCCTCCATATCAGTATCGATTATGAGTTTTGTATGCTTATTATTGATTAGTCATATGTTGATTGATGTCCTTTTGATTATTTATATTTATTGATATAGCTTCTCCTGATTTGTGTATCATCTAGTTACATATTAATCATGGACCATTATTGGATATACATATTATCATTGGTCAATTATTGCTTATTTTTTGGTCTTCATAGTAGGTATCATACTTATCAACACTTGGGAACTAGAATACCCATTATAGATTCCTCATTTTTTATTTAGTATCACTCCATATTGATTTAGTAATTGGTTCATTAACTAAATCACTTCTTCTCATGATGTTGTTGTGTATTGACTGCTCTTCAACTATTGGAAATATTCAAGATATGATAAGTTACTAAGAGGGGAGGGTTGAATCAGTAACTTTAAACTTTCCTTTAAATTTACCACACATTCATCTATACTATTGTATACATTAGTACTGAAAGGTTAAACATTCATCACAAAAAAGAACACAATATTTTGGTGACCCGAAAAACTTTCAAATAGAAAGTAAAACTAGGGTGGGCATGATACCCACAAAACTTCAATACTGTAGTATAAAGTTGGCCTATTAAGGCTTACATTGACTACTTCTGGTGATCTGCCCTATTAGGAGCACAAAGGAGTGCTAGGTCCACCTTCTTAAAGGGTTTACAAACATACAATGAAGTATGCACTTGGTTAAGAGATTTATACAAAGACTGTTAAGTCTACCTTGTTAGAGGATTTAGAAAATTGATTCACCTATTAAGATTAAGTAGTGGATCTACTTATGACTGATTGATGATAAGATCTTTTATGCATTGATCACCTTATGTGATGGATATAACTTTTCTGTCTCTATATTGACCTTGCTATATTCCTTGAATTGCTATTGAAAATCCTCCGCATACCCTTCTCATTACTTCATTATTTCTTCATACATATGATATCTTGAAATACACCTTACATATATACCTTTCAAATTTAGAAAATTACAAGGTCGGCCAAAATACAAGTGAACAAATACATTGCAAAGTCAGCCCAATAGTAAATAACTTGGTTTCACTGAATTGACTCGGTGAGCTTCTAATACATGGCATCCACTGCATTACTCGACATCATCATGCACTTGGTAGAAGTGAAGGCTCAGTCCATACTAATCACTCGATGTAGTTCTAAACTTGGTAAACACTGGTGACTTGGTGGATGTAGTGTCACTCGGTAGATACTACAGATTGAGTTTACCTTGCTTCACTTGGTAAACACTACTTCCAATGCTCAGTTTACACTAAATCTCCATGACACAAACTTACTGCTCGATAGACACTGTGGAGTATGGTAGATACTGAGAAGCTTAGTAGACATTTCTGGTCTTCACATTGCCTATTTTACTTGGTAGCTTCAGGAATGCTCAGTGTAAACTGCTTAACTGCTAAACTTACAAGGTAACTACTGAATGCTTAGTATAAATTGTAGACTGAGTGATGAGCTCGATAAGCATTTAGAATCAAATAAGTGTTGTCACTAATGACAAATACAACATAATTCCAACAATTTCCCCCTTTGGCATTAGTGACAAAAGCAATTATGAACCAAAACTTATGTTAACTGACATTCTGATTTTGATTTTCAAAATTGATCTTTGTAAAGCTGTTGTATATAAATATCTTACATATCTCCCCCATACATATGGTATAATATATACATATCTTTTATCTGTACATAAGTCAATTTATTTTCTTTCTTATTTCTCCACAAGTCTCTTTTACTCCCCTTGCTCCCTTCTCTTGTTCATCTCATACTCCCCCTTTTTGACAATAATGTCAAAGAGTATATACAATAAATTTAAATAGAGACACTAAAATGTGAGACAAATTTGGAGTGTACCTTGAGAATAAGAGACAATGTCTTATCCCAATCATCTTGCAAAATTTTACAGGTGGAAAGTGCCACTTGAACTTCTGTACAAAGTTCAATCATATGATCTGCTATAGAAAAATTGTTGTCTTGGATCAATGTTTTTGAATAGGCAATATGTTTCAACAATTTTGTGCAATTTTTGACCAACAAATAGGTTGGTTGATATTTTGATGAGAAAAATTTTGACCAATGGGTTGGTCAAATTTGGTCAAAAATTGGGTTGAAATTTTGACCGATAATAGTCAAAAAATCACCTCAAATGTACTAGTGTTGGGAGCCTTATTTTCAAATGGCTACCAGAGGGGCATTTTTCGCCCAAAATATGCACTCCAATATACTATTAGAACTAGGAGGAAATGAATTTTCCAAATATAAGGTTATATTTTACACAGATATTCATGGGTTTTCTCTATAAGCATATTTGTACTTTTTAAGATATTCTTAGTAGAATGGGCAGAATTCATCATTGAGTATCAAAATCAATTGGAGGGAAAATATTGAAGTTTTTTGAAGCCTAAATGAATTCTAAAAAAAAATTCTTGGCTTCTAGAGGTCATTTTTAATCGATTTTTTGCCTTTGCCTTGATTCTAGATCTAGCATCAAAAGCGGTTATTCTTCCATCAAGTATCTGAGATATTTTATACTTTTGGAGGCCAAAATTATGGGAGATTTGATATGTAGTTGTAGAGAGATATTAGAGAGATTCTTTGTTACTTCTAGGAGATGTTTTCCAAGTGGAAAAATGTCACATGCACAACAAATTCAGGAATTCGCTCTCCTCTATATCATTCTCTTTCTCATTCTTTGTACAGGTTCCAGTTTTTTCACTGTGAGACCATTGTAGGTTTAAAAAGAAGGGGAAAGTGAGGAGTAGGAAACTAAAGCAAAATTGGCTCTAGAATTAATGAAGTTTGAATGGAAAGATCTAGGATGTGTTGATTCTAGACCATGAAGCTTTTCTTTGGCTATGAAACCCCCTTCTCATCCCATCAGTTTCTCATTCTCGCCATTTTCTCTCTTGTATGATAGCATATGTTTATTATACAATCTGGTTTATTAGGTACTTTGTGAGTCAATTTCATGAATTTTCATGAATTATTTCAAGAAAATCAACACAAAGAATATTAGGTGTTGAGTTTCATTTTAGATCTTGTCTCCTTTATCAATGATTTGCAATGTTTTATGATCTTTGAACAAAGAGTCTCAATCATAGTTATAGTCCCTTAAGGCTGTATGTTGTTTCATTATTGCTTATAATTAAATCAATTATGTAAATGCTTCAAGGAAACCAATAGGGTTTTATGTTTATTAAGGAGGATATCAAATAAGAACAAAATTTAGATTGAGCGTTGATATCCAATTTACAAGGTAAATGGATAGATCTAGAATCTTGGCATAGGATATGTGTTTTAGATATCCAAAATGCATGAGAGAGATTTGCAAATTGCCCAATGGATTAAGGTTGACCATTAATTTCTAACCATTGTATTAGTCTAGATAAATCCTTTGGATTAAGGTTGACCGAATAGTCATTTATAAATCCTTTAATTGGGTGACATTCTAATGGAATGTTTTGAAGTCCTCTAAAAAGGTTCACTCTTAATAGGGTGATTGAAATACTTTAACCAAGTCACATTTAACAATGTATATTATAACCTTTAACAAGGTTGGCCTTTCATAGGGCATCACTTTAGAAGAGTGAAAATTGTGTGAGGGCTCACCCCAACCCGTCATAGCATGGATATTTTATCTACATTTTGATATTCAAGACTTTGATATTCTAACAGTTATTTGAGACTTAGATGGACATTGGATTTTCTTTATCTATTGATTTTGATTGTACAGTAGTATTTTACATTTTTATATGCACTAAGAACATGTTCTTGTGTAAGAAATGTTTGAACATATATGGATGCATCTTTATGACATGATATTATTAGATTTTGATGCAATGCAAAATGTTAATTTGATTCCGACGATTTTTTATTTATAGAAAAATGTTAATTTGATTTCGATGATGTTTTATTTATAGAAAAATGTTAATTTGATTATGATGCTTTATGACATGTAGATGAATGGTTTGGATATCTAGAAAGATGTTAATTTGTTAATGATGACTTATGACATGCAGATTTTGATATCTTAACATTTTGAATGGAATAATTGAAAAGACTAGGAAAGGAAATCTAATTTTAATTATGTTAATGTGGATATTATTATTATGTTCACTTATGTAGTATACATTTATTTGACCCCTTGGACTATTGATTCTCGAGTTTGATGTGTAGGAAGAGGAAAAATGGAAATGTAATGGGGAAACAAGGTACAAACACATGTTTAATGACTCTACCAATGTGAATCTTTGTAAGATTCATAAACCTCATTGTGATGTATTTAATTTGTAAATGTGAGATGGATGTGTGTGGTATGCATTTTATGTGTAGGTTATGAATGTGACATGTGTGATGTATAGTCCATTTTGTGTGTGTCACTTGACACTTGTACTCATTATGTGAAATGACATGTTCTTTGATGACGGATCATGTGGCCACCTTATTCTGAGTTAAATGCCTTAATTGAGAAATTCAATTATTGCCCAAAATTAGTAAAGAGAACAAAGTTATCACCATGGGAAAATTTTAAATTGAATTACCTAGCATTAGGAGGGCTATAAAGTAACTCTAAGGTGATTTTGTGACAAAAATAAACCCTTCCCATGTTAGTACCTTAAGTTAGGGAGCTAATAATGACCTCTAGAGTGCCTAGTAGACCTAGGAGACCCCAAAAAAATTGCATTCTTTATTAAATCCGAAAATGAGAAGGATATATTGAGGCATGACTAAATTGGAAACTTCACTTGGCCACTCTCTATCTTTAGAGACAACTAGGGCTTGGAGGAAGAGGATAACGAGCTCTACTACAACTATCCATTGTCATTGCTTGCAGTGAGGTTGGTACCCATGATCCAAGGTGTTCTTCATAGTTG
>CM053783.1:187700528-187743028 GCA_028749045.1 Cupressus sempervirens
CATTCAAGTGATATAGATATTCAAGAAGACATACAAGATATCTGGAATAATGATAGTGTGAATTCATCAGTAGAAAAGAATACTCAGCAAGGTCTACCAGGAGCAGAAATGATTTCATCAATCACAGAAGGTGATCTACAATAAAGAACTCAGTCAAGTTGTAAGTTGATCTGTTGGTTCATCCTAATAGGTGAATCATTTTTGTAAATACTTTAACAAGGTAGACTTAACCGTCTTTATTCAAATCTCCTAACAGAGTGCATACTTATAAAGTATGTTTTTAAATCCTCTAACAAGGTGGATCTAGCAATCCTCTGTGCTCCTAAAAGGGCAGATCACCAGAAGTGATCATTGTAAGCCTTAACTGGCCAACTTCATACTGCAGTAACAAAGCTTTGTGGGTATCATCCCCACCCTAGTTTTACTTTCTGTTTGGAAGGTTTTTGGGTCACTAAATCTCTGTGCATATATGGTTTAAATGTTTAAGTATTCTTTTATGCAGCAGGTTAGATAAGTAAAAGTTGTATATGGTTATTCTGAATTGACTTAAAGTTTTATGGTTACTGATTCACCCCTCCCCTCTCAGTAACCTATTATATCTTGAATATTTCCAACAATTGGTATCAGAGCTTTTTGGTTCTTAGGACAAATTTTGATAGCTTGAGCAAAGATCTAAGTTATGGAGATATTCAGATTGGAGAAAGTGATTGAAAATGAAAAGCTAGATCTAGAAATGGCCATGGTTCAACTCAAAGAAGCAAAGGAGCATCTTTCTCAATCCCTAAAAAGAAGAAAGGAACTTGCAAGACAAATGAATGACCATCACTATGTTGAAGAAAAAATTGAAGATTTGTTACCATCAAGTAGTTCTGAAGAAGCTGACAAGGCAATCAAAGAACTTCTAGAAAAGAATGGATCTTTGCAAGAAGAGGTAAGAAAGCTCAAAAGAGAACAAGAATTCTAATCCATCAGGTTATGTGAAGTTTTGGAATAGAGAAACAAAGCAAATGAAGACTTAGAGGTAAGGAATAATCTATCCCTTCAGCATGAAGATCTTATAGGACAACTATCTAATGCAAATGAAGAAATCAAGATTCTAAGATTTGAGAATGAAAGTTTGAGAAATGATTTAATCACTGAAAGAAAAATCAATGTAAGTTTGCATAGTGATCTGAGAACTGAGAGACAAATCAATGAAAGCTTGGAAAATGACCTAATCTCTGAAAGGAAATTCAATGAAAGAATGATGAAATCCCAAGCAGATATGAATCAATTGAATTTGCAAAATGATCTGAATCTTCATAGACAAAAAGGTAAAGCTAGTCTTGGATATAATGAAGAAGGTGAATCTTCAAAAAAAAGTACCCAAAAGAATAAAAAACCCACTTATAATTACTGTGGCAAGTTAGGTCATACATCAAAAAAATGTTGGAGCAATGGAAATGCAAAAATCAATGGTAAATGTTTCAATTGCAATCAGCATGGTCACAAAGCAAATGAGTGCAAAGAAAAACCAAAATTTGAAGGCAACTATCACAAATGCAATAAACATGGTCACAAGGCATTCCAATGCAGATCCAAAACATTCAATCCAATTGAACAACTTTTCAAAGCCATATTTGGATGGGACTACAACACCTGGTATAGATGTCACTATTGTGGAGAATATGGACATACTGGCATAAATTGTGCAAGACATCACCTAAGGAAGAAGGACACTACTGTAAGGTGCTATACATGTACAGAACTTGGTCATATAGCTAGAAATTGTATGAATATAGAAAGAATTGAAGATGAAAAGAAAATCAAAGCAGACAACATCTCGAAGCAAATGAAGCAACAATGGATTCCTAAATCTACTGAACAAGATAAGTCAAGCAATGGCAATGTCACTCAAGAAATGAGTGACTCCATCATTTCCAATTAATATTCATAAAAGAAAGTATGGAACTGTATCCTCCAAGAATCATCCTAAGCAGTTCCAAAGGAAGAAAAATGATCTGATCAGCATGCAGATACACTTTGATCCCAAATTGGTTCAACACTCAATCGAGTTCGGTCGGGTGCAACAAAGTTTCACTCACCGAGTTGTATCTACTGAGCGAGGTCGGTCCATGACCTTACCGAGTTAGGTCGGTACATCAATATTTTGTTTTGATCACTAAGTTGATAGTATCTACCAAGCAAGTGGATGACAACCTGTCATTTCATCTACCATCATACCAAGCATTTATGATGAATGTTTCGTCAAAAAGGGCAAAATTTGATCTCATTCTTCACTACAAACTTTGAGCTAAGTTATCTTCTATGATTCCAGAGCAAGCTTAAAGCAATTTTGAGCAAAAATTTTTTAAGAGTGAAGAATCTATTCAGAATTTCTCTTCACCTACCGAGCAGCAATGGCATCTGGTAGTAGCAGCTCCAAGGTAAAGAGAGGCTCAAAAATGCTGGTTAAAGGTGTGGAATGGAAGGTGCCGAACTTCAAATTGGCACCAGCAATTGTAGAATCACTTGACCCCAATGGTGCTCAGTCTTGAATTCCTCCAAAGGTACTCCTTATAAATTACATTCGCTCTCATTTTAAATGTTCCATTCAAGAGCTTGGAAACCTAGAAATTGATAATGCCCTAGATAAAATGAGCGTAGATGGGAATTTCAAACCTGAGCATAAACACCTTGAAACAAAAGGGTTAACCCACATTTCACATTTGCCAAGAAATTTTCAAATTAAATGGGTTAGGTATGTACTCAGCCAGGTTCACAACGAGCAATTGTGGTTAGAGCAACCAGTGCTTATCACAAAGAAAATGATTAACAAAATTACTGGCCTTCCCATATTGAGCAAAGCTAAGACTACCAAAACCCTAGGCCGGGAAGAATTGCAAAGGCTAACCCAAGTAGAATGGGATGGTAGAGGACTTAAGCTCAGTACAATAATTTATGCTAAATTAAGATTTGGTATTCACATCATTGCTCATAAAATTTAGAGTTCCAGCCGTCCAAACAGTGTACCTTGCGAACCAGTAGATTTAGCATATAAGGTAGTAAAGAAGAATGTTGAGTTTGATTTGTCTGAATTGCTTTTGTCTCAATTTAATGAAAATATGGAAAGCATAAGGACTTCAAAGAAAAATTCCTGCAAATTCGGTTCACTTTTGATCTATTTATTTTTCTATGTTCAAAAGTCTTTTCCATCAAAAGGATCAGTAGTATGGAGAAAAGATACTCCCATTCTATATCAAATAAATGAGTTTATTGCATAATTAGGTGAAAATTTTGATAGTGTTTTGGATAATTACTTTGAAGATTTTAAGGAAAGAATGAACAATAGTTTTCAGATTCCACCTAAACTGGTTGAGGAATACAAAGAAGATGTATGCTTTATGGTAGATTGTGACAAGGTATACATACAGGAAGTCAGGCCCCAAGTTGCATGGGTGAAACCTCTTCCTTATGAGGTTAATATTGATGAAACCAGAGATATCTTAGAAGCATCGGTGAATGAACCAGTAGACCCAAAGCAACCAGTCTTTGGAACTCATGATGAAGCTAAAGCTAGAATTGAGCTTTCAATCAAAATCCCTCAGGTCATTAGCAAAGGAAAGAGGAAGATTGCAAAGCTAAAAATAGAACTTGGTCCTCTGATGATTACTGAAGGGAAAGGAGAAGATGAAGAAGAATAAGAGGAAATCGAGTCAGAAAAAGAAGAGGAGCCTCAATGGAAGAAAGGTAAGGTGATTATCACCAAACCTAAAAAGAAAACTACTGCAGTCTTCTCCAGGAGAACAAGATAGGGGAAGAAGGAACTTGTATTTTTCAAGACTCCACTCACATTTGAGTAAAGCTTGAAGCAATTAGAATAAGGTACTAGCTTCACAAACTTCAAAGCATTGAAGTTTGAGACAAGAACAGAACAGGAGAAAATGCAGATTGAAGAATTGGTATTGAATAAAATGGGAAGATGGAAATACTCTCCTGAAGAGATTGCCTCTCAGATCCCTATAGAGCTATTGGAGAGGTTGCAACCAAGATGGGAAATTGCAACCAAAACTGTCAAAGATATCTTTGAGCAAACCCTAAAAAATCTCCTGTCGAGTCTTACTGATGCAAAAGTAAAGAAATCACTAAAAGATCATGAAGGTAATATGATGATTAGATTCCACACTTGCTTGATATTAATCAAAGAAATTGAGCATGTTGGAAATGATGCAACAAACATGTGGAAACATGTCTATCATCTACATAAACCCAATGAGGATATTGTTGAAATCAAGGACAATGATAGTAGTGATGATGATATTGAAGATATTCTAGGGGATTTGCATTCAATGATGATAAATGTTGAGGAAGAATTCAAGGAAGATGAAATGGAGGAAGATGACAAGGAAATAGAGGAAGAAGAAGTTGATCAAGCTAAGGAGGAAGATGATCCTATAAAAATTGCAGCCAAAGTCATTGCATCTCTTCCTCACTCTCCACCTAAAGTAGCTACATCAACTATGGAGATAGCCTCTACTAGTGAGATTGTGTGCACAACAGCTTCATCAATTGCTCAATCTTCACCTATCTCCTCTCAGCTCTAGGTACCATCTATGCAAGTGTCTACCACTTCATTAACTGAGCTGCAACCATCTTCATTGACCAAGGCATCATTAGCTTCTACCGTAGAGTGTTCAGTAAGTGTACCCACTAGTAGTTCAATTTTGACAACTTCATCTGCTCCAATTTTTGCATCTGTTAGTTCTCCCATACCAACCTGTACATCAGTCTTGGGAAGAACATCAATTTTTGATACTGTTAGCACTTCTCTCAGTTTCCCTCTAGCTAGTCCTATTTTAGTTTTCTTAGCTAGTCCAGCCTCATCAACTATTGTTTTAGTCTCAAAGGGAAAAGGTGAAGTCACTACAGGAAAAGCAAAAAGATACATGATTTCCAGCAAGGCAGTGGATGAGGAAATAGACTTGGATAATGACATTATCATTCCTAAGATAGATCTAGATAATGCATCAGTTGATGAAATGAGAATGGTCAGTCAGCTATTAGATCAGAAGGCAAGACAAAAACAACTAAGGCATGAGAGAGACCAGGAATATAGTATTATTGAAAGTGCTAAGAATATTCTAACAGAGGCTATAGGTGTTGAAGTAGATTCTACTCAACACATTTTGATTCAGTTAGAAGAGGTTGTATATAAATTCAATGAGGATACCTCTAGCCAAGAAAAATTGATTGAAAAAGCAGAGAACAAATTTGACAATAGGTGCTTCAGCACATTGCTCAGCATATTGCATTAAAATAGGTAGAACTATCTATAATTTTGAGTAATTTTGAACATTCTTTTAATAATGTAACTTCACTTTTTGGAAAACTTTGTGATGTTACTGAGTATACTAAGGAAATCAAAGAAAAGTTGAATAAAATTGATGAGGATATGAAGGTCAGTGCACAAATGTTGTAGCTTGACCATAGTTCAAGTTCATCCCATCATCTCAGAATAAGATTTTTATCAGAGAAATAGGTAGAATTGTTGAGAGAGGAAGTAAGGATCAGGTGTACTTTGATTGACATCCAAAATATGATCCTTCCTGTCATGGACACAATGCAGAAGCATATTGCCCATTCCAAAACATTTATTCATGACAAAAACTTCTCAATTGCAGATCATATGATTGAACTTTCTGCAGAAGTTCAAATAGCACTCTCCATCAGCAAACTTTTGGAAGAAAATTGGGATAAGACATTGGCTCTTATTCTCAAGGTACATTCTGAGTTTATCTCTCATTTTGGACTCTCTGTGTAAATATATATTTTTTAATTTGGCATTATTGTCAAAAAGGGGGAGATAGCACACTTCCATGAGATAATTGTGAAAAAGATATGTGTAATAACTTGTAAATACTGTGCATATTGTATGGGGGAGATACATGTAAGAAAGATATGTGTAATAAGACTTGCAAAGATCAATTTTGAAAATTCAGAACTGTATGTCAATTTTTGCACATAATTATTTTTGTCACTAATGCCAAAGGAGGAGATTGTTGGCATAAAGTTATTTTCCATTAGTGACAATACTCATAGTTCAAACTGATTAATACAGTGCAGATCAAATGATGGCAACATAGTTCAAACCAAGTACTGGAGACACAGTTCAAACTGAGCACTGAAGACACAGTTCTAACTGAGCATCAAAGACACAGTTTTAACCGAGTGAAGTAGCACTTAGTGTCAACCCAGTAAAGTTGCACTTAGTGTCAACTGAGTAAAGTTGCACTTAGTGTCAACTGAGTAAAGTTGCACTTAGTGTTAATCAAGTGAGGAAGCACTCGGTGTTGACCGAGTGAGGAAGCACTCGGTGTTGACCGAGTGAGGAAGCACTCAGTGATAACCGAGCTCAAAAGGTTATCAAAGAAGTTAGTTTCTACCAAGTGACACTATATCTACCGAGTCACAAATGGTTACTGAGTTCCAAGCAATGTTGTATGACTAGTATGAACTGAGCCCCTACCTCTATCGAGTGCATGATGATGCCAAGTAACATAGTGGATGTCATGTATCAGAAGGTCATCAAGTCTATCTGAAGAACCCGAGTTTATTTTACCATTTGGCCAACTTAGTTATATTTTGTTTACTTGTGTTTGGCTGACCTTGCATGAATAATTATTGGAATGGTATATATATCTAATGTATTATAGACATTCAAGTGATATATATATATTCAAGAATACATGCAAGATATATGGAATAATGATAGTGCAAATTCATCAACAGAAAAGAATACTCAGCAAGGTCTACCAAGAGCAGAAATGATTTCATCAATCACAGAAGGTGATCTACAATAAAGAACTCAGTCAAGTTGTAAGTTGATCTGTTGGTTCATCCTAATAGGTGAATCATTTTTGTAAATCCTTTAACAGGGTAGACTTAACCGTCTTTATTCAAATCTCCTAACAGAGTGCATACTTATAAAGTATGTTTGTAAATCCTCTAACAAGGTGGATCTAGCAATCCTCTGTGCTCCTAACAGGGCAGATCACCAGAAGTGATCATTGTAAGCCTTAACTGGCCAACTTCATACTGCAGTAACAAAGCTTTGTGGGTATCATCCCCACCCCAGTTTTACTTTCTGTTTGGAAGGTTTTTGGGTCACTAAATCTCTGTGCATATATGGTTTAAATGTTTAAGTGTTCTTTTATGCAGCAGGCTAGATAAGTAAAAGTTGTATATGGTTATTCTGAATTGACTTAAAAGTTGTATGGTTACTAATTCACCCCTCGCTTCTTAGTAACCTATTATATCTTGAATATTTCCAACAATCTAGACCTTGAATAACTTATTCACCCTCCCTCTCAGTTATTCTAAAGTATTCCAATAGAATATGGTGCAAGCCTTCCAATGTACAATCAAAATTTATAGCAAAACCTACAACCCCTTTTCAATCAAATAAAACTCTCAAGTAGATTCATCTACATCAAGAGGACATGGTAGAGGATGAGAAAGAGGAAGTAACTAAGGAAGAGGAAGGAGTTTTGAGGATCAAAGAAGCATCTAGCATAGATATTGTTAAAGGTATGGACACTATGGATCTGAACATAGAAAACAAATCTAATTTGAATAAGTTAAGAGACAACTATATTGAAGAATCTTTTGAAGATGCAAAGCACTCCATTTTCTTTACATGCAATTTGGAAAAAGAACCTCAAAAGGAAATTTGGTTTCTTAATAGTGGGATATCTTTAACAAATTAGATGAATCTATGAGAAGTCAAGTCAAATTTGGTATTGATAAAGAGGTTGATGTTATGGGAAAAGGTACCCTTGTGGTGAAATCTAAGCAAGGAGAAATTACTTATATTCATGAAACCTTGCATGTACCCAAGTTACAACATAATCTTTTGAGTATTGGGCATCTTGTAGAAAAAAATTATAAGGTTGTTTTATAGGATAACTTCAACAAAGATTTTTGATAAATTAGTTAACCATCGTCTTGTAGCAAAGACTTGTATAACAAAGAATAGATTGTTTCCTCTCACTTTGGTTTCTGCTAATATGCATCCTCTTCAGGCAACCATAGATTATTCATGGTTATGGCATCAAACGTATGGATATTTATATTTTTAGCTTAATTTTGCTTCATAAAAAGGACATGGTGAGAGGATTTCCTACCATTCAGAAATAAGAAGTTTTTTTAGGGTGCTTTCTTTGGAAGCAACATTGATAAATTTTTCTAGTGAACAATCCATGGAAGGAAAAATATCCTCTAGAGCTTGTGCATTCTGACATTTGTGGTGCTATGAAAGAGGAATGCTTGGGTAAGAATATCTTTTTTTGACCTTTATTGATGATTTATCAAGCCACACATGGGTTTATTTATGTAAGTAGAAATATGAAGTACTTGGATGCTTCAAGCATTTTATAGCTATGGTAGAAAAGAAAAGTGGATATTCCATTAAAATACTTAGAATATATAAAGGGGGATAATTCATCTCCAAAGAGTTTGCTGATTTTTACACATGTGTGGCATTCAAAGACATCTTATGATAGTCTTTACCCCCAAATAGAATGGTAATGCAAAAAGAAAGAATCGTACCCTTATGGAGATGGCACAACGTATGTTAAATTCTAATAACTTTCTAAATTCCTTTTGGTGAGTTGTAGTGGAAACTATAGTTTATATTTTTGAATCAAAGCCTAGAAAAAGTACTTTAGAATATCATTCCAAAGGAAGCTTGGAGTGTAAAAAAGCCCTCAATAGCTCACTTTTGTGTATTTGGTTTCCTTACATATGTTCATGTTCTTATTCAAAAGAAGAAAAAGTTGGACGCAAAATCTTAACTTTGTACCTTTATGGGATTTTCTAATTCCACCAAATGATATAAATTTGATGAACTTGACACAAAGAAACAAATAATTAGTCAAGATGTGGTTTTTTATGAATGGGGAGTATGGAAATGGAACAAATAATTTCAACAATTTACATCATTCATTATGGGTAATGAAGATGTTCAAGTCCCTCCTCTCCCCACAAGCTCAAGCCCAAGTTCACCATGTTCACCAAGTTCACTAAGTTCTTCTTTAGGTGCAAGTTCAAACTCACTATCCAATCCAAGTCCCTCGTGAAAGGTATGAAGTTTAAATGAAATATATCAAATGAGTTCTAATATGGATCTGGTTGCTTACTTTTCATTGTTAAGTTACATTCAAGTTGAACCTTTTGTGTGTAAAGAAGTTATGACAGAACCAATGTGGATTGATGTTATGAATGAAGAGATGCATGCTATTGAGAAAAAAGATAAATGGGAATTAGTTCCACTTCTAAAAGACAAAAAGATGATTGGTGTCAAATGTATTTACAATGTGAATTATTATGCTAATGTTCCATGATGTTGATGATTTCATTTTTACAGGTAATAGCCCATCTCTCATATTGAAATTCAAAGAAGAAATGAAACAATAATTTGAGATGTAAAATATGGGACTTGTGTATTATTTTCTTGGGGTAGAGGTGTAGAAAAAACTTGATGGTATATCCATTTCTCAAACCAAGTATGTTGCTGATTTATTGAAGCAGTTCAGACTGATGTCATGTACAACAATTGCTACTCATGTAGCCCTCGGTGAAAAGTTAACCAAGGATGATCGAAGTCCCCATGTTGATCCTATAATATACAAAAGTTTAGTTGGGAGCCTAATCTACCTTACTACAACAAGACTTTATATTATGTGTGTTGCAAGTTAAACTTTAAGAAAGTTGCCTCCAAAAAAAGATATAAAATATTGTCAAATCTTTCATTATTTTCAAGAAAACAAAATTATTTCTATTGGAAGATCTCTCAATTCTTTATTCTAAATATGATTAGTATTGGTTATTATTTTCGAATCATAATTTTTTTTTATAAAATATTGACAAATCTTAGTAATAATAGAAAGTTCATTAATCATCATGGAATATTACAAATCAAAATTGAACAAATTCTTACCTCATGGAATATTATGAGTATCATTACATATACTTTAAATCAATAGTGAAAACTAAATATTGGTAATATATCCCTAAAGTAACTAATAATTATGATAATTATTGGTTAATTCAATTTAATTTCTCCAATAATATATTATATTTAGGTGACTCAAATCTAATCATGTAATGAATATCATGGAGAATATTTGAGTTTAAATTTTGTAATAAAATAAATTATTGAACAATTTTAAATATTCTAAAACTAAATTTTATAAAACTATGGTGATTTAGTTTGTATCAAATCTTAAGTTATTACCCAAATTACTAGCCAACAAATTCTAAAATTATCCAATTTTTGAATATTAGCCACTAAAAAATACATTGGTGTGTTGTGAGTCTTATCTCTCAGTTCATGCAAGATCCACATGAGTCTCATTAGCGAGCTGCAAAAAGAATCTTAAGGTATGTGATTGGTACACACAATTTTGGCACTCATTATTCTCTTAACAATAAGTTTTATCTAGTTAGTTACACTAATTTTGATTGGGCCAATTCAATGAATGATCAAAAATTAACCTTTGGTTATCTTTTGTCACTTAGTTCTGGAGTTGTTTCACGGAGTGGTAAGAAGCATGGAATTATGGTTCTCTCTTCAGCAAAAGTAGAATTTATTGTAGTAGTAGCAATAACTTGTCAAACAATATGGATTTGAAGGATTTTTTAAGATCTTTATTTCATTCAAGAACATCCTACAACTATTTTTGTGATAACAATTGTGCCATTGCAATGACCAAGAATCCATTGTTTCATGCTAGATCAAAGCACATTGAAATCTACCATCACTTCATTTGATACTTGGTTTAGATTGGTATAATGGAGTTACATTTTCTCGAATTCTAAGAAATTTTTTTATCTCTTAACCATAGCTCTCTCTACATCTAGTTTTTCTACATTAACAACTCAACTTAGTCTCATTCCCATTGTTCCTGCAGGGGGGGATTGAAGGCATGTGTTCTATGTTCTTGGAGCATGCAACTCTCACCGATCAAGAATGCATGTCTTTTACTCATGCACTCACCACTCATAGCTCATTAATTCACAATATGAAGTGTGTGCATTGGTCTTAATTTAGATTTTTTTATTCATGCTTAATAAAGTTACATGTTGTAGTTAATTTTGTAGACATCATTTTTTAAATTATTTTCTAATTAGTTTGCATAGTATGCATAATTGTTGTATCATCAAATTTATTTTCATGTTATTTTTTAGGATTTTTTATGTAATTAACTTTGACTTATTTCATCAAAGTACAAGGCTGATACTTTTAGTTTTTCATTAAAATGTACTCTTTAATTTCAGAGCATACATTCAATAAAACCAAATTTTTTATTCTAACTTTGGTTGTTTATTGTTTATGCTTTGTTTTTTATTTCTTTGATTAACAATATAGCATAAGAGATTTTATTTTAGATCTTCAAGCATATGCAAGAGTGATGATGGTTTCTAAGATTTTAGTTGTGCATTGTTGGAAATATTCAAGACTATCCTAAGTTATTGAGAGGGGAGGGATGAATCAATAACTTTTAAAATTTCTACACAAATTTCAATTTTGAATCCAATAAATCATTTGACAATTAATTTATCACATCTAATCTAATTGCATGCATGTGAAACTAAAATTATAAAAGCATCCATAACACTTGAACACAATGATTTGGTGACCTAGAAACATTCCAAATAGAAAGTAAAATTGAGGTGGGAATGAAACCCACAAAAATTCAATACTGTAGTATAAAATTAGCCTGTTAAAGCTTACATTGATCACTTTTGATGATCTACCCTATTAGGAGCAAATAGAACTGCTAGGTCCACCTTGCTAGAGTTTTTACAAACACACAATGAAGTATGCACTCTATTAAGAGATTTAAGAAAGACTATTAAGTCTACCTCATGAAAGGATTTTTACTAGTTCACCTATTAGGATGAAATAGTAGATCTCTAACTAACAATTGGATTTCTAATAGAGATTCCTTGATTTTACTTATCACCTTTCTATGATGAATATATCTCTATTGCTCCTCTTTTGATATGGCCTTCACAATTTACTCTTTATCTGCTACTTAGCGTCAACTATTCACATTCACATTCTTACATGCTCATTACATTTCATTTTGATGTGATAGATACATTACATATATATACCAATCAAAATTACAAAATTATAAAGTTGGTCATCATACAAGTTAACACATATATCACAAAGTTGGCCCAAATGAAGACACTTAGGTTCTGAAGACTAACTTGGTGAAGTTTTGATACTCAACATTCACTATCATTACTTGGCATCATCATGCACTTGGTAGACATAGAGGCTTGCTCCATACTGATCATCACTTCAAAGTAGTCTTGAACTCAGTCTACACTGGTGACTTGATAGGTATTGTGTAACTTGGCATAACCTGAATCACTCAATAAACACATAAGCTTGGTTTACACTAGCCTCACATTACATGAAATATGAACTTCATAGAAACTACAAAGCTAGGTAACCACTGAAATTCTTGGGTTGAACTACTACATTGAATCTACTAGGTTTGAACTGCTAGGCTTCACACTAACTGAATACACTTGGTAACCAATGAAATGCTCAATAGATACTGAAATACATGGAAAACACTATAGACTATTCAATGAGCTCAATATCCATACAAAATCTAAATAATTATGTGTCACTAATAACAAACTTGACTGATATGTCAACAATCTCCTTCTTTGGCATTAGTGACAAAAACACTTATCAGCCAAAATCTTATATACATCACCATGTGATACTGGCTTTGTAGAATATATTGTTTTGAGATTTTTCAAAATTTATCTTTGTAAGGTATACTATACATCCTTTATTATATACATTCTCCTCATAGCATGTTTCTCCTCCATACTATGTGTCTCTATATATAGCATACCATGTGATTCAACAATAATCTCCCCCTTTTTGACAATAATGCCAAATATTTATTCAGAACTTATCTACATGGAGACACCAATATGAGATAAAAAATTAGAATGTACATTAAAAAATGGTTCCAAAGTTTTATCCCAATTTTTTTGCAAAATTTTGCATGTATGTAGAACAATTTGCACTTCTACAAAGAGGTCTATCATGTGATCTGCAATAGAGAAGTTGTTGTCATGGATTAATGTTTTTGAGTAAACAATATGTTTTTGCTTTGTATTCATGATAGGAAGGATCATATTTTGAATATGAATTAGTGATGACCAGATCCTTTCTTCTTCTCTTAACAACTTTGCTTGCATATCTAAAAAACTCTGATCTTCAAATGATGTGCAGAGCTTGAACTATGGTCAAGTTGCAACTACTGAGCATTGGCTTTCAGATCCTCATCAATTTTTAATAGTTTTCCCTTTATTTCCTTTTTAAACTTGGAAACATCACACAAATTCACAAAAAGTGATGTCACATTTGTGCAAGAGGTCTGAAGATTGAGCAAAATTTATGAAAGATCAACTTGTTGAATAGCAATTTTCTAAGCAATGTGCTCTAGCACTTTATTATCAAATTACTTTTCAACTTTCTCGATTAGCTTGTCTTGTCCACTACTGTCCTCATTGAACTTTTGCACTACTATTTCTAATTTAAACAAAATATTTTGAGAAGTATCAACCTCAATTCCTATAGCCTCAAACAAAATATTTTTGGCATCATCAATAATCGTATACTCTCTATCTCTTTCTTCTCTTAATTTCTACTACTTTGCCTTTTTCTAAAGAATTTCACCAAACTCATGCATTTTATCTACAAAAAGATTATGAATATCCCATTTGGGGATTTCTATTTCCTCATCTAAGTCTATGGCATCCTCTATGTCATTTCCTTTACTCAAAAACTTTGTACTTGGTTGAGCCTTAGGTTCAACTGTCCTTGTACTTAATGCTTTTGTGTTCAAAATGGAAACAATAGTTGATATACTAGGACTTGTAGTGAAAATTGATATAGTACTAACTGATGGAACACTAACAGGAATGCTTGTTGAATTTAAAATTGAAGAAGTCATAACAGAAGTATCCAAAACTGAAGTAGACAAAATTGTAGTATCCAAATTAAAGTACTTATAGTTGAAGAGCTCAAAATTGTAGAAGACACTATATTCATGATTGATGACTCAATAGCTAAAGAAGTGAGAGGTTTTAGCTTGGTATATGAAGTGGAAGTCACTTCTATCAATGTTACATTGAGTTGAGTGGGGGCAAAGAGTGATTGGACATTTGAAGTGTTTGTGGTTGTCACAATCAAACTTGTTGAAGCTATCTCCAAGCTTGATATAGCTACTAGTTTTCTTGGAGAGTGAGGAAGTGAGGCAATGATTGTAGATACCATCTTCATTGGATCAGTCTCCTCATCATCTTCTTTATCTTCCTTGATAGCTTCCTCCTCTTTATCTTCTTCATATTCCTCATTGTCAAAATGTTAGGCTCAATATAAGTTTCTTCTTCATCATTATCACTGCCATCATCATCATCTTTTATTTCTACTAGCTCCTCGCTTGGCTTGTGAAGATGATAAACATTTTTCTAGGTGTTTTTGGTATTCTTAAATACAGGCTCTTTATCTTTGATCAAAATTAAACATGTATTCAACCTGAGAGTCATTTTATCTTCATTTTTCTTCAAAAACTCTTTGACCTCAGCATCTGTCATGCTTGGTAGCAACTACCTTAGGGTTTGTGCATAAATATATTTTTTTATTTGCATTGAGAAGTCCCATCTTGGCTTTATTTTCACTAATAATTCATTAGATATTTGAGAGGTTATCTAATTTGGTGAATACTTCCATTTTCCCATTTTGGTCAATACCAGTTCTTCAACTAGTTTCTTCTCTACCTCTTTCCTTGTTTCATACTTCAAATATTTGAAGTTTTTTATACTTTCACCTTATTCTATTTGTTTCAACTTTTCTTGGAAGGTTGGAGGATGTTTGCTAAGGAAAATGTCACTTCCTTTCTTCCTGGACCTCCTTGTGAAGATTGCATTGAATGGCTTTGGTGGCTTGGTGATGATCACCTTACCTTTCTTCTTCACAGGTTCTTCCTTTTTAGATTCCTCTTTATCCTCTACCTCTTCTACATCTTCTCCTTTGCCTTCAATTAACATGAGAGGTGTGCTAGTTTTCAATGTAGCTATCCTCCTCTTCCCTTTGTTAACTACCTAAGGGAGTTTTATCTCCAATTCTATCCTTTCCTTGGCCTCATCATAGGTTCCAAAATATGGTGCCTTTGGATCAATAGGTTCTTTAACTAGAGCTTCAATAATATCCTTTGACTTATCAATATTTACCTCATAAGGAAGAGCTTTTACCCATGCAATTATGTGCTTCACTATCTAGATGTAAACTTTGTCACAATCAACCATAAAGCACACATCATCTTTGTAATCCTCAACTAACTTCTTAAGTATCCTGAACCTATTGTTCATTTTCTATTTGAACCCTTTGACGTATTTATCCATAATGCTAACATAGTTCTCTGCCATTTCTACAATGTATTCATTTATTTGATATAATAAAGGCAAATCTTTTCTCCATACTACCGTACCTTTGGAAGGAAAGAAATTTTGAACATAAAAGAACAAACCTGTCAAGAGTGAACCAAATTTATAGGTGTTTTTCTTGGATGTCCTAATACTTTTCATGTTCTTGTTGAGTTGCATCAACAATAGATCTGCCAAGTCATAAGATAGATTGTTTTTCACCACTTTATAAGCTAACTCCACAACTTCACACAATACATTGTTAAGGAAGCTCGAACTATATATCTTATGTGCTATAACATTAATTCCAAATTTTAGCTCTGCATCAGTTACACTACTAATTTTCATCCCTCTACCATCCCATTTTTCTATTGTTTTCTTTTCCAATTCAACCTAACCATTTTTCCTGTGGTGAGCATGGGGAGGCCAGTGATGTAATGAATCATTTTCTTTGTAATCACAACAGGGTTATCAAGCCATAGTTAACCATTGTGCACATGACTTAAAATGTATCTAATCCATTTAATTTGAAAACCTTAGGGCATGTAGGGATATGTGTTAAACCTTTGTCTTCCAAATGCTTATGCTCAGGTTTAAGAATTTCATTAACACACAATTCACCTAGGGCATCATCCATTTCTAAGGTTCCAATTTCTTGAATAGAACACTTGAAATGAGTACAAATATCAATAATAAGGAGTAACTTTGGAGGAATTTGTGATTGTGTAAGGCCCACACTCATACCCTTTATAAATATTAAGGAATGAATGTGATTAGGAGTTAAATTACGTCATGATTGACATTTTCATTACTAATAATGATTTATGAGATTCAATTAGAGACTGATGCAAATTTTTATTGTTATAAGTCTAATACCCATTCAATAGCATTAGGCTGAATAGATAAGACCACATGAGAATGAGACTCAATATGCTCCAGCTAAGAACCTAGTCACGAGATTCAAGGTATGATCCACAAGGCAATTAGGAAAGATAAATTAACATTCACTCTAGTGAGAACAATGATAAATGTAGGTTATAATGACAACAAGATATATGATTACATTCAAAAATTGGTTTTAAATTATGATGACATAATTATGGAAACATTCTTATAGTCTGAGGAATTAACCCTAGAAAACTCACACACAAACCCCTTGTAATGTGATAAAGGGATATTGCAAGGAATGTTGCTATGTTTAATTTGATTGAATGGATACGAGTTAACAAGTCTACATATTAGTGATTTTCACTTAGGACATATATATTGAGATCCATTTTATATGTTTTAATGATTTAGTAGATATGACTTCAGTGTTTCATGATTATAAGTATGGTGATAGAGTTTTGAATGGTAATTTTGTTATGTTAAGAATGATAAATGTTGATACACCTATTTTTATATTTCAATGTTTTGATTATTTCATGGAAATGATTAGATGAAAGTTAATTGTATATGTTAATGTGGATTATGTGATATTGAATCATTCTACACTTATTTGTATGTATTTCTATAATATTTCATTGGGCTACTGTTGGTTAAGTTGAGTGTGTAGGAAAGTTGAACCATGGAAATTATTTGGGGAAACAAGGTTCAAACTTATGTAGACACAGTAAAGCCAAGGTGACTCTTTGGAAGATTCAAAACCTCATTGTAATGTGTTTATTTTGTAATGTGATTGTGCATGGGTGTTATAAGTTTAAAGATCATGATTAATTAGTGACATGTCATCGTGATGTGTAAAGTATTTAATGTGTCTGTGTCTGTGTGTGTCATTTGACACTTGTGTTGTTTATGTGTAAATGGAATGTCATGTAGGATTTTGGGCATGAAGTCACTTAACCTAAACTCAATCCCATTATGAAATTAAGTTAACCCACCTTGGAGTGTGTGAGGATGAGTCACCTTCATGATGGAATTCAAATTAAATTTGATAGGAACTTTAGAGAACCTAAAAGTGGTTCCCAAGTGTTATTTTGGTGAAAATAAGTCACCCACATGGTAGTAGTATAGATTGGAGGTCTAAATATAACCATAAGTTGGCCTAGGTGACTTAAGAGACCCTCTAAACTAGCCATTTTCAAGCCAATTTGAAAATTAGAGTGTCACATGACTTCTTTCCTCATCCCACCACTTGGTTAATTTCCTATTTGTAGAAAGGTACAAGGGTGTAAGAGGGGTAGGTGGGGATGGAAGTGGGGGTATTTTTAGGGAGTGTGTGCCAAGCTTAGTGGTTTTTCACCCACTCTCTAATTGTAGAGGCAGATAGGGTTTTGAGAGAGGAAGTTTGGAAGCCAAGGAAGGAAAGATCTTGATCACCATTTAATAACCATAGCTTGGAAGGAGGTTAGTGCTTCATGCCATGTTTTCTTTCATCTCATGAAAGTTGAAGATGGAACTTTTAAGAGTGTTTCTCATAGGATCTATTTGTTTGATATGGTGCATGTTGTAAATGTTTGTGTATGTGAGTGAGCATGATGAATCTATTTGCATTTGGTTTTGTTTTCTTGTATTGTGGTTGTGGATTGAATGTTGTGTTGGGTGTGAAGGCTTCACTCACCCTTGGTAAGGAAGAGAAGCCTTGGGGTGAAGGGGTTAGTTGGGCTCAACATTGAAGTTGAGAAATCCTCCTCTTGGAGAGAGGGACGGTTTTCATGTAGTATGAGCTCCATTGAAGCCATATACCTTTCTATTGTTCTATGGGAGGTATAAGTGAGGGTATGTGAAAGAAGTAAGTATGGATAGCCTTCTTGAGGCATGTGATTATAGATCGCCTTGGATGGCATGTGTTTCTTGGAAGCCTTGTTGGGCATATTGCAATTGTAGGATTTGCTAATGCATAAGGATATGGTATTCTCCTCCTTGGGAGCCCACCTTCACCCAATGTTTATGATTCTATTTGTGAATCATTGTGCAAACCTTGGTTGGGGTTGTAAATGTGTTCCAAAAATGTTGTGTTCATGTTAGTTCTTGTTTTGAGATGTTGTTTGGATGTGTCCCATTTGAGCCTTGTTTCCCTTAGTGTGGTGAGTGGCCTCCTTGAGGCCTAGGTTGGGAGGTGAGCCTCTATGGTTCTCTATTGTTATCTCTCAATTGCAAGTTTAATTTAATGATCTTGCAAACTAGGAGATCTTGTTTTCTCTCTATGTACATGGGAGGAGAATACATTATTGCATTGAAATGAGTTAGAGAGTAAACTCCATCTTGTTATGTGAGTCTAACTATATTATAAGAGGAAGCTATTGTCTTAGTTTAACTGTCAAATGGAAAGGTGGTGAGTGTTCATGTGTAGTAAAAGTATTTCCATTGTGTATATTTTGATATGTTGATTCCACAATCTTTTGTTTATCATGAGAGTATCATGGAAGAGAAATTCATTGTAATAAGATTTTTGTTTCAATGTCTTGGATCAAAATATCAATTAGAGAATTAAAAAAATTTGATGTTTCTTGAGTGGTATGCAAAGTTTTTCCAAACTAAATTTGATATCATAGAAGAGTTGCATTGATAGGAGAATTATCATGTTGATCATTTTTTTTTATTATCTCAGTTGTATTGCAAAATAGTTGTGCATGTGTATTTGATTTGAAACTTGCATGAGAATACAATGTTAATCCTTGTGCAAATGATTTCTAACTTCATAAGTCATAGATAAGAACAATTCAAATAGTTCATATATAACCTTGTCATGAAATGTATATCCATTGCATTAATTTTAATGTTTTAATGTTAAATGAATCACCATTCTAGACTATACTTAGTCTAATGAGTAACTCCACATTATCATTGCAATAACCTATCATGAGTACCCTAGACTGTAAAAGAAGAAAATCAAATGGACGATATAGAATGTACAAGAGCATAAGAATAACTTGCTATAGGTGTCCATTCATCTCTCTAAATTTTGTATGGGGATGCAAAAATTAATCCTAGGTCTATTACAAACCAATAAAATATTCAAGGAATATCCATTGAATCCCATGCAAGGCATTATTAAATGTAGTAGACTAAAGGAGACAAAACATGGTCTAAATCCACTTCAAGGCAAGAGAGTTCTTAATTAATAATAATAATAATAAAACTTGCAAGGCCCTAGGCCCCACCTTCATAAAGGTGGGGAGGAAAAAAAATAAAGTCAAAATTCATTAAAAGGGACAGTGGCCCCCACATGACTCCTACCCTTCTTAATGTTTTTGGGTTCTTATGAGCAGGGTTAAAGCTTTCCTTTATTTTGACATGAGTCAAAACCACTCCCTAGGTGACCAGCTCTTAAATGGATGTAAAAAGGTAATGATGCCACATGTTAGTGGCCCCCATGGCCACTAGGCATCCTTGCTCTAGTCCCCACCTTGGAGATAGAAAAAATAATAATTATGACTCCTTTTCTGACTCATGTCAGCAACTCTCCCCTAGGTGTCTAGTACCAGGAAAAAGTGAAATGTATTAAGTTACATTCTTCAGCTACCAACTCACATTTAAGGGAGGACTAAGTAAAGTCTTGGAAAATGTACAAGTTGAAATGTATGCCCTAAATCAAATTTCCTTGAGGGCAATGATTTAATACCTCCTGAAATGACAAGAGGTTGAAGACACTTACCTAGATGCCTAGCAAGAAAGATTAATAAAATGGGCTTGAAAATAACATCTTCCCCAATCACATCTCTCCTTGGCAAGAGGACCCATGTGCTAGGAAGGAGAGAGGAGGAGATGGGCATTAGGAAATGTTTCTAGGTAAGCTCAAACTTTCAAATTTATTGTTGACAACATCTTTCTTTCATTAAGTAGAAAGTAAATCTAGTCAACATCTTAAAAGGGGAAATTGAATGAGCACATGTCCACATGCCTAGGAAATTTAAATTTTGGGAAAGGGAAGGCTTAAAACCCATTTAAATAAGATGGAGTGAAGGGGCATGTATAGTTAGGATTAAAGGTAAGTGTTAGGAGAATAAAAAGATATTGGTTAATATTGAGTGTCAGAAATTTAGATTATGTTTTGAGGCTAATAAATTTAAGATAAGAAATTTATGATACTAAATGAGTTTCTTTAAATTTTTAGGGCTAGTCATTTTGTGACACGTGTCAGAGGTCAAAACAAATAAAAAGATTATATTAGGAGTTAATGAACTAATAAAATTTATTATTAATGGGAATAATTAGTAATACATTTCATTAATTGGATTACTAAGACACATTTAATTCAATTATAAGGTGATTATGTTATAGATTGATTACATCATGGTGAATAAACATTGGAATATAGGAAAAAATGTAGTAATAATTAGGTAACCAAATTATATATAGGAATCAGTGAATAGATAATTATATGTATTAAATTGGGACATCTTAATTTCATTGACCTTAGATTATATGTTAAAACAAATGGATTTAAACAATTGGTATAGGATGACTTTATATCAATAGAATTTTTTGGGTTGACTATAATATTGTGTTTGGTTAGAAAGAGTGGTTAGGAGCAATCGTATTAAGAATTAGAATTTAGAAAATGGAATTAAGGGAAATAGTGTTAGAAAGGAGTAGGAGGTGGTGTTGGCAAGTTGGTTAATAATTGCCATAGAATAAAATTCTAAGGTAGTGATATGAAGGCATTTACATAATAAATAATAGCATGATTATTTAAAATTAAATAGTAGCGCTTGTATTATATTAATTTTCTAGTTATTTGAAAGAAATGATTGGATTTAGAAGTTGGGATATAGTGGTATCATATTATATGAAAATATAGGTTAGAACCCTATCGTGTTGAAGAGAGAATAGAATATATGTATGTGTATATTTTAATGATGTATGTTATCAAGGAGTAAGATGAGAATTTCTTAGATCGTTAGTGATGGGTAACTTGTAGTCAGGAAGTAAATAGAAATGGCTAAGAATAATTAGAATTAGTTATTTATGGTAATTAGTGAATAAATATTGAATAAAAGATATCTTGGTTAATTATTCATCACTTAGCACTAGTAATGTGTAATTATATTCGTTAATATTTAAACTATTCTAGAGTTTATAATGTTAAGTTTTTTGAGAAGTTAACATAGATATGTATAAAAGAAAATATATGAGCATGACATGAGGAGTTAATAATGTAGGGTATGTGAGGTGATAATTATATATCTAAATTTTAAAAGTGAAAATGCTCTAGTTTAAATATCTTAGCGAACCCTACACTCACTCACCTTAACTTAGTCAATAGCTTGTATGGTTAGTGCTCTTGTCCTAACACATAGCTATATGATCAGTGCTAGTAACCTAGTGAGGTTTCCTATCACAACCCTTAGATGTTTGTAGCATAATCACTTTAATAACCTAGTTGACTATTGTAAGATTCACATGTTAGATATTATGTGATATTGTAGATATATATATATAATAAAATATATAAATAAATAAAATTGTGATTGTGTTTTTCCTTGTAAAATTAGGGCATGATAGATTGAGCTCCATTGGGATCTAGGGTTTCTGCAACCATAGGCACAAGTTTGAAATCTAGCACTTTCCACTTGACTCCTTGAACCAACATCTCAAACCCTCTCTTCACTTTGCTACTGCTTGATGCTATTTTACTTAGTAAACTATGAAAACCTTGATAATCTACTACAAATTCACTTAAAGTCACTTGATCACTCTGTAAATCACTTCTTTGCTATAGCACTTAGATTTCATAGTGAAAAATGAGCTTGATTACATGCCATTAATGCTTGGTAAAAAGGTAGTTGAATTGACATCATGCTTGATAGCCTATCATCCATTATTCTATTGACTACTTGGTGAAGGCTTCATGACTCAGTAATCATGTGTGTCTTGTTACTCCTGACCTTGCTCGGTAGAGTCTATGACCTGACCTTACTTGGTAGAGTAGGTAACTCAATGATAAATAATACCATTCTTCGTTAGTGATCCTTTTGTATCTTGAATACTAATTTGGATCTTTGTCACCTTTCAATTGGAACTCTTTAAATGTTATCTTGGTAATGTAGTTCTAGTTTTCCTTTGGAAACCTAGTTGAAAATTGTGGAGTCACCCACTTCTTGAGTGACATGACCATCATTACTTGAACTAGCATCCTTGGTAGATTTAGGAATCCATTGCTGCCTCATCTGCTTTCAAATGTTATCTGCTTTTTCCTTCTTTTCATCTTCAATTTTACCTATGTTCATGCAATTTTTGGCTAGATGACCAAGTTTGGTACAAGTGAAACATCTTATTGTGGTATCTCCTTTCCTTGTGTTATTTTTAACACAATTCATACCAATGTGTCCATATTCTCCATAGTAGTGACATCTACACCAAGTGTTGTAGTCCCAACCGAATATTGCTTTCACAATTTGCTCTGCTAGATTTAATGACTTAGTCCTGCATTCTGATGCCTTGTGACCTTATTTCTTGCACTTGTGACACTTGCCCTCAAATTTTGGTTTCTCTTTGCATTCATTAGCCTTGTGACCATGCTGACTACAATTGTAGCATTTTCCATTAAATTTTTCTTTACCATTACTCCACCATTTGTTTGATGTATGACCTAACTTACCACAATGATTGCAAGTAGGTCTTTGATTCCTTTGAGCACCTTGTTCAAAGGATTCACCTTCTTCTTTGTATCCAATTCCTAATTTACCCTTTTGTCTGTAGAGATTCTGCTCATTTAGTTGAACCATGTCTGCTTGAGATTTCACCATTCTTTGTTTGATTTTATTTTCAGTGTTTAGGTCATTTTTCAATCTTTCACTGATTTGCTTTTCAGATCTTAGCTCATTTCTTATTCTTTCATTGTTTTGTCTTTCTAGATTTAGATCATTTCTTGATCTTTCATTGATCTATCTTTGGCTCATGATTTCCTCATTTGCATTAGAGATTTTATCCATAAGATCTGCATGTTGAAGGGATTGGTTATGGATTTCATTGTTTCTTAATTCCATTTCTTCTTTTATCTTGTTCCTCTATTCCAAGATTTCACATAGCCTCACTAACTAGATTTCTTGTTCTCTTTTCAGCTTTCTTACTTCTTCTTGTAGGGAACCATTCTTCTCTAGGAGTTCTTTGATTACATCATTTGCTTCATCTAAACTTCTTGAAGGGAAGAAGTCTTCAATTCTTTCTTCAATGTATTGATGATCATTCATCTAATTTCCAAGTTCCTTCCTTCTTTTTAGGGATTAGGTAAGTTGCTCCTTAGCTTTCTTGAGTTGTGCAATGGCCATTTCCAAATCCAACTTTTCATTGTCAATTGCCTTATCAAGTCTAAATATCTCCATATCCTTGATCTTTGCTCAAATTGTTAAACTTTCTCCTAAGAACCACAATGCTCTAATACCAGTTGTTGGAAATATTCAAGACTATGCTAAGTTACTGAGAGGGGAGGGGTGAATTAGTAACTTCTAAAATTTCTACACCAATTTCAATTTTGAATCTAATAAATCATTTGACAATTAATTTATCACATCTAATATAATTGCATGCATATGAAACTAAAAATATAAAAGGATCCACAACACTTGAACACAATGATTTGGTGACCTGGAAACCTTCCAAATAGAAAGTAAAACTTGGGGTGGGGATGAAACTCATAAAACTTCAATACTATAGCATAAATTTGGCATGTTAAGGCTTACATTGATCACTTCTAATGATCTTCTCTATTAGGAGAAAATAGAATTGTTAGGTCCACCTTGTTAGAGGTTTTATAAACACACAATGAAGTATGCACTCTATTAAGAGATTTAAGAAAGACTATTATGTCTACCTTGTGAAAGGATTTTGATTGGTTCACTTGTTAGGATGAAACAGTAGATCTCTGACTTACAACTAGATTGCTAATAGGTGTTCCTTAATTTTACTTATCACCTTTCTGTGATGAATATATCTCCATTGCTCCTCTTTTGATATGGCTTCACAATTTATTCTTTATCTACTACTTAGCTTCAACTATTCACATTCACATTATTACATGATCATTACATTTCATTTTGATGTGATACAATACATTACATATATATACCAATCTAAATTACAAAACTACAAAGTCGGCCATCATACAAGTTAACACATATATCACTAAATTGGCCTGAATGAGGACACTCAAGTTTTGAAGACTAACTTGGTGAATTTTTGATACTCGGCATCCACTATTATTACTTGGCATCCTCATGCACTTGGTAGATGTAGAGGCTTGGTCCATACTGATCACTTTAAAGTATTCTTGAACTTGGTCTGCACTGGTGACTCAATAGATACTATGTAATTTGGCATAAGTTAAATCACTTGGTAAACACATAAGCTCAATTTACACTATCTTCACATTACATGAACTAAAAACTTCAAAGAAACTGCAAAGCTCAATAACCACTAAAATGCTTAGGATGAACTACTAGATTGAATCTAGTTAGTTTTAACTTTTTGATTTCACACTAATTGAATACACTTGGTAACCATTAAAATGCTTGGTAGCTACTAAATTACATGGAAAATACTGTAGACTATTCATTCAGCTTGGTAGCCATACAAAATTTGAATAAGTGTGTGTCACTAATAATAAACTTGACTGATATGTTAATAGTGCATAGTTTTTGTGCATGTGACACTAGTATCTTACAAAGTTTGGCCATTTTTGACATAGTTTGGATGGAGGATTTTCCAAAGACCAATTTTTATGATTCACAATATTCTTCCTATTTGATGTGGAATTTATCTTTTATGGTGGCCATTTCAAAAGGGGAGTATGTTCTATCAATGTGTAGTCATGGGTCTATGTGGATTGTGGGGCCTAGATTTTGTAGACCAAGTGCACGACGTGGCATCATTGGAATGCATCATTGTTAATTCTTGTATGTAATTTTGGTCTTGGAGTGGCATACAATGGAAAGATAATTAGTGATGATGGCATTGTAAATAATATCATATTTTATAAAACATCAAACTTTGACAATTGATTCATTAGTATTATTTTTTAGCAATACAATATCTTGTGGCTATGCAAGCCTACCATATACTTTATTTTATTGTAAACCCAAAGTTATAAGGGTTTTCTCCATTGTCATGGGTTTTAGAATAGAATTGTGTAAATATTCTTTATCCTTCTATCTTCTTTTTTCTTCTTATAATAGAAAATTATTGGACTATTTATTTCTAGGTTTCTTACCTCTATGAGCCTTTAAACCAACATTGATATAAATATATTATATGTGGCTTGCAATATTTTCTAGAAAGAAAGAAAAAATTATTTGGCAAATATTAGCCACTACATGGCACTTGTTGTCTTTGAGATAAAAAGTGTTTTCTAACTCTTCACATTTATATTATAAATAGTTAATTTTGTTAAATAAAATAGGTTAGTGGCTTCTTAATGGCTTTGTCATAATGAGGTATAAAATTACCCTACATATCCTCTAAACACAATTGAGTTTGATGGAGTACAAATAAGATCAAGAAAGGCTCTTAAAGGACCTAATATCACAAAGGTCATGTTAATATTAAGATTCCTCCTTTGCATCTTATCAAGGACATCCCTATTTATAGTAAAATAGTTTGAAAACTATGCACCCAACATTAGAAAAATGAGGATCCAAAAATTGTCAAGTTATTGGACAATTAGAAGACTTAATGTTGGGGAACATAACTATTCAAAAATATGCACATCCTAGAAGCCTGATTATATAGGTAAACATAAGTAAGATTGTTATTCCTAACACACTTTTGGATTTAGGTATTGAAATTAACATAATTAGTAATGAGACAAGAAACAAATTATCTCTTGATGGGCTTAGACATACACCCACAATGTTTCAAATGACTAATAGGTTATTAGAGATACTTGAAGGGGTTATATAAGATCTTTTCCTCTCCATTATCTATTGGGATTATCGAATCTACTTTATGATTTTACAACCTAAAGTTAAGTTGGAGGGTATCCTTTAATCTTAGGGAGAACTTGGTTAGCAGCAACAAATGCCTATGTTCATTGTAGGTCAAACAACATGGTTATCTCTAATAGAGAGAAAACTAAATTGTTATCACTTTACCCCCCTACTCAACCTTTGTTAGAAACACAAGATCCTAATTAGGTTGATATTGATTTGGAATACTCTTTACTAATCCTTACCATCAAATAAGCACAACATGTTAAGGAAACTATAGAAGATAATATCCTTTCTAGCTTTATTCAAAATAGGTATGAGTCCAATGACTTCCTAGAAACTATGGTTTTTCCTTATTAAGTATCTATGAATTTCTACTTTAGGAATCTTCATGTCCTAGGAAGTTCTCAATCTATCCAAAATTCCCTCATATTACACTAGTTATTAACTGACCAATGTTTGTACAATCAACTATTATCTCTAGAAAAACTAAATTTACCTCAAGAAGCTAGTTCTAATATCCCTACATCATTAGAACCAATGGAGATTCTCCCAGGGTGTACCCTTAACATTAACCCGCAATTAACATCAACTCAAATAAAGGATCTCTTAACCATGCTCAAAAAACGTAAAGATGCATTAACTTTGGAATATTGAGATATGCATGGTATCCATCTAGATACATGTACCCACCACATCCATATAGAAGGAGGGATTCATCCTATTCAACAACCACAACAAAGACTTAATCATACACTATGAAATATAGTCAAAGAGGAACACAAAAAATTGTTGAATGGTAGGTTCATTAATCCTATCTTAGATAGTAGGTGGGTATCTAATGTGGTTTTAGAACCCAAAAAAATGGTAAGTGGTGCATTTGTGTGGGTTATAGAGCATTAAATATGGAATCTAAAAAGGAACACTTTCCTTTACCATTTATTGATCACATATTGGATTCTCTTTTAGGGTTTTTTGTCTCTATCTTGGATGGAGTAGAGAATATAACCAAATTTGCATTTCTTTGGAAGATCAAGATAAGACCACCTTCACATGTCTATGGGGTAATTTTTCCTATAATTTTCTTCCTTTTGGACTATGTAATGATCAAAGGCTTCTTGGAAGTTAGGTTTCCAAGAGAAGACAACATCTCTCACTAAAAAAGGAAAAAAGGGAGACATAATTTTGCTAAAGTTTTGAATAAATATATGATAGTATCTTCAATGACCAAGAAAACTCCTAACATCTTTTTGAGTAGAAGGCATGGGGAGGTCTTGAATGATTTGGATATTTTTGGGATCAACTTGGATGTCTAATAATAATAGATGGCCTAAAATAATTCCTTCAGTCATTAACATGTGACACTTTTCACCACTCAAGGAAAGATTAGTATCTATACACTTTTTAAGAACTTTTTCTAAATTATGCTTAGCTACTTCAAAGGTATTACCATGTACATTGAAATCATCCATATAAAATTTGACATAAACGTTAACTAAATGAGAAAAA
Source organism: Cupressus sempervirens (assembly GCA_028749045.1). Taxonomy (NCBI): domain Eukaryota; kingdom Viridiplantae; phylum Streptophyta; class Pinopsida; order Cupressales; family Cupressaceae; genus Cupressus; species Cupressus sempervirens. The sequence goes on from CM053783.1 coordinate 187,728,407, forward strand.
ATAATTAATATTACCCTCTCAAATGTGGTTGGGAGATATCATCAAATGGATACGAAGACTTGTAGAAGATTCATCATGGATGACAAGGGAGGAGTTAATTGTCTAGGTTCTCCTCCTAACAATCAAGATGTGATAGGGTTTCTTAAATTACCTTAGGTGTTTGATGTGTGAGCATCTTGGGTGTAAGGGAAATCTTGCATCACCAAAAAATATTTCCATTTTTGTCTTTACAAAATAGGTTATTTTAGTGTAGATGTTCTATTTATGGAATCTTACTATTTTTAGTAAGCTATTCATATTATCTTAGAATTTTCTAATTTTGTAGGTCAAGGTTCATCTTAGATGTATTAGTCTTTGGAATGAATTTTATTATCATATCTTTTTTATTGGTGAAGTTATTACAAATTTTTAGCGTTAAAACTTTTAGCTCAATTTTGAAGGTCCTAGAGGCTCTAAAACAAGGTCAAACCTCAACTAATGAATGCTTCCACAATTATTTGATATAGAATAGTATTTTTATTTCTAAAAAGGGCTTATAAAAGCCAATCAAGTCAACAGTTTGAAACTTATGGTCTCCAAACATTGGACTACCTAAAATTTTTGAAAATATAGTTTGTAATTATTTTATGTCAATTTAATGTAATAAAATAATATAATTTTAGTGTTGGTCGACCACAAGAGTTAGGGCTAAAGGTTTAGAACCTTTCCATGTGGTGAAAAACTTCCTATATAAAAAAGGCCTATAGGTTGTTTAGGGAAGTTTTGGGTGGTGGTTTGTATTTATGTCTTGTTGAATATTGGAAGGAAGTTGCTCATGTGGATTTGCATATTGAATTTCTAAAATCTGTAATTTCATGATTTTAGAGATAATAAAAAAGTTCATATTATGTTCTCGCAAATTGTTTTTGCTTCTCTATTTTTTTAATATGTGTGTGTGTTATTAAGGTGAGCACCCTTGATCGTACTATTTATAGGACTTAGGATGAGTTGTTTAGCTTTTTAGTTTAAACAAGACAATAACATTATGGTTAAGTTACATTAAAAAACATAACAGTTTGATGTTATTATTGTGAGTCTCTTTTTTTTAGGAAAAATGAAAATAGCATGTAATATATTATAAGATTAGTGAATGTCTTAATATAGCACTTAAAATAGTTGATTTATTGTCACAATATGATTTATGTGTCATCAAAGTTGTCATTGAAACATGTATGTGTTAACTTGATTTTGCATGTTATCATTGTCTTTCAATTTCCATAACAGTATTGTCTCCCTACCATATGGACTTAATTTAAACACCCTTATGCCCTTTCTAAATCATGTTTCCCTCTTTCACCTGCACTTTGTGTTGCCTATGTATCATCTATTGTAGGCAAAGGAAACTTTCTTTTCTCTCCCACAATGATTTTTTGGGGTCTATTGATTCTCTTAATGCTATTATTGGGGTTGATACTCTTGATCTACGTTATACTATAGTTATATTTGAGGGGTCTTCCACCCCTTTGGTTATTGCTAGGGTGACTAGCACTATTGCTAATCAAATCTTCTCTCGGGTCCCTATTTATATTGCTATCTGCTCTCCTAGAACGAAATCATCTCCACTTCTTTGTGATAAAACCCCCCTCATAGTTGTTTGTGATGAAGATTTTGTGGAAATAAAGACTTCTAACAACATAAGGCTACTTTGCAAGATTTCTAATCTCTAGCATTTTCTTCTTGAGGTTCACATCTAGATTGTGATGTTCATGGAAACCTCTAATGGCTAGTAAGATCAAGATTTCCCCAAATGCCAAAGTATTTTTCATTGCTACCATTTCTTCTTTTAAGGGAATAATCTTGGTTTGGAAATGTTGCTATTGTAGGGAGAGAACACTCTCTATTAAATTCATGTACTACTTCTAACCCTCTTACCAAACCATTGAGTGTGCATCTAGTGTGGGTTAGACTTTTTAATCTTCCCCTCTAATTTTGGAAGAGTATCTATTATTAGGGAAATAAAAATCTACTAATTGATTATTTAAGGTTGATTTTTATACTTCATGTATGGTTCACTATATCAAATTTCACATTGGTGGATGTTGACATCTACTTGCTTCTTCTGGATTATGTAGTTAATTGTTTCTTTCCTATTAGGAACAAACCCTAGAGCATCAGAAGAGGTCGGAGAGGGAATAGGTTCCAAAGTTGAAGTTTGGACATCCTCCTCTACCATGGACACCGAATGATCACCAAAGTATCCTTAGCCATAGGTTCCATGGGCACAACCAAGAATTTTTGCATAGTATAGTGCTCAGAAGAGGCCCCTGACCACCAAGAAATTGCTCACCTTAATTTGGACTTCCCAGGAACACAATGAGAAACAATGTGACCTGTCATGTGAAATTTTTTGCAATTAAAAGGGATACCTTCATAATCCAACATTTGAGTCTAGGAGCCCCTCGAGGAATCCAGGAAAATCTCCTCAAGAAGGCCCTTAGAAACATCCAACTCTACATAAATTTGTGCACATGTCGAATGGAAAATATCTGAAGTGTCAAAATCCACATATAAAAAATTACCAATAGCATTCCCAATAGTTTCAAAATAACAATATTTCCAAAGATGCATTGGGAGATTTGGAATTCAAACCCAGATAGGGAACTTTTTAAAGGATTTAGTGAGTGGATCAAAATCCATATGCCACAGTTTAGCCGTAAGAGGATATCTACCCTACCAAGAAAAACTATTTTCACACAAAATAGTCTCCCTGTCTTTAGTACTTTCAAACTTAGCTATAAATAAACCTTTTGTAGTTGAAAAGATGTGGACATTATTATCTATTATTGGTTCCCAATGCTTAAAGATCTAGGCATGAAGATCAACAATAGAGGGCTAAAAACCCTGAAAGTGAAAAATAGCAACAAAAGAGGAAAGCTCTTCTACTATATGGAATATATCTTCAACTATTTTTGGGTCTAAAGAAACCCTAATAGGATTTTAAACACTTACAAGTGAAACATCACAGAGATGAGAAGGAAAAGATGAAAAACATGAGGGATAACACCATGCAATCCAGCTTTAAAGACAACCACATCTACAAAAGTGCTACCCCTAGAACTAGGAGACTCTGAAGAATCAAGATGAGCACCCAATGGAAAAGGGGCATAAGAAGAAGGATGGGCACCAAAAGTAGACAAGCAGACCCTACCCCCACCCAAAATGGACTCAGCAAGAGAGGAATCAAATGTAGCAATGGTAGAAACTCTCCCACCACCACCAGCAAACTTACATACAATGCCTCCCTCGGCCATAGGATGATAGGTAGGAGATTCTTTTTGAAATGTAAAAGCAGCAGGAGTAGATCAGGTGGGAGACATCAGGATATGAATAGAAAACATAGCTTTCTAATATTATTGCCAATGTGGAATTAAAGAATTCAAAAGTACAATATGATAACCCACATGGGCACCTTCATTACAGAAATCTACAAGACAAAGCTACGAACTATCACCCAAAGCTACCTAGAACTATCCTAAACAATCCTACAAGCCTTTCTTAAATAGACAATTTTATGCTACCCAAGAAGGTTCTATAAATTAACCATTGAGGCCAAAAAACCCCAAATTACATAAATTTCATTTATTACATTAGAGTTGGCTCAAAAGAATTACAAACTTTATTTTATAACCATGAGTAAGGTAATCAAACATCCAGAGACCATAACTCACAAACCATACCTCTGATTGACTATTATAACCACTTTTTGGAAAGGGTAAATCATGAACTATAGTGCATGCAAAGCAAAATGCCACTTAGCCAATGTTTGATGCCATTCCTAAGCCTCTAAAGCCTTCAAAACTAAGCCCCAAGATATTTTTTCAAAATTTTGCACTAAAATCTATAATAACTTCTTAAATATGGAAGCTAGAGCCATGAGCTTTTTATGGTAGGCTTATAATTCTGAAATGAACCTTCCTGACAAAAATCAAAATATTCCATGCTCGTATGACAAACTTACTAAAAATATAAAGTTCCCAAAAATAATAGCCCCCATGTCTACTAGTACAAATTAAAATAGAAAAGCCTAAAACTAAAAAGATATAAGCTAAAATTAAAATATTTTTGGGTGATGCAAGATTGCCCTCACACCTAGGATGCTCCTACAATAGACACCTAGGGCAATTTGAGAAGTGACTTCATCACATCTCAGATGTTTAGAGGAAAACCAAGGTGGCTAATTTCCTCTCTTGCTAGCCATGATGAATCTACTACTAGTTTTCCTTTCCATTTGACTAGGTACTCTTCACAGGTTTTGTTCCTTGTACTTCTGCCAATATGACTATCCAATACCTCCTCAATCTCCTTTGTATCTAAAGTAGCTACTAGAATACACCAATGTTCTGATGTAACTACTTCTCCATCACCAGCTTCATAAAACTCTATCAAATCTAAAATGTTAAATACTAGTGAAATATTTAGTTTAGCAAGCAACTCTACTTCATAGGCATTTTTAGAATCATGCCTTTTCACTATCTTGCATGATCCAAACTTCTTCATCTTCAACTTATTATATGTACCCATTGGAAAACTATTCTTTCTCAAATAAATACTAACTTCATCTCCAATCTAAAATTCCTTATACCTCCTTTTCAAATCTGCTTTAGCTTTATACTATGTATTCATCTTTATTATGTACTTTGTCACCTCCTCATGGATATTCTTCAAATTTTTAGCTAAATCTTCTATTGTAGCACTACTTATCTCTCCTTTATCCAATAGCCTCAATTCAAAAGCATTTTTTGGACTCCTCCCATATATAATTTGGAATGGTGATTTACCAGTACTCCTATTGATAGAATTATTATATGTAAATTTTGTTTATGGTAAAATTAGATCCCATCCTATTGGTTTGTCTCCAACCAAACATCTCAGGAAATTTTCCAAACTCCTATTCACCACTTATGTTTGTCCATCAATCTATAGATGATGCAATGAACTAAACTTCAAATCTGTCTTCAATGTCTTCCACAATGTACACTAGAAATACCCAACAAATTTTTTATCTTGATCTAAAACTATACTCTTTGGAAGACCATGTAGTCTAACCACTTCTATGAAAAATAACTCTACTACATGAGCATCATCACTAGTCTTCTTGTAAGGAATAAAATGTGTCATCTTTAAAAACATGTCAACCACCACAAAAATAGAATCATGCCCTTGTTGAGTCCTTGCTAGTCCTAGAACAAAATTGATGTTGACATCCTCCCATGGCTTCTCTAGTATAACTAATTTCTAATACAACCTTGTATTCTACTTCACTCCTTTTGCCATCCGATATACTCTACAACTCTATACAAACTTCTTCACATCTTACTAAAACTATGGTCAATAATAATTCTTACTAACCAAAGCAATAGTGATCAATAATAGATAAAAGATAAATTTTGTTCGAATAGATGCAACCAACAATTATATATAATAGATAAAGTTTGTTTTAATAGATGCATCCAACATGACATTAGCTAGATTTATGTTTTATCCACTTAAATAGTATTGTATTCAAATTCTACATTGGTAGACATTAACTTCATTGCAAATAGTAGGAATCAATCAAAAACTCACAATCCATCTGAGCCAATGATGGTGCAGGGACTTGACTTAATGTTTTAGGATCTAGTTTCTTGATTCAATTATATTCATTGAATTGTAAAAACCTAATGTAGAAGCATTATGTAGGACTAGGCTCATTTTCTTTGACCAACATTAGTAACATATTTTGACAAAATGACTTGTTGATCATCCAATTATGGTATCTACATACAATTTAGATAATTAAGCAATGTGTCAAGGAGCAACAGTGTGTGTTGGACTAGAAGAAGGTGATGAATTGGTAGTAAGTTAAGGAGAAGTAAAAGAAAAAGTTGGTGAGAGTAAAGGAGCAGGTGGATGTCATTGTCCCATTGCAAATGGGGACCCACTCTTTTCACTTGTAGTTGTTAGGTTCAGTCAAGTTGCAATGGATTGAGATAAAATTCCTAAATTCTATTGTGAGGTTTTCACACCATTGCCCCAAAATTTTTGAAGACCCCCTTTTTTGGGCAAGCCTTGGCAATTTTGTAGTTTTGGAAATTTTTCAATTACTTTTACAAAATTTGGAGTTGTCCAAAGATTTTTGAATTGGCAATTTTTACACCTTGGACACCTTCGGGTTAGGAGGGGTTTCGGTTTATTCTTTTCACCCATTGCAAAACTTGATTTTTCTGAAGCATGTAATTTTTTTCTTAGGCCAAACACAATTCAACAACATTTTTTCAATGGTTAAAATGATATTTGTAGGATAAATTTGCAAATTTTGGAATTGGACATATTTTTTCTTTCAAAATTTGAAATAATTGTATAAGCTTGAGCATTTTCAAAATGAATTTGTTAGATTTAGTCGTTTGGAAAATCTTGAATTTTTTTGGTGAAAAGGAAATTTTTGATAGTGAAATTGAAATTGGACTTTGAATTTTAATTGCCAAGAAAAGGATTTATTTTGTTAAAAATTTGAAATTGTATAGAAAAATTGAAATTGGATAAAAATGCAAAATCTCATTAATTATGTTGAAATTTTTCCTAGAGGATTTTAGAAATATTAAATTAAATTGGTAATTTGGAATTGAAAATTGATTTTGGCTTGCTTGATTCAATTTTAATAATATTTTAATTGCCAAAAATATTGTTAAATGAAAATTTTGACATCTCCTAGGTTTGCCTTGTTTCTATTTTGCAATTCTAGATCAAACTGGCCAATTCCACTATAGGGTTAAGTAATTTTAATGTTGCATTTAAATTTGGGCCATTAATATGAGGGAATAACTTAATTTTGTTTCCCTCAAGGCAAGTCGGCCAACTCTGGAGCCAAAAGATTTGGTATAAGAGGGGCTTCCCCTCCTCTTATTTCCTCGTTCCTTTTTTCCTCCTCCTCCTTCGATGTGTGAATTTCTTCTTCTAGTTAGGTGAATTTCTAGCTAAGGCAATTTTTTGGGGTCTAATTTTCCTTTAATTAGTAGTGATTTTCTTCTAAGGGAGTGAATTTCTTCCCTGAGGCAATTTTTTGGGGTCTAATTTTCCTTTGCTTAGCAACAAATTTTTCCTCCTTGGTTGGGTGATTTCTGCCCTAGGGCAATTTGGAGAAGTAGATCTGATTTTTGCAAGATTGAGCATTTTTTTAAGATCTAAGATTTCCTTCTTTGGCAGTGAATTCTTCCTCTAGCTATGTTGATTTTGTTTGGTGTGGAGGCATGGCAATTTAAGCTTTGATTTTTTTTTGCAATTGTGGGCAATTTTAGTAGGTCAAATTTTGATGAAAAGGGTAGATTTTGCAAATAATTCATTTGCTAGGGCATCATATTTTACAAGGAGAACTAAAATTTCTAAGATCAGGTCCAAATTTGAAGAGGCCAGATTGTTGGTAGAAGGTAGATTTAAGGTAATATTTTCATTCATTTTAGAGGTGAAGATTGATTTTTAAACCAAATTTTATTCCTTGTTATCACTTGGTTTGTTTCTCTTATCTTCTTCTTGCACTACTCATCCACCACTTCATCATTTCCTTTGATAGGCTAAATTTGGCAAATATAAGTGTAGATTTCATGATAGGACACTTGGAGAGGTAGAAATAAGGTAGACCACCCTAGGATTGAAGTTGGGAGATATAAGTGTGGTCCATCTTAAGGTAATGAAGAGGTAGAAATAAGTGGTACTCCCACCCCTAGGATTGAAGTTTGGAGAGGCAGATATAAGCTAGATTCCATCAATAGAAAGAAGTTTGGAGATTGATAAGTGTAGTCCATATCATTTAGAATGAAGGGGCAGAAATAAGTGTTTAGAATGGTAGATGTTAGTGCAAGCAAGAACTCAAATGGAATGAATACTAAAAAGGACAAGGAAGACATGATGCCTATGACCACCTCAGCAAAAGTGAGATGAATAAGTAATACCAATATTAGCATGGTGAACATGGTATAGTTGAAGGATGGATTGAAGGAAGGATAATCCTCTATGGCTAGGAAGGTCTACAAGAGTAGAATTGTACACATGATGGCTTTCCCTCCTACCTTGCCTTCTCTAGAATTGCTAATGGAATATGCATCCTAGTTTGATATCATGACCAATAGATCATCATTTTTGATGAGGGGAAGAGAGTGTTGGCTAACATTAGTGGACAAGTGGTTGAAGAAGTATTCAATATTCCAACCCTAAAATGAGTGCCTATTTTTTAAAACTGGGTACTTATTTCTAAGAGTTCTCATTCCACAAATTTGACTTCCAAGGAATTGTGACCCAATTTTGTGCATTCACCCTTTGGCAATGGGTCAAGGCAATGTTTGGTGCTTGAGTGTTATCCACAACTTCATATGCACAACACCAAAGATTATAACATTTTTTATGATGCCTTTTCCATGAAGATAGTAAGGATATTACAAGGGACACCTACTACGAAGCTCTCAATGGAAGTAGAATTAAAAGTTAAGAAGTATGAGAATTGGTTCATCCAATTTCTATAACTCACATATATTAGAGTAGTAGGAAGCACAGTTTGTCCCAAGAGACTTCCAAGGTACCCACCCAACAAGATAGTTTTGATGGAATTGGCTAGGCAACTTGAGCATTATGACAAGATAATGAAACTTAAGGATGAGATAGGGATCACCTTCTCATTTGGAATAAGAAATGATACTTTCCCCAATCCTATCACCTTTATAGTTGTGGAGAAAGAGTTAGATCGATATCATCTAGGATGGTATAGAACAAGACAAGGATTCAATCCTAATGGTTTTATCAAGGCATCTCACAAATACACATTCAAACATATTCCTACTATAGAATTTTTTTGGCTAATGCATAGGATGACTTTAATGTGAGGAATCTAGGTTTCTCAAAAAAATTAGTAGACATGATGAGGGAAATCAAATGGAGAGACCTTGATATTCCTGATGAACTAGAAGATGATGAAAATATGCTAAGGGAAGATTATGATATAGTGGATGGGATAGATTTGTGTCTAGTGGATTGGGATGATCACTAGTATCCTTCCTTAGAAGTAGTTATAAGGACAATTGATCTACACATTGAGTCATGGTACAATGAGAAGTTAAGGAAATTACAAAGTTTGAGGGTACACCTTACTTATCAAAAGATGAAACTAGAAGAAGAAGGTCCAATGAAGTCCATCAGACAAAAAGGTGGGGGCAGTAGCTAGCAATAAAGAGTAGTTAAGGGCAAAAAAATAAATTTGGAGGTTGAGAAAAGTAAAGAATAGCAGGAGCCTCCAACAAAGAGATAGAAAGCAACACCATCAAGGGAGAGCATAATTGATGCTAGGAGCTGACTAGTTAATACAAGTAGACAAAGGGTCTCAATAGAAGTGAGCTCAGATTAAGAATCAAGTGGCTATAGTGACAATACTGAGTACTCTCCTCTCTTAGAGGACCAACATGGAGATGGTATGATAGTCACTAGTGAAGGGGAGAATAGGCCATTTGATACTGAGAAAATAATCCATGTCCCTAAGGCCAATGGTGATGCTTTGTTAGTTGAACTGAATCTAGATTTGGGGAGATGCACTGCAACACTATGATTAAGAAAAATACTTATTGCAAGAGGCGATGTGGTGACTTTCTAAATAGATGAAGATATTCAAGGGGGTTAGTGGAAAAGGAAGAGAGAAAGAAATAGAAACAATTGCAAAATGGTGGCAAAGGTAATCCAAAGTGATGATGAGGGTCACCAAAAAGTTTAGATTGCTATGCCAAAGGCTAGCAAGATAGTGGATGAGATTGTATCCGAGGAATATGAGATAGTAGTGAATAACTTGGGAAGAATCACAGATGACATGGAATCTAAGGAGATCTAGGAAGACATGGTTTCAATTAGAGAAAGGTTGAGGAAGGAAAATGAGAGGACTATGAATTTGGAGGCTGAAAAAAAATATTGGAGAGATTATCGGCCTATCCAATAGTTGTGTCATGTAGCCCTTCTACAAGATAGTACGAGAAACATAGAAGAGATATCGGCTAAGCTGCACAAAATCAAAGATTGGGTCAGTGATATAATTCAAGATGGAAAAATTTTCTTGCCTTCCTTTATCTTGACATTCAGGTCATTACTAGCTATTAGAGACAAATTTAGATCATTTGAAGGAGAGTGGAAGGATTTTCTTCCAATTAAGGACTTATGTATTTGTAGGATATGACCATTTATTGGGCTACTAGAGAGATATTTGGAAAGAACCAAGTTGGTGGATGAAGGAGGAATGAGTGTGGTGGAGTCTTGGTATGTTACCTTGGCCATCAGATTGAGGATACTTGAAGAGATATAGAATGAGATCACATAGCATAGCTCAGGCATTGACACTTCTATTTCAACAATGTTAGGTGATTTTGGGGTTACACTTGATTTTGAAGATATCAAAGAGGAGAATGTCAATGAGATAGAATCTGGATCAATTTTGGATGAGTTGAGGTAGGTTGTCATTATGAAGAAGTATTTGGGCACCTTTTCCTCCCTCAATGCCTTTATCATATATACGAGAGAGTATAAAAAGGATCATGAGAAGACACTGCAAGTGGCAAGAAATATGATGAATTTGACTAAGCTCAAAATGAAGCACATGCCTTGCCTTCCTATGAAGGAAGTCAATGACAGGCTAGCCAAGTTCATTGCATTGACTAAAAAGATGAAAGAAAAGGGTAGAATTATATCAAAGGATCATTTGATGTAAGCACAAGTGGCAAATTCTCCTTCTTCTTGGGTAGGATAGGTGTCTAATTCCAATTGGTTACCACTTTTCCTTTTTCCATTGGTCCATTGATGAGGAGGCATCTTCTCATTGGCTAATGGGTTGGCAACCCTAATTATGGTTTCTAGGATTTGATTTGGATCATTAATTTTGCCTCTTAATCTCTACTGTTGATTTTAATTTTGGCCCCTATATAAGGCCATTTGCTCTCATTTGTAAAGGGTTGAAGAAAATTATTGCTTAAGATAATACCAAAATTGCTTCTCTTATCATTGTTATGACTTGCAATTTGTTCAAAAGGATAAATTTTGAGATGAAATCCTTTGTGGATGATATCTTCTCTATGAGGAGAAGTTCTAAGTGAAATTACTTGTAATGTGCTCTCCTCTATGTGAGAGAAGTGTGAGATGAAAATCCTTGTTCCACCCTCTAGTAGCAACTATGGAGGTTCATGGTGGTTATCATTTAAGTTATTACATGATGTTGTTATAATATGTAATGAAAGGTGAAGATCTTTCATTGACATATATAAATAGAAGGTAACCATTTTAAGATGATGAACTTATAAATGGTAGACCTATTATCATGATAGACTTCATAAAATTGTTGTCTCAGAGTGTTGGCAGTTATGATAATGTATAGACAAAAGGTAACCATTGTAAGGCGGTTATCTTATAAATGCTAGACCTATTATCATGGTTCTTTAGGCTAGATTTTGATGGACACAGTGATAATCAACCTATTATTGTTCTTTGAACCAAATCTTGTTGGACACCATGACATAGTTACTACTATAGACCACACTTAAGTTGGTATTTTAAAATTATGGAAATTTCTTCAATTGTGTGTTATGAATGGTGAGAAATTTAGCCTCATAGTGAGTTGAGTATCATACTAAAATGATATCTCTTCATATTCTTGTGAGCATAATGTGTTCTATAAATCCTCCCTAGCTAAGAGGGAATGTTAAGAATGTAGCTTCTATCGGATTGATTTTTACATGAGATACCTTATTGATGCTAAATCATCTCTAAATAAATATCTTATATATATTGTATATAATATAATATATAATAGATATTATATCTTATATATTATTATATAATAATATAATAATATATTTCATATATGGTTAACATATTAATATTACATATATGCTTCAAATGAGTTACATATATGGTTATTTATATTAATATTATAAAATATAACTAGTGATGTTTAACCATAGTGACATGTCTCTTCATGATATATGTCTCCTCCTCTCATATTTATTAGCCTTCATTTTCATTTGGAAGACAATAAATACAATGGAAATTGTTATTACATTTGCAGTGATCGTAGAACTTAACATTAACATGGTATTATGATACAAGAGCATCCTTGGGTTTTCTCAGAGACTACTTTGGAGTTCATGGGAGGAGGCTCAGTAGTTTTTTTAGAGGATTATTGGATTGGTACTTGGTCAAAGAAGGATTAGTGCTCAGCATGGTCTATGGAGCTTGGCATGGTCTTGGAGCTTGGCATGGTCTTGGAGCTCGACATGCTCTATTGTGCTCAACATGTATTGGGAGTTTGGCAATGCTTGGAAGTTTCTTGTCACTCAGTAGTGTGTTGGTGCCAACTGGAGTTCTTGGTGTATTTAATGCATGTAGTGTATGTTCATGACATGGATTGGTCTAGGTGTTTGTGTAGACCTATGTGTGATCTTGGTCATCTCTTCTGTATACATTTAATTAGTGTTGTAAATTTGGGGCTTGTCCTAAGTATTTTGTGTAGTTATCACATGTTAACTACAGGTCAACACAAGGGTTAATGTTTAGTATTTAATGTTTGTTGTGAGCTAACTTGTGGCTTAAATATGCATTTAATGCAAGGGATTTATTTATTATAATTGCTAGGCTGACTTGTGGCTTAGTTAGGTATAAGTAGGGGGTCTTGTGGAGTCTTCTAGTCATTCATTCACGGAGTGATGCATTCATTTTGGAGGAGTGATTCTGAAGAGTAGTTTAAGAGCAAGTTTTCTTGATTCTATAGACAAAGTACCAAATGTGAGGTTGTTTATGGTAGGATTGTGGTGGAGTTGTGATTTTAGAGAAGACCTAGTGGCTATGGTTTAGAAATAAGTAGGTTTCTTGGTGGCTTGCAAGCACAAGTTGAGATCTTGGAATTTTCTACTAGATTGTTGTTATGTTATCAATTTGGGCTAGTTGGGATAAGATTTGAGTTGGATCTTGAGGAATCTTGTAGAACTACTATTGTAATTTCTATTTTATTTGGTCATAATCTGGAAGGCCTTATAGGTGGGTATATTACACGTAAATGGTTATTTTATAAATAAAGAGTTTCTATTTGGTATCAAATCTCACATTGGTCTTGCTTTGTTGTTGTGTTTCTACTATGTGGTTATTTGTTGGGGGCTAGAATATCTCCTTTGGGGATTCTCTTGCCTCGCACTACATTAGGTGGTATCAAAGTGATGGTTGTTCTTGAGTGTGTAGATAGGTCACCAAAGTTGAGGTAGTTTGTACCAGGACTTGGGTTGGAGAAGTAGATCTGAGAAGATCTTGATTTGGTGGTGGATTTTCTTTCTAGATTCCTAGATCTCTTAGTTATGAGGTGGCAGATCATGGTTCTAACTTTTGAATTGTAGAGGGATTACAGATGGATTGATGAATGCAAATATGGAAGACTTATCTTGTTGAGGCATGATCATAGAGATTTTTTTGATTGTAGATCTGTGGTGCTAGACTTGTGATGTGGTTCTTGATTGTTTGTACAAAGTGGCAGGTTGCGATCTGACTTGCAAACAATTTGAGTTTATCACAAGGAGTGTGTGAAAGATTTGTTGTAGAGGGTTTACAAAGATCTTGGAAGATGGCTTCAAGAGGATTGGACCTTGGGATAATTACAAATATCTATGATGTAGTGGAGAGGAGGTTTTCTGAGATGTCTACTCAGTTTGAAGATATTTTGGTTGATTGAGTTAAGGATGGGATAAGGAAGGAATTCCATAGATGTTTTTGGAGTTGGAGTCTACCAATCCAAAAGAGATTTTTTTGGCTGATTAACGGTATGTGCAGGATCATGGTGTGCCAAAAAGTGGCAATCTAAAAAATTTGTAGTTTCGCAAACCATTTCAAAATCTATTCCAACTTTTTGCCCACCCACCTTGATACTAAATGAAAACAATTAATATCTTTATAAGGTCTACCATATCTTTTGATACCAAACCTATATGGTCAACTTTAAAAATATCCTTAAAATGTTCTTTTGGCCTATTTTTATGTGATTTTTACTTCAAACATGTAGCTAACAACTTTTTTTTCACCAAAATTTGATGAAATGAAAAGGGTTTCTTAAGAACATTCTTATCTTTCCATAAATGTAATATTTGTCAAATTATGAGTTTAGTAAGTAATTATTACTTATTTTCTAATGGAGTTATGTATAAAGTGTTGAATGACACACTACTTCAAAAGTAACTATAACTTTCAAATGGTACAACATTTTTTAAATCCAAAACATGTATCACATTCTATGTTTCTTCTACTATAAGGAGAAAAAACAAATTGAATTTTGTAGAGTTTTGAATTAGATAAGGTGGTTAGACACAAGAGTTTTTTATTCCAAATTTACTAAATTCAAAAATTAATTATTTTTTATTTATTAAGAATAAAAATATCCAAAAATATTTGTCACATCCAAGCATGAGTCTAGTAATTATATCTAGAATATTATTTAAAAATATTATCATTCTATTTTAATTAAGGTGGTCAGACATATGTCTACTTATTTTTGTTCTGAAATTTTTTTAATATCACATTAAAATTCAAAATTTTGACCAATCAATTTTTTAT